>BSBK01001923.1:322500-825241 GCA_027943335.1 Chamaecyparis obtusa
TAGGGCTCAAGGTTTGAAGATACTAAGTAAAACCTATCTTGAATAATGGATGATTGAAACTCTAGATTTGAAAGAAAACTTAGTGTAAATGATTGGGAGTTATGGTTTTATTAAAAACATCCTAACATGTAAAACTTTGAAATACCAATAAACATAAAGGAGACAAAGGTTGTATGAAAGAGATTGTAGTACCCCACCCGTAGTTTGCTTTTAGGATTCTTTATGTTTTAGTGTTTGACCGAATTTTTTTAGGTCACTTTTGATGTGATCGAATATTATGATTAATAATGATGATTATGGATTTATGTTCATTGAATGTGTATCAGGTTATTGCCTAGATTAGATGTTGATATCATTCGATGTTATGTTTATGTTTTCTGTTGATTATGGTACTAATCCCATACTGGCATGTGTATGGTTGTTATGTGTTTGCATCTGTTTGACGTGTTTGTTTGGTAGAGGATGGAGGTGTAGTTACTCGCATAATCGAGATCCACACGACTGACCATACCCTATCATTGTTTGTTATATATCATTGTATGTACATGCTCCGTCTTATGATAATAGGTTTGCAGGTAAAGGGCATCATCTTCCCTGAATTGGCAAGATTGAGCATGCCCACATTCATTCATCTCAATGGTAAAGAGGGGAGATAATACACAGACCCAAAACCCTAAACCTAAGCCTTATTGTCCTAGGATTGGACAAGTGTCAGTCTTACTACCCTATCCAAATTAATCTGGTTGGTATGAATTTGTGGATCCCCTTCTCCTGAGTTTGTTTGATTTATTGTGTTGATTTTTACTCTGCATGTTTCAGTTGATTTATCATTATGTGGGTGATTATTAATTTATTGATTATAGTTGAATTATGTTAATTTAGATTATTTTATAAGAATATCGATGTTAGGTGCATAGTTGAATTTAATGATTAATTATGTTCCTAGGATTTAATTGAGGGAATTAAATTAAAGTTAATTAATTTAAGTATTGGGAATTAATATTGATTATGTCCTAAGTTTATTATGATGAAATTTAATTAAAATCAAATAATTGATTATTTGGATTTAATTGAGTATTTTATTGAGATTTGGATTTTATTATGTTTGTGAGTATTATTAAATAATTAAATAATTAATTGCATGAATTCATGATGCATTAAGTATTTAATTTATTTAATAATAAATTTTGTTATTAACATGTGCTTTATTGAGTTGTGCACAATTATATTTATTTTTTAATTAGTAATTAGTAATTTCTCTCAACAAAAGTGGGAGAGTTTGATTAGGAGTTCTTTGTGAGTCATCTAGGGTTTTGCTTGTTAAGTGGAGTTGAATCCCTAATAGGGAGATTTTTGCATTCATTTTGGATGGAATCAATTTGTTGGAGCAATTTTGGAGAGAGGTTTTGGAGTTTTAGTGTTTGCTTTGTGTTCTTGAACTTTTGGAGATTGTGCATGAATTCTAAGTGAAGGGTGCTTGCACTTGGATTTGGGATTGTATGCACTATGATTCAGATCTGCAGGTGAAGCTTTTCTGTTGTCAAATCTGAGGGTTTCAGCATTCTACAGGCCTTCTTATTTAGTATTTAGCATTGGAATTGAGGTAGGGATTTGTGGAGTTTTCTTGTGGATTCATCAGTAGTTCTTTCTGCAATTTCTCTATTTTTGTTTCAGTTTATAGATTAAGATCTTTTTTCTATTTATGCTTTAAACTTGAGGGTTAGAAAACTCATTAAAAACTCATTAGAATGTTATTTCATATTTTTATATTAACTTGGCATAGTAGGGTTATGCTGTCCAAATTTGGAGAGAAAATTCATCCTAGAACACCTAGAAAATGAAAAAATTAAACTCTCTATAGTTAGTTCTATAGTATGAATAAATTAAATAATTAGGTTGTCTTCAAAAATTCATTTTGAGTGGAAAATTTTTATTATGGGTGAAAAATACAACTCTTTGTCAAAAATGATAGTCAAAAGAAAAATTACACAGTAAAATCTATTTTTTGAAATAGAGCCTTATATATATATATATATATATATATATATATATATATATATATATATATATATATATCAAGTTAGAACTTGTGCTTTGTTGTAAATTCTTTGGTTTCCGTAATTTTGTTACAAATTTAAAAAAAAAAAAATAGTATCTTTTGTAAAAATAAATTATGTTTTCCCAAAATGAACAGTCCTATCAAATCATGAAATTAGCATTTATGTTAGTATTTATTTATCAAAATAAAAATGGAAAAAAAAATATTTATATAAACATCTTACCAAATGAAATTTCTTTATTAATAAAATTAGCAAAGTAAAATGATACATTTGGAAAAAGCTTTTATATTAAAAAAATTGCTTTGTTTAAAAAGTGTTTTGAATGGGAAGTGGGGGCCACCGCATCCCCCACCATCCCCAAGTACCGGCGGTACCTCCCTACAGAGCACCGTCAACAGGGTACCTACTGGCGGCACCCTGGGGTGCCGGGCGACAGGGAGGGGCCCGCGTGGGTGGGGTTAGATACCCCCCACGTTAAATAAAGTGCTTTTTGTTTTTTTTAATTTTTGTTTAAAAGTTTAATAAATATTGTTATTATTAAATTTTATGTTATTAAATTTATTTTATTAATATTTTTAAATTATATTTTATATTATTAATTTTTAATTTATTAATTTTGTTTTAATAAAAATTTTTAAATTATGTTTAATAAAAAGTTGAAGTTTTATATTGTATAATTTATATGATGTATTTTATATGATTTAAAACTTAATTAATATTAGACTTTTGTTTTAAAAGTTGTAGTTCTTTATTTTACCTCGTAATTTTTATTAGTTGGGTTAATTAAATTATGAGTAAATTTAGATTAATTAGTCTAATTAATTTTCATATAAGTGTTGGGTTTAGACTATGCAAATTCAATCTTTTATTTATTTACGAGCTTTATTAGGTATGTGTTTAAAAGGGAAAATTGTATTGATACCTTATATAGTTCCTTGTTAATTTTGATTTCATATATTAATCAATTGAATGTTAGAATGTCATTGTAGGGATTCTTAAAATGAACTTTCCAAATCATAACCTAATGACATTCATAGAATAACGTTTGCTATTTTCTACTGAAATTGGGCATTTTTACAATGTTGGATTCTTGGATACTCCTTAGGAAATTTGTTTTACTTATATTATTGTTTCAAATGATTGATTTCAGAATTTCCTAGTAGACCTTGTATTTGAATTAAATTATGATGAATATGGAATGTATTTGATTATAGTTTTTATTTCAGATTGAAATGGCGTGAGTGTTGTTTTCATCGTGTCTTCTTTTACGCTATGGGTTGTTGGGTACTAGAAGACCTAGGAGGATACAGAGGCTGGGATGTGTGTGTCAGATGTTCTATTTTAGCTATGTTTGATGTGTGTTTACTCTATCTGATTATCATTCCTGTTTGACCATTGGGCTCATGTTATACTGTATTCTATTTGTGGTATCTTTGTAACCGTATCTAGTTCTTTTGTGTGAAAATGTATATGAGGTTATGTAGTTGTATACCTGATTAGATCTAGGAGAGATCTATGAGCCTAGGATAGTTTACCTTGACATGTAATAGGAGGTGGCTTGCAATAAGCACCGGGGCCCACAAGTGGCTGCCAAGATCACTTATTGTTAAGTTTTAGTAATCAAGTGATAACCTAATATAATTAAGGGGAAATAAATGAACCTAATAAGATATGAGTCCTCACCCAGGTGTTAGTGCTAGTACAGACTAAGATGGGTTGAGAAGATGACTAGCCCCCTTTTAAGGGATGAGTTAGCATAGTTGATGACTTTGTCAGTACGAGAGGTCATTGATACCATGTATGGTCACTTGGGTGCCGGGATCCAGAGAGATTACCAGGACAAAACTCAAGGGTTAGACGTACATGATGACACCTTCCTATGCATAGTTTAGTTATTCTACATGTGTCAGTTGCCTCTGGTTTAGTGAGTTGTACCTTTATCTTTGTTATGTTTATCTTGAGTTAGAATTCTCTCAGGATCCTTTTGCTTAGGATTTTATCCTTGTTTTGTTTGGTTATCTGATTGGGGTTTGTGATTATCTCCTTAGCATGGTGGGGTAGGCCTTTGTGGTCCTACATGGACGAGTGGTAGTGATTCTTTACCATTTGAGATTCGACATCCTTGTGCCGATGCTTAATGGTGACTTTGCAAATGGTTTCCTTATGATGTTTCTTTGATGCTTCTTTCTTATCTACATTATTTGTAATCTTGTATTAGTGTATCGCATGTGATACCTAATCTGGACATTGTATTATCATAGTTAGTTTTATTATTACATACCCTATGACATGTGCAATGGATGTCAGTTTATGTACATATCATGGATGTCCATGAGGATTGTATTTATTGTTATCATGTAATTGTAATTTATAAGTTATTGAATCTTTTGTTGATATTAGTTCTAGTTGTGTTTTTATTCTTATGTAATTCTACGTCATGGAACCCTTGAGTCTTGTAATTTGTTTTGGATGTTGTATCAATGTGAGTAAATGGTAAATGCTTCCGCACTATTGTTTATCTTGTTTGTTAACTTTAGAAAAAAAAATTGTTCACCAAACTTAGTAGCATGTTTTAGGTTAAATTCTCTTGGGTTCCCTAGCGGGGCATTACATCTGGTATCAGAGTGGAGTTTCTACACTGGGAACTTTGGGTATGTATGCCTATTAGGTTTTGTGTAGTCTAAACTTGAAAACTAAAGATAGACATATAACATTTTGTTTTCAGACCATTGTTTATGATTATGCTTCTTTTAGTTTTATTTCTAGCTTTGTTGAGAGGGTTGTTGGATCTCTATATGTTGCAGGAATTATGGCTGTGACTAGATCCGCTAGAGGTTGAGGTAGAGGTCATGCTGGTAACCGTGGAATGGGTAGACATCCTAGCCCTTCTACCAGTGTCAGTCAGGAGAGTCACCAGCAACAGTCTAGGGGTGAGCAGAGAGAGGATCGTTTGGATGATCCTGATATGAGACAACTCTTACAGGTGATTCTTAATCATCTTGGTCCTGAGCAGGTCAGAGCAGAGTGGGTTAGAGAGAGGTCTAGGAGTCCTCCTAGGAGGAACTTCTCAATTGATCCTACAGTGGTAGCAGCTAATCACATGAGGGATTTGATGAGAGGGTGAACCATTCCCTTTGATGGGAAAGGCACTGGTTTAGAGGTAGAGACATGGTTGATAGCCTTAGAGCGGAGTTTCGCCATGCATCCCTTTAGTAGTAATACTAAAGCTAGGTATGTGATGATGCAGCTTACAGATTTTGGTACTATATGGTGGAGGATAGAGGAGTAGAAGTTAGGGTTCTGGATAGACACTGTCACTTGGGAGTTGTTTCTGGAACACTTCTGAGATTGCTTCTTATTAGATCAGTGGAGGTGACAGAGAGCAGATGAGTTTCATAATTTGAGACAGTTGACCTTGTCGGTAGGAGAGTATGAGCGCTAGTTTTTCAAGCTCAAATAGTACGCTGGCTTCAGTTAGGATATCGCTCTCCTAGTTCAGCACTTTGTGAGGGGACTAAATGCATGCATCATTGGAGAGGTCTTACTATTTGAGCCTAAGACCCTTCAGGAAGTGGTCATTAAGGCCACCCTTACAAAGATGAATCTTGCTTTAGGTCATGGTAGTCAGAGAAGTGTTTAGCATAGTGGTTCTAGGGGGAATCGATTCTAGAGGAATGAAAATTTTTAGAATCCTCCTACCTTTTCAAAAGGTAATCAGAATCAGCAAGATAAGAAATTCTTTCATGGTTATGGTGGTGGTTCTTGATCAGAGAACTATTGCAACTGGCAGCGTAGTATGCACTATCAGGATGATTAGCCCACTCAGAATTCTCATCAGGATTTTGGTGGGGGTAGTTTTCAGTAGCCCAGTACTCCTGCAGCAAGGAGAGTCTTCAAGGGGGATTGCTTCACTTATGGCCAATAGGGTCATAAGTCGTACGATTGTCCCCAATTTTCAACTCAGCATTCAAGATAGAGGCCATTAGTTTCTGAGCCTACAGTGGGAGATGCAGGTAGATCTCATAGGACCTTTGCAATAGGGAACAATCCTTAGTGTTCGAACCCTAAGGTAGGAAAAGGTTTGATGGGACCTACTCAATGATCTTTGTTTTTGTTTTCTTTTTAGTGCAGCGTAGTTTATGGGACATATATCCCTATTGTTCCAGGCTCCTAGGAATAAGCCTAATTCTAGGGGGGGTGGATGTAGTACCCCACCCGTAGTTCACTTTTAGGATTCTTTATGTTTCAGTGTTTGACCAAATTCTTTTAGGTCACTTTTGATGTGATCGAATATTATGATTAATAATGATGATTATGGATTTATGTTCATTGAATGTGTATCAGGTTATTGCCTAGATTAGATGTTGATATTATTTGATGTTATGTTTATGTTTTATGTTGATTATGGGTCTAATCCCATACTGGCATGTGTATGGATTTTATGTGTTTGCGTCTATTTGATGTGTTTGTTTGGTAGAGGACGGAGGCGTAGTTACTCACATAGTCAAGATCCACATGACTGACCGTACCCTATCATTGTTTGTTATATATCATTGTATGTACATGCTTCATCTTATGATGATAGGTTTGCAGGTACAGGGCATTGTCTTCCCTGAATTGGCAGGAGTGAGCGTGCCCACAAACATTCATCTCAATGGTAAAGAGGGGAGATAATACACAGACCCAAAACCCTAAACCTAAGCCTTATTGTCCTAGGATTGGACAAGTGTCAGTCTTACTACCCTACCTGAATTCATCTGGATGGTATGAATTTGTGGATCCCCTTCTCCTAAGTTTGTTTGATTTATTGTGTTGATTTTTACTCTGCATGTTTCAGTTGATTTATGATTATGTGGGTGATTATTAATTTATTGATTATAGTTGAATTATGTTAATTTAGATTATTTTATAAGAATATCGATGTTAGGTGCATAGTTGAATTTAATGACTAATTATGTTCCCAGGATTTAATTGAGAAAATTAAATTAAAGTTAATTAATTTAAGTATTGGAAATTAATATTGATTATGTCCTAAGTTTATTATGATGAAATTTAATTAAAATCAAATAATTGATTATTTGGATTTAATTGAGCATTTTATTGAGATTTGGATTTTATTATGTTTGTGAGTATTATTAAATAATTAAATAATTAATTGCATGAATTCATGATGCATTAAGTATTTAATTTATTTAATAATAGATTTTGTTATTAACATGTGCTTTATTGAGTTGTGCACAATTATATTTATTTTTTAATTAGTAATTAGTAATTTCTCTCAACAAAAGTGGGAGAGTTTGATTAGGAGTTCTTTGTGAGTCATCTAGGGTTTTGCTTGTTAAGTGGAGTTGAATCCCTAATAGGGGGATTTTTGCATTCATTTTGGATGGAATTAGTTTGTTGGAGCAATTTTGGAGAGAGATTTTGGAGTTTTTGTGTTTGTTTTGTGTTCTTGAACTTTTGGAGATTGTGCATGAATTCTAGGTGAAGGTTGCTTGCACTTGGATTTGGGATTGTATGCACTATGATTTAGATCTGTAGGTGGAGCTTTTCTATTGTCAAATCTGAGGGTTTTAGCATTCTACAGACCTTCTTATTTATTATTTAGCATTGGAATTGAGGTAGGGATTTATGGAGTTTTCGTGTGGATTCATCAGTAGTTCTTTCTGCAATTTCTCTATGTTTGTTTCAGTTTATAGATTAAGATCTGTTTTCTATTTATGCTTTAAATTTGAGGGTTAGAAAACTCATTAGAATGTTATTATCAAGTTAGAACTTGTGCTTTGTTGTAAATTCTTTGGTTTCCGTAATTTTGTTACAAATTTTATAAAAAAAAAATTAGTATCCTTTGTAAAAATAAATTATGTTTTCCCAAAATGAACAGTCCTATCAAATCATGAAATTAGCATTTATGTTAGTATTTATTTATCAAAATAAAAATGGAAAAAAAAAATATTTATATAAACATCTTACCAAACGAAATTTCTTTATTAATAAAATTAGCAAAGTAAAATGATAAATTTGGAAAAAGCTTTTATATTAAAAAAATTGCTTTGTTTAAAAAGTGTTTTGAATGGGAAGTGGGGGCCACTGCATCCCCCACCATCCCCAAGTATAGGTGGTACCTCCCTGCAGAGTACCATCGACAGGGTACCTGCCGGCGGCACCCTGGGGTGCCATGCAACAGGGAGGGGCCCGCGTGGGTGGGGTTAGATACCCCCCAAGTTAAATAAAGTGCTTTTTGTTTTTTTTTAATTTTTGTTTAAAAGTTTAATAAATATTGTTATTATTAAATTTTATGTTATTAAATTTATTTTATTAATATTTTTAAATTATATTTTATATTATTAATTTTTAATTTATTAATTTTGTTTTAATAAAAAAATTTAAAATATGTTTAATAAAAAGTTGAAGTTTTATATTGTATAATTTATATGATGTATTTTATATGATTTAAAACTTAATTAATATTAGACTTTTGTTTTAAAAGTTGTAGTTCTTTATTTTACCACGTAATTTTTATTAGATGGGTCAATTAAATTATGAGTAAATTTAGATTAATTAGTCTAATTAATTTTCATATAAGTGTTGGGTTTAGACTATGCAAATTCAATCTTTTATTTATTTACGAGCTTTATTAGGTATGTGTTTAAAAGAGAAAATTGTACTAATACCTTATATAGTTCCTTGTTAATTTTGATTTCATATATTAATCAATTGAATGTTAGAATGTCATTGTAGGGATTCTTAAAACAAACTTTCCAAATCATAACCTAATGACATTCATAGAATAACGTTTTCTATTTTCTACTGAAATTGGGCATTTTCACAATGTTGGATTCTTGGATACTCCTTAGGAAATTTGTTTTACTTATATTATTATTTGAAATGATTGATTTCCGAATTTCCTAGTAGACATTGTATTTGAATTAAATTATGATGAATATGGAATGTATTTGATTATAGTTTTTATTTCAGATTGAAATGGCATGAGTGTTGTTTTCATCGTGTCTTCTTTTACGCTATAGGTTGTTGGGTACTAGAAGACCTAGGAGGATACAGAGGCTGGGGTGTGTGTGTCAGATGTTCTATTTTAGCTACGTTTGATGTTCGTTTACTCTATCTGATTATCATTCCTGTTTGACCATTGGGCTCATGTTATACTTTATTCTGTTTGTGGTATCTTTGTAACCATATCTAGTTCTTTTGTGTGAAAATGGATATGAGGTTACGTAGTTGTATACTCGATTAGATCTAGGAGAGATCTGTGAGCCTAGGGTAGTTCACCTTGACATGTAATAGGAGGTGGCTTGCAATAAGTTTCGGAGCCCATAAGTGGCTGCCAGGATCACTTATTGTTAAGTTTCAGTAATCAAGTGATAACCTAATATAATTAAGGGGAAATAAATGAACCTAATAAGATATGAGTCCTCACCCAGGTGTTAGTGCTAGTACAGACTAAGATGGGTTGAGAAGATGACTAGCCCCCTTTTAAGGGATGAGTTGGCATAGTTGATGACTTTGTCAGTATGAGAGGTCATTGATACCATGTATGGTCACTTGGGTGCCAGGATCTAGAGAGATTACTAGGACAAAACTCAAGGGTTAAACGTACATGATGACACCTTCCTATGCATAGTCTGGTTATTCTACATGTGTCGGTTGCCTCTGGTTTAGTGAGTTGTACCTTTATCTTTGTTATGTTTATCTTGAGTTAGGATTCTCTCAGGATCCTTCTGCTTAGGATTTTATCCTTGTGTTGTTTGGTTATCCAATTAGGGTTTGTGATTATCTCCTCAGCATAGTGGGGTAGGCCTTTGTGGTCCTACACGGACAAGTGGTAGTGATTCTTTACCATTTGAGATTCGACGTCCTTGTGCCGATGCTTGATGGTGACTCTGCAGATGGTTTCCTTATGATGTTTCTTTGATGCTTCTTTCTTATCTACATTATTTGTAATCTTGTATTAGTGTATCGCATGTGATACCTAATCTGGACATTGTATTATCATAGTTAGTTTTATTATTACATACCCTGTGACATGTGCAATGGATGTCAGTTTATGTACATATCATGGATGTCCATGAGGATTGTATTTATTGTTATCATGTAATTGTAATTTATAAGTTATGGAATCTTTTGTTGATATTAGTTGTAGTTGTGTTTTTATTCTTACGTAATTCTACATCATGGAACCCTTGAGTCTTGTAATCTATTTTGGATGTTGTATCAATGTGAGTAAATGGTAAATGCTTCTGCACTGTTGTTTATCTTGTTTGTTAACTTTAGAAAAAAAAATTGTTCACCAAACTTAGTAGCATGTTTCAGGTTAAATTCTCTTGGGTTCCCTGGCGGGGCGTTACAGGGATGATGGCAAGGAGCTCTAAATTATTTTTTAAAAAGGGAGTTGGTGTTAGGAAATGGATGAGAAATATACCCTATTGAGAATTTTAATATCCCAGTGGGAACAAAAGAAAATGGAAAGTTAGGCCGAACTTGGAATACCAATAAGAAACTCCAACTAAAGAAAAATCCTTCAAAAAGTTAGCATAGATCTCCATACTTAGAATTTTTATTTTATATTTTTAACTTTCAAGAAATGATAAGCACATGAAAAAAAAGAAGAAAAATACATACAAGATTTGAACAAAGGATACCCATTAGGAATTATCTCATATTTTGTTTTCTATAATTAGAAAGATAAGGCAAAAATACCAAAAAATGGTCTATGATTTAAGCACAATTGGACACAATCGAAATGGGCAAGGATAGGTTGGTTCATAAATACATCCTTAACATATAATCCATTGACTAGTTTCCTTTCTTAGTTTTCCTATCTATATTTCTATATTATATGATGAATTCAAACTCATCTTTGAACCAAAATTTACCTTTAAGGCACCCCATAATCTATAAGTGATAATTTATCTTCATTAAATATTATTAAATCATACCACCCATGCAAAAACATAATTTTTTCAATGAATATTATTTATACAGTCTAAGAATTATCTCAACTATTACCAAGAATGATATGAAAATCCTTAGTCGAATTGTATGCTACAACAAAAATATAATCACAATGAGTCCTAGACTTAGGAAATCCTATAGAAAAATATAAAGAGGTAGATTTCCAGTTTTAGAAAGGTACATTATTGTTGGCATTTTGATGAAGGAAATATGTGTTTTTGTCACATGAGTGTGTTGTGATGTTTTCATTGCTGGAAACATGCTCTATTTATGTCAAGAAATCAGATTTACCAATGGTGTTTCAAGATTAAATAGAAGATGCACTAAGTATTTAGTCAATTAGTAAGAAGAATGTAAGCAAGACAAAGTCAACTAGATTTAAAGTTAGAGATTGAGTTAAGGCATGTGATCGTATGTACATGATCAACAAAGGTATATTGAGCTATATTTGTGATTGCATTAGCTATTTTGAATATTTGAGTGAGTTCTCAAGGATTGAAGTGAAACTGGTAGAAAGGACAGTTAACTAGAGGATATAGTTGGTTAGATCGATGTTGCAATCAAATCTTAGTGGTTGGTCAACATGTTTTAGATATTTAATGCTTTGAGCCGGCACCAAGGATGTTGACTTTTGATTTTGGCACACTTTTTCATATGTTTAAATTAGATTTGAGGCCCGACTTGTAAAATGTTTTAGGGTTCTAGCACCGACCTAGAACAAGTATATAAATGGTTGTGAAAATAACTAAGGAAGGAGTTAGATAATATTGTGATGGTATGTGGTGATAGATAGAGATTGTTGAGGATAGTACAAAGGTAGTAAAGTTCCCTAAATAGTGCAATTGATTAGGAATACATTTGATCTGTCATACATTGAGTGTAAATATTAGGTCATTATTCACTTATTGATTCTAACATATTAGCAAGCTAAGTCCTCTAACAAGGTGAACTCTTAGAAGGAATTTTAAATCCCTTGACAAGGTAGTCTTTAATAAGACTATTGTAGTTCTTAACTAGGCTACTGATACTATTAACCAGGTATAACTTCAGAAGGGTTGCTGTAATTGCTTCTAACAAGGAAGATTTCATGGTGAACTAGTGAAATTTGTCGCCATCATCCCCACACATGGTTTTATCCCTCTAATAAGGGTTTCCATGAGAAAAATATTGTGCAAATGTTCAATGTGTGTGAATGTTTTACTTGTTATACTTTATTGTCATAATTTTATTTTTCGTGTTGGTTATTGTAGAAGATAATTGTTAAAAGCATCATTTTTTTGATTGCACTAATTCACCCCCCCCTTCTCAGTGCCTTATTATACTAACAATTGGTATAAGAGACTTATACCCTTGAAGAAGAGTAACAGCTTGGGTAGATCCTTAAAGGAAAATATGGAGGGTTTGAGATATAGAAGACAACTTGAGGAAGCTAAAGAATTATCAAAGAACTAAAATATCAATTGAAACATTATTTGGCCAGTAAAAAGATCTTGTTTAACAAATGAATGAGCCTCAAAACTACATTGAGAAAATATCTGAATAGAGTGGATCTGAGGAATCTAAAGAAGCCCTAGAATCTTTGTCTTAGGGTATGTGTAGGATCATGGTATGCCAAACTAGGCCCTTAAGTGGCAATGAAAATTTAGAAAAACAAGTTTAGGCAAGTTGGCATAAAAATTCAAACAAGTTATAAATATTATATCAAAAATATGTAAGAAGAGAATATGTAGACAATTGAATTTAGTTTCTAAGATACTAGGCCTTTTATGAAATTAATTATTCAATATTTTGAAATTTTGAAATTTCATTGTAGTAGTACAAAAATTTCAGGAAAAAAATAAGAAGTAGGTGTATGTCTGACCACCTTAAACATAATCAAATGATAATTTTTTATACAAGATTCTAGAAATAAGTAGTAGACTCATGTCCAGATGTGACACATATTTTTTTGTAATTTTTTTCAAGTAAATAATTAATTATGATTTTTCTTCTACAACTTTTCTAGAATACAAAAACTATCATGTATGACCACATTAACTTAGTCTAAACTTTATCAAATTGAATTTTATTTTTATTTTTATTGTAGTAGGAAAAGAATATAATGTGACACATGTTTTGGATTTCAAAAATGTTATATAGTTTGAAAGTTATAGCTATTTTTCAACAAGTCTATCAATCTGGACTAGAAAGATAACAAGTAGGTGTATGTCTGACCACATTAAACAAAATCAAATGATAATAATTTTTTATAAGATTCTAGATAAAATTAGTAGAATCATGTCTGGATGTGATGTATATTTTTTTGTATTTTTTGTCCAAGTAAATAATTAATTATAATTTTTCTGCTACAAATTTTCCTGAATATAAAAACTCTCGTGTTTGACCACCTTAACTTAGTCTAAACTTAATAAAATTGAAAGATTTTTTTTTATTATTGTATTAGGTGAAATATAGAATGTGATGTATATTTTAGATTTCAAAAATGTTATATTATTTGAAAGTTATAGTTTTTTTTCAAGGAGTCTATCAATCAGGACTTCTTTTTCACATCGCCACTTTTTGGCATACCATGATCCTGCACATACCCCTCAAGAGAATGAGAAACTACACAAGGACAAAAATAATATCAAGAGGGAGTTAGAAGCATTAGCTATCAAGATGGGTCAGGAGATGGAAATAAGGAAGACTATTGAAGATTCCCTAAAAGCCAAGGATCGGGCCTTGAAGGATAAGGAACATGAGATTTTCAAGTCAAAGCAAGAGGTGGGTACCTTTCATGCATATCTTCATGATACTAGAGAAGAACTGGAAGATCTAATAGGAGAGATCAATAATGTGATGATGAGAAATGAGAATTTGGGAAGAGAGAATGATAGTTTGAGAAGATAATGAGAAAGTTAAAGGAGCATTGAAGAATGTAAATGATCTGCTAAATAAATAGAATGAAAGTTCTACAAAACTTGATGAGAAACTTTGAAATTAGAGAAGAAGCAAGGAGAAAACCGGTCTAGGCTTTACTGATCAGACTAATTTTAAAGTTGGTGAATCTTATGGATCTAAGGAGATCAAGAAAGAAGGAAAGTCTCCACTGCAAGTAACACAAAATACTTATGGTAAGAAATCTTACAAGCCTATGTGTTTCAATTGTCATAAAGTGGGTCATACTACAAATGTTTGTAGAAGCAGGTTGGTTAATAGGCCTAGCACTTTTGATGGGTACTTCTATAATTGCAATAAGTATGGACACACTGCATATGATTATAGATCTAGATCTAGCAGTAGATATAGTAGTTTTGATGGATATTATTATAAATGGAACAAATATGGCCACACAAGTAATGAATGCAGATCAAGAGTGAATAATGTTAGGCCACTTGTGAACCGGGAAAGCCCTTACCAAAGGGAAAGGCAATTCAATGTTAGATACTTATTTTTTGGTAATTATGGACACATGGATATGAATTGCAAAATGAGGACTAGAAGAGGTAATGTTGGACCATGGAGGTCAACTGGTATGGAATGTTTTCATTTTCATAAGATTGGACATTTAGAAAGGGAATGCAAGTCGAGGAACCAACTGGTAAACCAGTTAGCAATTCAAAAGGGAAAACAAATTGTTAATGTAGAAGAGACCAGGAGAGAGTTGAACAATATTTGGAAGAAGGGGGATGAAAAAATGAACATTAGAGGAATCCACATCTCCATCAGGTGTGGAGAATTATTTATCAAACTAAGACTTCATATGGTTTAGGGGGAGAAAATATTGTTGAATTCATCTTTGGACCCCCTCTATAGGTGTGTGGTATGATATATTAGCATTTTAAGATGCAATAAAGTCTTTTGGAGAATATTGTAAAGTTTTGTTGGACTGCATAATGTTTTGATTACTGGTAATGAACTTTTGGGTCAATTAGTGAAAAGGCATGTTCTATCAGTAAGTGCATTTAATGCATGTGTGTTAAGGTAGATAAAAAGGATATTTAGATTTTATTATTCACCTTGCACATTTTGAGAGTAGTTGTAGAGAAAAAAAAGTGTTGTTTGAGCCATTTGCTAAGATCGAAGCAATAAAGAGAGATTGTTTGTGGTGATTTGAAAGATAGAACTGATCAGGTGTTATGGTTGTTGTTGAAGCCTTCAACAAGAGCCCTAGTTGCAAAAAACTTGAGGTATTTATCTGTTGTTTGCATTTTTATTGAAAGATAAAATGTATACTACCAAGTTGATTGATATAACTAAGATACCTAGACCAGAGTTCAAAAGACATCAATTTAAATAGACAAAAAAAAACCCAGCAGGATCCCTAACCAACGTTACCTATGGTGTTCTACATATTTTGGATGTTAGAGCATACATATATTGCAATTTGGAAGATCTATGTTCTGCAGTAATCTATCAACCATACAAGAAATTGAGTGATGATAGGTTGGTGCTAGAAGATGAACATAAATGCATAGAAGAAAAAGGTTTTCATCATGTGGTTAGTTATCCTAATGGTTTTGAAGAAGATCCTATTGGATACATCCTAAGAAGAATTCATAATCAATTCATGTAGCTTGACCGACCACATAAAATATCAAAGGAAGTAATTCATGTTGTTACCGGTCTATTTTCAATTAATGAAGTACCTTTTCTCCACACCATACCCAAAGAAGAAGTAATCAATCTATCTAAATCTAAGTGCGATGGTTGTGCAATGACTTTAAATGACATCAAAGATGAAGAGGTGAAATATGCATCAATGGTTATTAGCTACAAGGTCTACCATTCCAGTTGGTTGAATAGCATACCCGGTTGTTCTATTCACACAACATATAAAATGATCAAAGAGAATGTTGACTATAGTCTAGCTAAGGCAATGAAAGAATAACTTATGTTGAATATGGAGAAGATCAAGAAGGGCAAGAGACAAAAATTCAAGTATGGCCAGGTGATCATGTGCCTATTCTTCTATTTTCAAAACATGTTCCCTGACATCGGTAATGTAGCATGGATAGTAGGCACTCAAGTTTCTATTTAGATAAGTAACATGATCAAAATCTTAGGAAGTGAGTTTACTAAAAATATATGTGGTTATTTCAAAGAATTTCATAAGAATATGCATGAGAAAGAAAGGACACCTTTAGAGATTGTAGAAAATACAAGGATACCATTTGTTTTATGGTTGATACTGATACTTGACAGATGGAAGCAATTGAGCCAAGGAAATCATGGGTGATGCCTATGAGATATGAAATAGGAGATATTTTCACTATGTATGCAGAAAATCTATTAGCTCAACTGGTAGATCCCAAGAATCCAAGGTTTGGAACATTTCAACACTTGAAGTGCACAATGAACTATTGAAACTGGTCATTGAGATGAAAGTGAGAAAGGAAGTAGAACAATTTATGATCCAAAAATGTTTTACAAAGGAAGAAATTGAGAAAACTAGAGCTAACCATGCTATAGAACAAGTTGACACATTAGGTGCTGAGAAGGATGATGATGTTGAAGTAGCAGGTGCAACTTGTAGCTCCCCAACCGGTAGGAAAACAAGAAGTTCTATAGTGAAAAATGAGAAAGAAGATAAATCAATAGGTCTGATGGGAACTCATACAAAGAAATCATCCAAGGCTTCCAAGCCTATTGCACCAATGAATGAAGCATAAAAACCTCTAGATGCTACAGGAAAAAGAAAGGAGAGAGAAAAGAGAGACAGTTTCCATTAATGATGAAAGTGAGGAGAATGAATCAGAGAAGGAGAAGAAATAGTTCAAATCTAAAGGTAATAAATCTAAGGTGGTAGGTTCCCCCACCACTAAAGCAGCTAAGCCTTAGTTAGATTTCAAATTATTTTTTTTCATTGGTAATATTTTTTGGAATGAGAGATAAGGTACTGAGAGGGGAGGGGTGAATTAGTGCCCTCAAAAACTTTTAACTTCAAACTTAATTAGCAAATAGTCGTAAACTAGTTTATTCAACTGAATCCTTTGTATGCATCATTCATTCAATTAACTTGTAAATGCAAATTGCATGAAAACAAACAACAATTCAATCACATAACACATGTATATTGGTTACGCATAAACCCTTGTGAGAAGGTAAAAACTGTAGTAGAGATGAGACCCACAAATTATTCACTACTATAGATAATAAAGTATGTCGGTTAAGGCTCCAAGTTGTGTTCACTTCTGATGATCTTACCCTATTAGGAGTAATAATAAGATTGACTAGATCTACCTGGTTAAAGGATTTCAACAACACTAATTGAGTGTGTACTTGGTAAAGAGATTTACAACAAGACTGTTAGGTCTGCTCTGTTAAGATATTTTTCCAACTATGTTACAATGATTAGAGAATAACATAAAGTATCTATAATTGACAACTTATACTAGTCTGAAATAGATCTATGAAATGTCAATGTATATCACCTTAATGTATAGATATTGTTCCTTTGTATTGCTCGGTAGCCTTGACTGAATATCTCTGAATACTGCTCAACCTTGTTTGATAAGTGATGTCTTGAAGATGACTTCTTGCTTCAAGATCTCCTTCTTGTCCTTCGTATTCTTATGTAAAAAACTTATCAAGAATCTATGTCAAAATGTCATGAAATAAAAATATATAGCATACTGCTATGATTTCCATCACCCCTTAACCTTCATGACCTAATTAGGTTTACATCATCTTAGGAAAAATAACATAAGATCTACGGTATACAAAAATAACCTAGATCTAACAATTACATAGAGATCATCATCACATTTAATAATTACATCTATAATAAATGATCCTCGATCTTGGTAAAATATTTTGTGATTCTGTTGTAACCATTTGCATAGATAAATGTACCAAAATTAATTACTATGTCATTTCCTAGATTGCTCGGTAAACACTATCAATACTGTTTGGTAAATACACTGGTGCTCAGTGTCCAGTTTGCTCAGTGTTTACTGACGCTCGATATCAGTATACACTGATGCTTGATAAAACTACTCTGTTTCTTGGTTAAAACTATTTCCTTTTAGTTCTCGGTATTGCCTTGTGACTACTTAGTATGAAGGCTTATATAGTTAATCGACTAGCATATGTAGCTTGTAGTTATTCCTTTTACTGAATGAATAGCATAGGTAATCGACTGATCTTCTTTGATACTAATGACAATACTTAATGCTCAAATAGAGATAACAATCTCCCCCTTTGGCATTAGTATCAAAATCTATAATGTATATAGACCTGATATCTCAAAAATGTTTTTAACTTCTTCATATATACATAGATAAATTTTTTATTAAAATTTTTTCTCCCCCTTGATGCATGCTCCCAATATATGTAGTACACTTATCATATAAATACACAATTTGGCATATACATTATGTTTTCCCCCTTTTTGATAATAATGCCAAACTCAAAAATTATGTACTTATAGTTTATCAAATATGTAATGGTGGGTTTTCTTCAAAGAATCTAAGAGGTTCTCCCATTCCTCTTTCAAGTTGGTTAGAGAAATTTTCTCAAGATCGACTTGTGAATGTTTGTCAAAGATATTTTCCAACATAAAAATTTCTGGTGTTGCAACTAAATCTTGTGCTTTGACTATACGCTTCTCAAAAATTTTAAGGTGGGGAAGCAACACTGTTTGTAGCTCGGTGACTTGGTCACTTATCTTGTTCTCCTGCTTCCTCAAATCATATCTTAACCACCTAAGTTCTTGAACTTTGAGAATGTGCTTATAAAAAGCACTTGGCTTGGTTAAGGCTGCTTCTGCACTGGCTTGGATTTTGGTATCTAGCTGTTTTATCTTCTCACTGATCTCAGTAGTGAATTTCTCCATAGTGAAAGGATTTACTAACATTTGAATAATTATCTAAGTAATAGATTAAATGTTGGTGATTACCTCAGATAATGTTACCTTATTTATTGCCACTTCCTAGCTGATTTTCTTTGCTAGTTTGTCCTGAATTTTTGATTTTGCCCGCTCTTCAATTCTCTTTTTTGCTTTAATGTTCAGTGCATTGATTTCTTGTGAAAGTGTATAAATTTGGTCCATAATTGGTGTATCTTCACTAATTTTTACCTTGGGTACAACCTATTGTAAGATGTCTCTTACATTTTCTAAAATTTTCTTGCTCTTGCATTCCTTTCTCAGCTTCTCCTGAGCTACTTTCTGATGCAGAGGGTTGACACTCTATTTCTTAACTATTCAATCTAACCTTCAAAAGGTATTGGTTATGGGATCTTATCACCTATTTGGATTTCCTAGACCCTTCCTACCAAATTATCCTCCAAGGTATAGTTGGTTTTAAGAAGCCTCCAAAGATACTAGTTCAACTAGTCCAACTAGTTACTCCTAACCTTAGTTTTCTTCACTATTCCTTCATCTAGAATGTCAATCCTCTAACTAGGATCTTCCCACACATGTAATTAGTCATCTACTATCCTACTTAATCCTTTTTAGGCCATTCTACAACCTTTCCCACACTTCAAACCACCCTACCAATCCAATTGGTCACTGAAACACTATGAGGACTAATTGCCCAATTCCTAGTAGGTCTATTTTCATCGAAAATGATCTGGTGCTTCCCAAATCCCCACTTGACCCCAAATTTTTTTAAAAAAATCTATTAGGTTTCCATCAACCCTCTTAGAATCCAAAATCTTAACCTCTGGTGACACCCAAAACCCTAGTTTCTTGCAGGCCCTAGCTTTTAGCCTATAAACTAGGCCTCTGAACCAATGAGTGTAAAACTCTTCAAACTTGTCTCCAATATTTGATTCACCTCTAACCACCACTTAATACTTCTAAGAGACTCCTTAGAGCATCCAAAAATTCTATCAAGTTCTCTCCAACTGGTCTTGGGCGTCTGTACCAGTTCCACTTCTTCCCTGTCCTGGCTCACCTGGTTTTACCAGTCAGCCATAGGGCTTTCATTTTGGCTCACTAGAACCTCTACAAAAACAAAAAAAATACTATAAACCCTATCTATAGACTCTAACCCTAAGTTCCTCATGGTTTCAGACAATTCCACTAGAGGAAACCTAGGATAGAGCCATTTCTTACCAGTTGGCACTGGTTTTAGGCCTGGCAGACTAGTAGCCTTTAAAACTCCAAAAGTTTGAATATATGAAACTTCAAAACAACCTATCTACTACATATGTAGACTAATAAGAAACACTTCAAAATTATGAATTCCAATCACCTATGGAAATCCGTACATTTTCGTACAGGTGCAGAGATTCTGGACTGTGTATATAACATGAAACTTAGGAAATCCTACAGTGTGTCAGAATTGTTGGTTTTTCTTCAGTTCTTCATTAACCTCTCAAAAAATTCAAATCCAAGCTCTTATATTGAGCTTGGGTGGTTACATCAATTTTTAGCCATTTTGGCATTTTGAAGAAAAGTTGCTCATGCAACTTTTCAAAGTTGCTAGCAACATTTTAGCAACTTTTCACAATATGAACCATAAAACCTTAGGTCCTATCTCAATGATGAAATGAGACTCCTAGGACCCTAATAAGGCATGAAATGTCTTAAAACATCCACATAACATATTTTGAACTCTAAAATAATACTAATTTCCTTTTTCACCAAGGTGACCCCAAATTCTCTCATGGACTCAAAGGTCCTAACAAACATAGAGAATGACCTCATCACACTAATCAACTAAAGAAACTTCCTAATCATCCTTAATCATAGAAAAATTGCAAATTGGAGAGGTTCCCTACACCATACTCCTCGGGACAAAATAACTCAAGTCCCTTGAGTTATCTGGTCGGCAAGTGTCACTCACCTTGTGCACTCCTCTTGTCCTCCAAATTGAGATCTCTCAAATCCAAAACTCCTCTAGGATTGAGCCCATACATGATTTGAAAAGGAATCTTTCCTATACTCCTATTAATGGAGTCATTATAATAAAACTCTGCCTACCCTATAATGTGATCCCATGATTGCCCATGTTGTTTAGTCAAACACCTCAACAAGTTTCCAAGTGACCTATTCACTACTTCAGTTTGCCCATCTGATTGGGGGTGATAGGCTGAGGAGAAAGACAAATTAGTTCCAAGCATCTTCCATATGGTCCTCCAAAATTGACCCACAAACTTTGTATCTCTATCACTAACAATATTCAAAGGCAAACCATGAATTCTTACTATGTCCCTAAAGAACAACCCTGCAATTTGAGATGCGTCATTGGTTTTCTTGCATGGAATGAAGTGTGCCATCTTTCTAAACTAGTCAACCACCACAAAAAAACTATCATGACCCCTATATGTCTTTGGAAATCCCAAGAAAAATTCCATGCTCAAGCATTCCCAAGGTCTTTGAGGAATGGATAATGGTTGATACAATCCACTATTGCTTCTCTGCCATTTTTCCCTCTGATAGACTTGACATTTCTCTACAAATATCCTAATGTCTGATTGTATTTTAGGCCAAAATTAGTACCTATTAATTTTCTCTAAGGTTTTGTCCATACCAAAGTGACCCCCTAAACTGCCTTGATGTTTTTCCTTCACTATATTCTCCCTCATTGAGCATTGTGGAATACACAAAAGATGGCCTTTAAACAAGAGACCTTCCTGCAACATATACTCATCAAAATCCACTTTGAAGCCCTGCTAAAACTTCCCACATTCTCTATAGGCTTTACCAAAATCCTTGTCCTCTTTATATAGGTTCTTCAAATCATCCATCCCTACACTTTGTAGTTGGATCTCTTGGAGTACTCTTCTACTAAGAGCATCTAATACCTTGTTGCTGACTCCTTTCTTATGCTTAATGACAAATGTATAAGCTTGCAATTCTTCCACCCACTTCATGTGCCTTTGGTTCAACTTATCTTGTCCATTCAAAAAACTTAGTGCATGATTGTCAGTATAAACTACAAACTTTCTAGGTAACAAATAGTGTCTCCATTTTTTTAAAGCTTGGACCATAGCATAGAGTTCCAAATCATAAGTAGAATATTTTTGTTTGGATTCATTTAACTTCTTAGAGAAGAAAGCCACAAGGTGTCCTTCTTGGCTTAGTACTACTCCAATAGCCAACTTTATAGCATTACACTCCACCATGAAGAGTTGATTGAAATTATGGAACCTAAGAGTAGGAAGTTCTGCAATTCTTTTCTTCAATTTTTCAAATCCTTGATCTGCTGCAATAGTCCATTTAAACTTACAATTAATTCCACCTTTGATGGTGTTAAGTATAGGGGCACATAAATGACTGAAACCTCTTATAAATTTCCTATAATAGGAAGCCAAACCATGGAAACTCCTAACATCTCCTATGGACCTAGGTGTAGACCATTCCAAAATGGACTTAACTTTATCAAGGTCCATCTTCATACATCCATTTACAACTACAAAGCCAAGGTATATTAGTTTAGTTTTGAGAAACTCACACTTATCTTGATTAATCATTAGCTTCTCCTTGCATAACCTCCTTAAGACTTTCTCCAAATGCTCCATGTGCTCATCCTTTGTCCTACTAAAAATCAAGATATCATCAAGATAAACTATGACAAATTTACCTATGAAATCTACCAACACTTCATTCATGAGTCTCATGAATGTACTAGATGCATTGGTGAGAAAAAATGGCATCACAAGCCATTCATACAGCCCTTCATTTGTTTTGAAGGTTGTCTTCCATTCATCACTAGGTCTAACTCTGATTTGATGATAGCCTGACTTCAAATCCACCTTAGAAAAATAGCAAGATCCTCCCAAATTGTCTAATAAGTCCTCTATCCTTGGCATTGGAAACCTGTATCTTATAGTAATCTTGTTGATGGCCCTTGAATCAGTGCACATCTTCCATGTACCCCCTTTCTTTGGTACCAAAACAATAGGTACAACACAAGGGCTTAAACTCTTCCTTATCAGCCCCTTATCCAACAAATCTTGAGTTTTCTTGGCTATCTCTGCATTTTGACTTGGTGTCATCTTGTATGCTTCCTTATTTGGAAAGTATTCTCCAGGAATAAGGTCAATCTGATGGCTTACATCTCTCATAGGTGGTAAGGCACTTGGTAGTCCATTATCTACTATATCATGGTACTTTTCCAATAAGGCTTGCACCTCTAGTGGTAAAGTGACTTTCTCTTTGGTTTCCTCCTTTGGTTTGATCACTATAGCACAACATTCCCCTTTCTCCTTCTTCATAGCTTTTAGGAACTCCTTCCCACTCAATAACATCACACTTGTTCCTACATGCTTCTCTTCTTTTTGTTCTATTAAAGGATCCATTTGAAATTTCCTTCCCAACTTGGTGATCATATAACTATTCTTTTCTCCATCATGCATTGCCTTGACATCATATTGCCATGGGCTTCCTAGGAGCAGATGCAATGCATCCATAGGTAGTATGTCACATAGGACCTTGTCCTTATAGTTCCCTATCTCAAACTCAACCACAGTTTTCTCATCCACCACTATTTGCTAACCCTTGTTTAACCATGAAACCTTGTATGGTGTGGTATGAGGGATTCTTCTCAAATTCAATTTCTCCACCATCTTAGTAGACACTATATTCCCATGAGACTTACAAGTAGTATTGAATAGGCTTTTCCTTTGGGGTGGTTCTATGGTGCTAGGTACCTTTAGCAATGTTCTTCTTAACATCAAACTCTCCCCATCCACTACTGGTCCTACCTTGGATATAGGAGAAGTTACACTTTGATTATCATCCTCTTGTACTAACTGATTTCTTCTTTCACCCATGGAAGATGAGGAAGCCTTCTCCAGACATCTACCCATTGTGTGACCCACTTGGTTACAATTGTAACACCTTCCAGTAAAAACTGAATTTGTGCTTCCTTGGGATTGAAACCTTCCTCTTGGTGGTCCTCTACCTCTATATCCTCCCCTTTAGAATGATCCTCTATACTCGTTTCCCCTACTTCCATCCACAACTTGACTGTCTTCTTGTTTACTAGGATTATGTCCTCTACCAAAGTTACCCTTGCCTCTTTGATGGAAATCACTTCTTCTTCTTGCTTTGTCTTTAGCTCTCAAAGCCAATTGAAAGCATTTGTGCATACTGTCTGAAGCCAACATACTAATTTCATCTTGTATTCCTTGCCTTAGCCCATTGAGATACCCTGCCACCTTTTCCACTTCATCTTCTTGCCTCCTAGATCTAAGGCTTAGCTTATGAAATTCCTCGATGTATTATCTTATTGTCATCTCTTTTTGTCTCAAATTTTGTAATTTTTTATACATTTGAATTTCATAATTAGTAGACAAGAATTGTGCCTTCAATCTGATTTTCATCCTCTCCCAAGAAACAATATTCTTCTTTCCACTACTCACCCTTTCATCTTGCATCATATTCCACCATACCAATGATGATCCTTTGAGTCTAGCCTTAGCATGACTGACCCTCTTTTCCTCTAACACTTCTTTGTAGTCAAGTTGGTTATTCATGGCATCAATCCAATCTACTAACTCTTCTGCATTTAGACTACCACAATAATATGGAATATGCTCTAAGCTATCTTTGTTTATAGACTTGAAGGAATCTAAGAATACCTTTTTCTCCTTGTCTATCTTTGGTTCCTTTCCTTTCCTAGTTGACTCCTTTGTTTGACTATCTTCATCCCCATCACTTTCATCTCCCCATTATGTGATCCATTTATTAATCTTTGTCTCTGGCACATTGGCTTTCTCCAAGAGGCCTTGGACCAAATCCACTAAAGAATCCCTACTCATTGCCTTAGGAGGCATGTTTTCCACCTCTTGACTCCCTTTATTGTCTAACATACACAACTTCCAAGAAGATATGACTCTCTTCCAAGAAGATATGGTTCTGATACCACTCTAATGTAGAGGGTTGACACTCTACTTCTTAACTATTCAATCTAACCTTCCAAAGGTATTATTTATTGGATCTTCTCACAAATTTGGATCTCCTAGACCCTTCCTACCAAATTCTCCTCCAAGGTATAGTTGGTTTTAAGAAGCCTCCAAAGATACTAGTTCAACTAGTCCAACTGGTTACTCCTAGCCTTTGTTTTCTTCACTATTCCTTCATCTAGAATGTCAATCCTCTGACTAGGATCTTCCCACACATGTACTTAGTCATCTACTAGCCTACTTAATCCTTTTTAGGCCATTCTACAACCTTTCCCACACTTCAAACCACCCTACCAATCCAATTGGTCACTGAAACACTACGAGGACTAATTGCCCAATTCCTAGTAGGTCTATTTTTAGCGAAAATGATCTAGTGCTTCCAAAATCCCCACTTGAACCAACAATTTTTTTAAAAAATCTATTAGGTTTCCATCAACCCTCTTAGAATCCAAAATCTTAACCTCTGATGACACCGAAAAACCTAGTTTCTTGTAGGCCCTAGTTTTTAGGCTATAAACTAGGCCTCTGAACCAATGAGTGTAAAACTCTTCAAACTTGTCTCCAATATATGATTCACCTCCAACCACCATTGAATCCTTCTAGAATAATCCTTAGAGCATCCAAAAATTCCTGCAAGTTCTCTCCAACTGGTCTTGGGCGTCTGTACCAGTTCCACTTCTTCCCTGTCCTGGCTCACCTGGTTTTACCAGTCAGCCATAGGGCTTTCATTTTGGCTCACTAGAACCTCTA
This sequence comes from Chamaecyparis obtusa, assembly GCA_027943335.1. NCBI lineage: Eukaryota > Viridiplantae > Streptophyta > Pinopsida > Cupressales > Cupressaceae > Chamaecyparis > Chamaecyparis obtusa. The sequence continues at coordinate 348,123 of BSBK01001923.1, forward strand.
CAAAAACAAAAAAAAGACTATAAACCCTATCTAAAGACTCCAACCCTAATTTCCTCATGGTTTTAGACAATTCCACTAAAGGAAACCTAGGATAGAGCCATTTCTTACCAGTTGGCACTGGTTTTAGGCTTGGCAGACCAGTAGCCTTTAAAACTCCAAAAGTTTGAATATATGAAACTTCAAAAAAACCTATCTACTACATATGTAGAATAATAAGAAACACTTCAAAATTATGAAGTCCAATCGCTTATGGCAATCTATACATTAACATACAATTGCAAAGATTCTGGACTGTGTATACAACAAGAAACTTAGGAAATCGTATAGTGTGTCAGAATTGTTGGTTTTGCTTCAGTTCTTCATTGACCTCTCAAAAAATTTGAATCCAAGCTCTTATACTGAGCTTGGGTGGTTACATCAATTTTTAGCCATTTTGGCATTTTGAAGAAAAGTTGCTCAAGCAACTTTTCAAAGTTGCTAGCAACATTTTAGCAACTTTTCACAATATGAACCATATAACCTTAGGTCCTATCTCAATGATGAAATGAGACTTATAAGACCCTAAGAAGGCATGAAATGTCTTAAAACATCCACCTAACCTATTTTGAACTCTAAAATAATACTAATTTCCTTTGTCACCAAGGTGACCCCAAATTCTCTCATGGACTCAAAGGTCTTAACAAACATAGAGAATGACCTCATCACACTAAACAACTAAAGAAACTTCCTAATCATCCTTAATCATAGAAAAATTACAAAGTGGAGAGCTGCCCTGCACCACTTTCCTTGTACAAAGTTTCCCATATTTTCTTAATTCCTCAGGGTCTAGGGTCCTCGGGTCACATTCTGGTATAACAATGACTTCTTCAAGTGTGACTGACCCTTTTCCATGTGTCTTCTTATTCTTCTTCTTCTTCTTCAGCTCTTGAGGTGAGCTCTTAACAAATGGAATAATTTCTTTGTCCTCAACATTTTGCATTTCATGCCTGGTTGACACATTATCCTCCTTTTTTTTCTCCTTGGTAATCTATGTGTCGGTTGACTAAGATGGAGCCTCTAATGTAGTGTTTGGTGGCAATGCCTTGGTTCCTTAGGGTCGTCTTGGTCTTGTATTTCTACCTCTTTTTCCTTAGGCTGATTTGTCTATGCAGGTGTGTTATTTCCTTGATCCTCTGATGTATCCATAGGTTTCTTGGGGATTGAGCCTTTAAGTTTCTCCTTAGAGACTATTTCAACCACTTCCATCAAAATAGGAAGTTCATATGGTAAAGATGTTATTGTTGGCTTGGTAGTGTACCTTCACCTTGTGTTTGTGCTCCAGAAATAGTCACATCTTCATCATCATCTCTATCATCAAGATCACTATTTGTGATGTCCTCAATGAGTACGTCAAGTGTGGTGTTATCTATTATTTGGATCTTAGCTAGATCCAGTGAATCCTATGTGAAGTTCAATTCCTTAGTGGAATTTGTAGTATCAGGTACCTTGGTATCTGATATATCCTATCTTATCTTGTTTCAGTGCTAGGTCTACATCATCAATATGAAGTCCCTTCCCTTTTGTTTTTAGCTTCTTCTGAGAAATTTTGCCTAAAGAAATCTTTTTAGCTTGCTCTCAGATTCACTAGTACATTTGGCCTAGTTTTTCTACCAAATTTTTGACCAAAAAATAATAAGGTTTTGCTTGGTCAGATTAAAGAAGGAAATTTTTTTAAAAAAAAATTTATGCCCGTGTTTGTCAAAATATTGACAAATCCCTTAGTGGTCGAAAGTTTGACAAACACGGGCATAACTTTAAAAAAAAGGGAATTTCATTTCTCATTTCATTATTCCTGGCTGATGAATTAGAAGGGTGCAGCACGTGCACAAAGGAGATTGAGCAGCTGAAATGACTCAAGGAGATTGAGCTTAGAAACCTTAACCTAGGGTTTTTTGAGGTTTTTCATTCTTTCTCTCAACTGTTTAATTTACTGGATACCCAATCAACATTATCATTTTCTTCGAGACTAGTTTTACACCTCCTGATTGCATACATTTGCATACATTTGGGTTTTACAACTCCTGATTGCATACATTTGCATACATTTTGGTTTTACACCTCATTTCATACATTTGCATAGAATAGTAGGGGAACTCGCTGAAAGTGATGAAAAGTGGTGATGCCCTTTTTTCATACATTTGACCACAGGCATGGAGTATGCTAGAAAAGGTTGAGGAGTCTGGCTTTACATCCACCAGTTGCATTTTCTTAAAATTTTCTAATGCCTTTTCAACAAACCCATTTTTAACATATCCTCCAATCATGGTAGTCCATGAGACAACATCTCTTTGAGGTAATCTGTCAAACAATTTACGTGCCTTGTCTATGTTTCCACATTTAACATACATGTCTACTAAGGCACTGGCAACTAAAACATTTGATAAAAATCCCCCCTCCATTATGCTTTGATGGATATCAATGCCTTGTTCCAAAGCTCCCATTTTGGAATAGGCTAGAAGGATGCTTGCAAAGGTTGTGGAAGATATAGCATACTTAATGGAGGAAAGACACCAAGAGTGGGGGGATGGAAAAGACATAATCTATGGTGATCATAGCCTGTAAATGACACAGGGATCTATCTCATGTCCCTTCAATTATATATTTACTCACTCTTGGATTATGATCCAAATAGGAAGTATTGACCATGAAAGAATATAATGAATATAATTGGGAACATTGGATGGAGATGAAATACATATATAGAATTATAAAAAGGAAGACCATTCTTAGAGGTTTCATTGTTGAAAGGGATTCACTCAATATTGGATGTTGTTGGTGAATATATAGGGTGAGCTGGTGCGGGTATACAGAGTTGAATGTCATGACCCCAAATAAATAAGAATTATAGAAGTGTTTTGATTATCCCCTAAACATGATTATTGGATGTGAAATGGACAACGTTTAATGTTCATATAAAGAGAAAGGAAACATAAGATTTAGGATCATCACTGGTAGAGTCAAAATAAGTATTTTCAAATCATTGGATGAAAAGGAAGAAAATGATTGTATAAGAAAGGGGATTACAAGTCAGACAACGTAATATTCATGTAATAGATTACCATAACAATGCACTCCATGTGAGCTCAGGATAATCTCTAGCCTATAGCAATATACTATTATCAACTTGAGAATCATACTAGACTTATTGTTGACAGTGTAATCCTTACAAATCAGTCTCCATTAATAAGAAGAAATAGACACTTACATTGGTTGAATTTTCTAATCCACCAAATCATCCAACTAAGAATATTAACAACATACCTATTTGTGAACCATATTCAATAAAAAAGTTTAAAACAATTAAAGAACTACACACAAGTAGAAAGAAGTCTTTCCAATTGAAGTTATCGAATCAGCCCCAAATTTCCAAGGAGCGTACTAGGGACATTACAGTGGTAGCATGACCCAAAGCTCCCATTTTGGCACACACTAGAAGTATGCTAACAAAGGTTATGGAATTTGGCTTTGCATCTTCCAATTGCATTTTCTTAAAATTTTTAAAAGTCTTTTCAACAAATCTAGTTTGAATATATCCTGCAATCATGGCATTCCATGAGACCTCATTTATTTGAGGCATTTTGTGAAAAAGTTCACATGCCTTGTCTATGCTTCCACTTTTGGCGTACATGTCCACCAGGGTAGTTGCAACCACAACATTTGGAGAAAATCCTGTATCCTTCATGCTTTGATGGATATCTATGCCCTATTGTAGAGCTCCCATTTGAGCACAAGTTGTAATCATGTTGGCATATGTGAACTGACTGGGTTCGAAACCTGTTCCTTGCATTTGGTGAAACAGTGCATCTGTCTTGTGAGGATACTTATGTCTTCAGTATGTAGAAATAGTCATATTCCATGAGATGTTGTCTCTTTCTTCGATTTGGTCAAACACTTTAAGTGCATCCACCAGGCTTGCGTACCTATCATACATGTTTATAAGATTATTCTGAAACCTTGTAGAAAATGTAAATTGCCTAGGAACAATGAAAGAGTGAACATTTTTTCTTTGTGAAAGGGCATTCTTGAGAAAACATACATTCTTTATGTTCATTGTTTTAATCATGTTTATCTCATTGTTCACTACATAGTTTCTCATATTCTTGATATCATCAATACATTGTTGATATTCATTGGGTATGGTAATCACTATTTTTAAAATTTCAAATCTCTTTAAGGTATCTTCTTTGACATGCATCTTTGATATTACTATTTTGATCTTTTGCTTCCTGTTCTTTTTTACTTCTTCACATTCTATCTCACTATCATTCCAATTCAAATTTTCATTGTATATTGTCTTCTCATTGCATTTCTTTTTCTGTCACTGAATTTTCATGATAGAGATGTACTATCCTCTTCTTCTCAAATTGTGTCTATCTATGTTACCCTGTTCCAAAACTCCCATTTTGGCACACACTAGAAGTATGTTGACAAAGGTTATGGAATTTGGCATTACATCTACCAATTGCATTTGCTTAAATGTTTTAAAATCTTTTTCAACAAATCCAATTTGAATATGTCATGCAATCATGGCATTCCATGAGACTTCATTTCTTTGAGGCATTTTGTGAAATAGTTCACATGCCTTGTCTATGCTTCCATTTTTGGTGTACATGTCCACCAAGGTAGTTAAAACCACAACATTTGGAGAAAATCCTCTATCCTTCATGCTTTGATCGATATATATGCCCTGTTGTAGAGCTCCCATTTCATCACAGGCTACAATCATGTTGGCATATGTGAACTGATTGGGTTTGAAACCTATTCGTTTCATTTGGTGAAACAGTGCAACTATCTCGTGAGGATACCCATGTCTTCGGTATGTAGAAATAGTCATATTCCATGAGTCGTTGTCTTGTTCTTCGACTTGGTCAAACACTTTATGTGCATCCACCAGGCTTCCGTACCTATCATACATGTTTATAAGCTTATTTTGAAACCTTGTAGAAAATATAAATTGCCTGGGAATGATGAAAGAGTGAACATTTTTTCTTTGTGAAAGGGAATTCTTGAGAAAAAATACATTCTTTATGTTCATTGTTTTAATCATATTTATCTCATTGTTCACTACATAGTTTCTTATACTCTTGATGTCATCAATACATTGTTGATCTTCATTGGGTATGGTAATCACTATTTTTAAAATTTCAAATCTCTTTAAGGTATCTTCTTTGACATGCATCTTTGATATTACTGTTTTGATCTTTTGCTTTTGTTCTTTTTTACTTCTTCCCATTCTATCTCACTATCATTCCAATTCAAATTTTCATTGTATATTGTCTTCTCACTACATTTCTTTTTCTGTCACCGAATTTTCATGATAGAGATGTACTATCCTCTTCTTCTCAAATTGTGTCTGTCTATGTCATACAATAATGATATTTTGATCTCCATAATAATACTCAGATCTCTCTTTTATCTTATCTTCATCACTAGTTTACTATTTTGCATCTTTGATCTTACTATATTTTGATGCACATCAATATTTTTTTAAGCCTTTCACAGTGCCACTTCTACGAAAATATTAGACATCATTTTCCTTTGTTCTATTATTGCTTATCATTGCCTCATTTTCACCATCCACTATCACATGCTTTGTGACTATCTTGGTTCTTGATAGCATTCTATCTCCTTGCTGCCATTAGATATTTGACATTACTGCCCTTTAATACATATTAATGAAATTTTATTTTCATTGTCTATGATATGACATCAACCATTTTCCCAATTTACCTGGGGTCTAACAATGACTAATAAAAAGGTAATGAAATACATGAAAAGAGGCCTTTCACTATTTCATGACCTTTTGAAACCTGACCATTAAAGGAGCCTAGAATCTACTACTAAAAAAAGGAGAAAACTCATGGTGGTTTGAATGCTTATCAGTTTAGAAGCATAAAATTAAGGGTAATTGTAATATTTGAAATTTTAAAATTAGCCACATGGTCAAAACTATAGGCAACATAGGATAAGGATGATCTTCTCTTGTGTGTTGTCCATCTTGCCACTAAATTTTGTTTCTAATCCATGGGGCCCTTTGTTTATTTTGGTGGTGTATTTGTCTTTGATCGATGTAAAATGGAATATATGTGTTAGTTGCAAAATCTCTATTTGAGAAATCATCTTATGGGCTGACAAAATTACATTATATATGATCATGCTTTATTTTGTTTGACAATAGAGCCTCAAGAATTTAACCATGTTGAAGGTGCCTCATTTTATTGTTTGGCCAAGTGACTTCTATTGCTATGTTTCATTCATTATTAGATGATGGATTTGTGTCCTACATTCCATATTTATTTTTATCCAGGTCCAATTTTGTGGCACACATAAGAGTTGTTACTAGACAAGATTAATTGTTGTTTCATTAACATGATTTCTATTTTGTCTTGGAAATTCATTTGATTTAATATTTATGTTATCTCCCATTATTCTAATGACATATTCTCATCTTTGTAACCATTTTATTTATATTAAGCCACTCTTTCAACTAGCCATTAGAGCCATTTCATATGCATAGGTAATGAACATGCATATTTGCATAAGCACTACTAGGAGCTTACCCTGCAACACATGTACTATTGTGAAATATCATCACAAGTCCACTTGTTGCAGGTTCTAGCTCCCAGTAATGCTTGGTCGACAAATCTTCATGTTTGTCACCTATGCATATACCTTCTCTAATCGACTCTTATATGCACATGTACTATTGTGAACATGCAACTTTTCTATCGTTGTAATGATTTTTCTTATTTATTTCTTTTGTCCCTTTTTTATTTCCTATGTATGTGCTTGGTGACAACATTTTAAACATTGTTGACATACTTAAATGGAATACACAATACCAAATGATGAATGATCAATTGTTGTAATGGAAAAGCATTAGAACCATCCATTTCTAAAATTTTATTTGGTATGATAAATGTCCCTTTGCATTGAGAAAATTATAGTTGAGAAAATGGTTGTTCAGTGATGATTTGTATCTATAAGTTGCAAACAAATCATCCTTCTTCCACCAATGAGTCATTCCATTCAAGAAAGACCATGTCTGATGATATCAACGCACAATAGAATAGGGAGACAATTGATAGACTGTGGTCTAACTTTAAAAGAAAAGGTGATGGAAAATTTTATTGTCCTTGGAAAATTTGTAAGGGCTTAAAGACTCAAAGATATCTAATCAAAACAACCGAGGAACATTGTAGGCAGCATGGTCACATTGAAGGGGGAAATGAATTTCATCCATTGGTATGTATTTTAATAATTTATAAAATACATAAGACATGATTTGATGATGACATCATGGTAATAGTTAATATAAGGTCATCATTTTGATATAGGTCAACCACCCTGGGTTTCATGTTATGGACCATGACAATCCAAAGAATGTGATTTCCAAATGAGGGAACATAGAGGTGTGAATATAGAAGTAGAAGGTAATGATCCCATGGAAGAAGATCATGATGATCAAGAAGATCATGATAATCAAGATGATCATGATGATCAAGGTGATGATGATGTTGACGTATACCTTGATGTACCTATACTTGAGAAGGCACACGAGCCCCTATACGAAGGCTCCCAAACAACTCTTCTTGCCGCTATATTGTTTTTGGTGAACTTGAAGGTTATGAATGGTTTATCCAATGTAGCAATGACATGTATGTTAAGGTATGTCATCTTTTTTCATTTTTTTAATCGTAATTCTCTTACAATTAACAAAGGATGAATTGTGTATCAATTAATATTTTTTATATTAACAAATTATATTTTTGGTCGTAGGTTGATAGGTGAGTTTTTGTTACCACCAATATCATCTTAAAATGGAAGCACTTCCATGATAAGAGTATTTATCCCTCTGAGTAAGTGGTCTAGGGTCATGTTAAGCACCTTGATCAGGTCTTTGCATGTATTTGGCTTTCTCCCCACTTTCCACTTCTTTCCTGCACTTGATTTCTTCATTCTAAGTGAAATTAGGGATAGGATCTCAAGGATTCTCCTGAATTTCCCTCTTATGTGGCTCTATTTTCTAGTAAAAATTAGAAATAGGCCCTCCTAGACTTCATCACAGTTATCATAGGATTTTATGCTTATCCCTGGTATTCTATCCCTATCTGATATCATTTCTAGGTCTCTGGGCATTCTCGGGACCTCCTATCCTAGTTCTGACTGAATCTGGGCCCAAGGTCAAATTCGAGGTTGATCCCGACTAGGTCAGAATCAAGCTCAAACTTGATTAGGTTAGGATCAAGGTCATACCTGAATAGGTCAGTCCCAACCTCAATTTTTCCCCCTTCCTTCAAATTTCTAGAATCCTTGATTTTCGGGCATCGGGCTTTCCAGATATTTTTTTTCCCGCCTCCGGGTTGGCCATTTTGGGTTTCGGGATGGTAAATCTTCTAATTTCATTTAATCTAGGTATATTTTCTAAAGTTTAGGACCTAATTGGGATTTAATTCTCCAAGGTGGCCCCTCTAGAGGATTGTTCCCTAGTTCACTATAAAAGGAGGCCTTCCTCTCTCATTTTCTCCATCCACAATCAAGCAATTGACATCCCATTTTTCACATCACATCTCAAGAAATTTCATGAGAAATATCTCAAGTGCAAGAAAGAGAATTCACGCATTAAAATAAGTCTTCAAGCATTCAAGTGTACAAGCATCCATCCATCAAGGAGATCCATTGTTAGCTATTGAGGGATTCAATCTCTTTGGAGCCCCCTTTGATGATCCATCCTTCTACATTCATTCAAGCCTTCTCATATGGAAAGATCAAGTCTAGATTGGTGTTGAAGATCAAATTCCATTGATTGGAGACATCCTACATTCATTCTACATCCATTGAAGCATTCCTACTTGTGGATTTGAGGATTCGAATCCTCTACAAGGACTTCAACATAAGCGAGGTGATTTGTTTCAATTACTTTGTTTATGCACACTACATTCCAATTCAATTTCAAGGTTAATTTCTAAACTGGGGTTTGACAAAGGCAAAACCCCCATACAACAAAAACCCCCATTTTCTTGTAGGTACAGGTGCAAAATTTTGGATCTAAGAGCAAATTTGGATACCCTTTTCGGTGAACTTTCAAGATCTGCGAACAGAATCAGAATCGGCCTTCAAATAAAGAATGTAGTATTTGACCTTTTATGAGGGTCAAAGTCAACCTAAGCTCATCTTGGAGAAATATTTATGTGTTTTCTCTATCTCGGCATTTCCAGTCCAGAATAGGTAGCATAATTGCTTGAAAATACACACAAATATCAGAAATTGACATTTTCCAGATCTGCCCTAATTTGAGGTTAGTATTTGTATTTCAATTATTTTAGATTTCAAGCATACTTCCTTTATAGGGAAACATTGGACTCTTTCTCTCTCTTTCATATTCTTCATAGATTGATTCGATTGTGCATTAACCTTTTTGTTGATCAAATTGGATCTCTCCTTTGGGAATTTGGATTTAGGAGTGAATCTCATATTTCCCCACACATCTATCTATCCACACACTCACACATATTCATATAGAGGTGATTCCAAATTACCTCTATTCATTTTGGTGAACCCGACATACTTACTCTTTTTTCTTTTGTGGAATTGGATGCCCTATTATGTTTTGTGGTTTCCTTTTATCTTGTTAGTATTAGATTTATCTTTTGTGTCAGATCTTGCATGCTAATTAGATTTAAAAAATACAAAAATATTCATGCTTTATGTGTTTTTAGTTTAGTTCATTTGCATTACATTTTTTTATGAGCTTTACTACCACTAGTCCTACTTATAACATTTTAGTTAGAAGAAGTCGTAGACTCATGGGTGCCTTTGATCCTGAATCTTCCTCTCCTTTCCTTAGGATCTTGGATGATAACTTGATTCTTCATGATTCCAATCCCACTATGGAGAAAAACTCTTCTCACTCATCTCATGATGAGGATGATGCTTTAAGAGTTCCTCTTGAACAAGTCCAAAAAATTTCCACTGAACTTGATAAAATGGGTAATTTTTGCTTATTCAAGAGAACTATAATCAAGATTCCATTCAAGCTATAGAGGCTCTTAAGAAAGTTCTCCATGATACTGATCAAGGTGTTAACCTCTTGTGTAGTATTACTCACCTTGTGCATTAAAATGTTAAACCTATAGTTCAAGAAGGTCAAGATTTAGGGTTGATTCCTCCTATCAATAGTGTTGAACCTCCTAATCTTTTACCTAGTATTCCTACCTATACTCCTTCTTTGGTAACTATGATGGTTCCATCTATTCCTATGAGTGTTCCTCCTATGTCCCTTCCTACATCACAACCTTCATATCATAATGTTCCTTTCACTTATTCCAATCTGCTTGCAACTGTAGTTCCTAGTGTTCCTCTAGTTGTGTCTTCTATTCCTACAGCTTCTTACACTTTACCTAGTGTGTCTAATGTTGCTACTCCTACCATTTCCTCTAATGATTCAAGAATAATCAATTTGGCTCAGACTGTGTCATCCTTACAACAACAACTTGCTTCCTTAACTCAAAACAAGTTTAGTATTCCTACATGTGACATGGGAAGTCCCTTGTCCTGGGATATTATTCATACTCCTGTTCCTCAGCAAGGTGAGATGCCTCAACTTGAGAATTATAATGGAAAAGGAGATCATGTTCATCATGTTAAAACATTTCAAATCCTTTGTAGTGATTATGCTCATGACCATAGGATTTTAGCCAAACTATTTGCTAGAACCTTCCATGACAAGGCCTTACAATGGTATTGTTCCTTGCCTCCTTATTGTATTGATTCCTTTCCGCAACTTGCTAATGCCTTTATTCAACAATTTCAAAACAACATCGGCCTGCAAGTGTCTTTGACTAATTTGATGCATTGTAAACAAAGTGCTAAAGAAAAATTGACTGAATTTATTGGTAGATTTAAGAATTTGTATGCTCAGATTTCCTATCCTATTCTTGATATGGATATTCAACGTATGTTTATTTCAAATTTGCAAAAGGATATTAGAGATAAGATCCTGCTTATTGAATTTACCTCTTTTCAACAACTTTGTGTAGTGCTTCATCATTATCAATTACAAGTGAGTCAATTTGAGAGCAACACTCCAATGGCTCCTCTTCTAGTTGCTAAGAGTGATGCTGCTCCTAATCCAAACAAATTTCAAAAATTCAACAACTATGTCAAGATAAATAAACAAATGAATGCAGTTGCTAATCAAGTTGTTGTTGCATCTCACAATGCCACTTCTGCATCCACTGTTTTTTGATTAAATCGTACATTTAATCCTCTTTTTGAATCTTTACATGCTATTATGAATAGGTTGTTAGCTGCTAATATGATTAGTTTACCTCCTATTAGACCTCTTTTACCTATCACGATTGCCTCTAAATATTTTGATCAAAATACTTTTTGTCAATATCATCGTCAAAATGGTCATGATACTGAGAAATGTTATTCTTTAAAACATAAGGTTCAAGACTTAATTGATTCTAAGGCTTTATCTGTTGATAATCTTGATGGTAGTGGGAACAAATCTGTCTCTCCTCCTAATTAGAACCTTCAAATCTATATGAACCCTTTACCTATGCATGATACTAATACTATTTCTCAGCCATTTGCTATGGAAATTGTGTATGATTCAAAGATGGATGATCTCAATCATGTTGTTAATCAAGTGGAGCATGTTGTTCAATCTGTATCTCTACCTCAACCTCAACTTCAATCTCAACCTCAGATTCAACCTCAAGTTCAATCTCAAACTAGACCAAAACCTAAACCTAAAATAAAAACTCAACATAAACCTTGACAACACTTTAAGAATAAAAGACCTCGGGAAATTTTAATTACCTTTGATGACTTTGAGACTATTAAAGCTCCTGATGGTCCCCTTTATATTACTACTAGGATTTATCAGAAACCTACTCGTGGTTGTCTTATTGATCCCAAATCCTTAGTCAATGTTATCACTGAAGAAAATATTTGTATGAAAAGCTTACAACATGACTTTTATGATACATCAAATGTGTGGATTCAAACTTGCAATGGTTTTCTTTATCCATCCTTTGGTTCTATTACTTTACTAGTTGATCTCTGTGGAAAAATTGTGAACACTACCTTTGTTGTTGTTCCTATTTCTGATCAATTTCAAGTTAAGCTAGGTTTTCCTTGATTGAATGCCATCCATGCTATTGCTTCACCTTTCCATAAGTGTCTTAAGTTCATTCATGATGAAGAAGTGAAGATGATTAATCATAGTTTATATCAACCTTCTAGGCCTAGAGATTGTCCTGCTCTGGATTTCTTTTAGCCTTCATTACCTAATTCATGTCCTTGATGTGATAATTTTTTTTGATCATATCAATCTTATAAACATCATAAGATTCTTGAATTAAGCATACCTCCTATGGATCTTAATTATGGTCTTTTACCTACACCTTCTATACCTCCTTTAACTATGACTTCTAGCTCTGTTAATCAAGTTCCTTCTACCAAACCTATCGAAGATCCTCTGATTCTTTCTCCTATGGTTAATAATCCTATTGATCTTCCTAAAGAACTTGTGAAGGATCCTATGATTGTTCCTCCTATTTCTCAACCTATTTCAAATAAATCAAAACGTAATCGATCTACTAATGAATGTTGTAAAAAGTATCGTGCTCATGCTAAAGCTCAAAGATCTTTACTTTCCTTAGAAAAAACTTATGCATAATGTGGTAGAACAGATTGTTACTAATAATGATGTTCACATGCATGATTTTGATGATTCTATTCATATCTTAGATCCTATTTTGATTAATTTGGATGAAGAAGATACTCTTGATGGTACTGATGATGTTAATGATGAATATGAAACTATTGACATTGACATTGATTTACCTAATATGCTTTCATCAAAATTGACCCTTACACCTAGTGTCGATGATAGTGATTCTCAAGAGGATCCTTGTTTGGAACTGGCTATCATTCCTACTATGTTGGATATAGTCCCTCTTGTGAGTTACCCACCTTCCCTAAATGATATACAATGAGATGGGGAGAGTAGGCGGCATGCTTGATTGACTTGTCCTTCATGATAGCTTTGTTGTGTGTTTGCCTATTGTACTATGCTTCTCCCGTAATGTGTTTGCTAAATGTTGTTAGATTCTTTTATACGATTCTTGTTACTCAGTTGGTGCAAGGTGATGAAGGAATCGAAACTATTGTTCAAATTCTTCTATATGTATCTCTATTCTTCTATGTGTTGTTCAATGTTATGTCGTAATTGTGCTATTGTTTATAAATGTTTCCTTGTGTAATCTTCTTTGATTTGAGATATGGTAGCACTAATTATTTTTGGTCTCCATGTCATGGTCTGAAAATATTTTCCTTCGTATATCTTATGTGATGTTTCCTCCTTTGTGATTGTAGTTCTACTTTTGTTGGGGAATGATGTCAATTCATTTGCAATAATATCATATATATATTATCTTATGATCATACTGACCCCACAGTAAGTAGATCCCTTTTGTGTTCTCTATATGTTTCTATGATATTTCCCTTGATTTGTCTTCGTTTGGGGGCATCTCGACGTGGAAACGTAATTAGTGGAGTTGTTTATGTTTCTGTTAAAGCCATTGCTCTTGTTAAAGTGTCTGCAATAACTTTAATGTGGAGGCCTACGCTCTGCTCACCTGTTGCACACACACACTTTTTGATACACACATATTATGTTTCAAGATAATTTTTTTCCCTTTTTGGATTAGTAACTAATCCTTAATGCATGGATTTATATTTTAGGGTCTCTTGATCCCTCCAGTTTCAAATACACATATTTTTTGATCCCTTAAGGTCAGAGGTGTCCTTAAGACTAGATCCCTTTTTTTTATGTTTATTCTTATGGATTAGAATATTCCTAATAATGAATCCTTGATGGGTTGACTAGTGAGTAGCCACATTCACTAGGCGGTTCAATTCCATCTTTCCACTTGTGCCATTTTCCTATGTGGTTCACAATGGGACATAAGTTCTCATTGGGTGAGGTAATCACACCTTCTTTCTCTAGAGATGTATCTCTTATTGTGATCTAGGAGTTGCCGGAGACTTGAGTCCCTGGGGGCTTAAGGTTTCCCTTTGTCTCTTGGATTACGAAAAGATTATCTTTTCATTCTGATCTCCTTTACCAAGAGTTTGCATCAAGTCCATACTCTTGCTAAAGTGGGGGCTTAATGTATCATCTTAAAATGGAAGCACTTCCATGATAAGAGCATTTAACCCTCTGAGTAAGTGGTCTAGGGTCATGTTAAGCACCTTGATTAGGTCTTTTCATGTATTTATCTTTCTGCCCACTTTCCACTTCTTTCCTGCACTTGATTTCTTCATTCTAGGTGAAATTAGGGATAGGATCTCAAGGATTCTCTTGAATTTCCCTCTTCCATGGCTCTATTTTCTAGGTAGGACTTAAAAATAGGTCCTCCTATCCTTCATCATAGTTATCATAGGATTTTAAGCTTATCCTTGGTATTTTGTCCCTATTTGATATCATTTCTAGGTCTCTGGGCATCCCCCAGACCTCCTGTCCTAGTTCTGACTGAATCTGGGCCCAGGGTCAAATTCTAGGTTGATCCTGACTAGGTTAGGATCGAGGTCATACCTAACTAGGTTAGTTCCAACCTTGATTTTTCCCCCTTCCTTCAAATTTCTAGAATCCTTGATTTTTGGGCATCGAGCTTTCAGGATATTTATTTTCCCACCTCCAAGTTGGCCATTTCAGGTTTTAGGATGATAAATCCTCTAATTGCATTTAATCTAGGTATATGTTCTAAATGTTAGGACCTAATTGGGATTTAATTCTCCAAGGTGGCCCCTCTAGAGGATTGTGCCCTAGTTCACTATAAAAGGAGGCCTTCCTCTCTCATTTTCTCCATCCACAATCAAGCAATTGACATCCCATTTTTCACATCACATCTCAAGAAATTTCATGAGCGAGCTCTCAAGTGCAAGCAAGTGAATTCAAACATTAAAACAAGTCTTCAAGCATTCAAGTGTTCAAGCATCCATCCATCAAGGAGATCCATTGTTAGCTATTGAAGAATTCAATCTCTTTGGAGCCCCCTTTGATGATCCATCCTTCTACATTCATTCAAGCCTTCTCATATGCAAAGATTCAGTCAAGAGTGGTGTTGAAAATCAAATGTCATTGATTGGAGACATCCTACATTCATTATATATCCATTGAAGCATTCCTACTTGTGGATTGGAGGGTTCAAATCCTCTACAAGGACTTCAACATAAGTGAGGTGATTTGTTTCTGTTGGTGTAATTAATTATTCCTAATTACACTTTACTTAATCTTACTTAGGTTAATGCATTTCATTGTAGTTTGTGATTGAGACACCTAGGAGTGTGCACATCTATTAAACACATGGTGTAGGAGGAATTCCACTTTTGGTGTGTAGTTGTCATCACATACCTCATTGTGTGTGAGATCCACCTTTCATGCTCTTATCACATTATCATCCTTATCATTTCCTTTCCTATATAAGGAGGCATATTATGTAATCATTTCATTAATCATTGAGTAATTCATTAGATCTATTCAATCCATCCTTGCATTTATTTTCTCTCTTGTGCTTTTCTTCAACCTCTAGATCCTTGGTTCAATATTTGCTATTTGCAAATTCTTACATGGTATCAAAGTCATCAGAGCATTTTAGATCAACCGATTTGAAGAGATCTTGATGCAAGCTTTGAAGGTCCAAATCCTAGATCTAGGGACTAGCGTGTGATAGAGGCATCTTGGAGCAGATTTGACCTCACCATTGCATCCAGGAGGCTATTTTAGTTAAAACTGACTATAAATTCGCCCATATCTGGAAAAAGTCAAATCTGAGGCAAATTTTTTTTGCAAATCGGACCTTAGGCCCGATTTGCACTTTCGGTATGATTTTATTTAATAAAATAATAATTTTTTTTAAATTCTGCTATTTATTTTAGAATTTTTTTTAGCAAAAATTGGTTTACAAGTTGGTACGTCCCCTAGTCATCAGAGAATATTCCTACAAGGTAGTTGTCATTGTACCACACACCGTAGACTAAGGCACAAGAGCAGGTGTAGTACCCAAGAGCAGTCCAAAGGAACAACAAAGCTTGACACATGTTTTACTTTGAAAGGGAGTGCTAGCATATAAAAATTGGTCTAATCTCCTTGACACCAAGAATGTGGGACTAATACCCACTGCGCATCCACCGACAGCGCTCTACTTGCTCTTAGATTTGCAGCCTTCGTGCCGCTCTCACCACTGGTCACACTTCACTCAGCGCAGTTCCCCCAAGCACCGCCTACCTCCTCCACTCAAATCCACTACTCTACGTCTACCAAAAGACCTACTCCTCGGAAGCCCCCTCCACCGCTGACAGTAGCCCGACCTGACATCACCGCCACTCGTTGATGATCTGCCACTGATAACCTTTTCTCACACACCTCCCAAGTAGCTTTCTTAGTCGAGCAGCCACCTCCTCCACTAGTAGCACAACCAATGCCCTCTGCTCCCACCAAGCAGTCCAGATCCCACCACGCAGTAGGTAAAGACCCCGCCACATGGAAGTGAAGACCCTGCCACGTGGCAGGTACATAACCCTACTAGTAGAGTCTGATCAACAGAACCTAGCACCACCTCAGCACCTTGTGGTGCCCTCTCAGTAGACACGCAGACCAATCAGACAGTGCCATGTGGCCCTCTACCTCATCATCCGACACACTACCATGCAGACTGTCTGTATAGTACAGACTACTTTGTCACCTACCACATCACCATTGGGTACCTTTTTTGCTGATGTCACCTCTCAAATGAGCTTAAATTTGACGGTCGTCTAGCTATCAAAATAGAGCAAAATTGGGTTCCATCCTTGCATTTATTTTCTCTCTTGTGCTTTTCTTCAACCTCTAGATCCTTGGTTCAATATTTGCTATTTGCAAATTCTTACAGTTTCAATTACTTTGTTTATGCACACTACATTTCAATTCAATTTCAAGATTAATTCCTAAATTGGGGTTTGCCCAAGGCAAACCCCCCATACAACAAAAATTGCCATTTTCTTGCATGTACAGGTGTGGAATTTCAGATTTGAGAGCAAATTTGGATACCCTTTTCGGTGAACTTTCGAGATCTGTGAACAGAATCAGAATCAGCCTTCAAATAAAGAATGTATTATTTGACCTTTTGTGAGGGTCAAAGTCGACCTGAGCTCATCTTGGAAAAAGATTTCTAAGTTTTCTCTGTCTTGTCATTTCCAGTCCAAAACAAGTAGCATAATTGCTCGAAAGTACACAGACATAAAAAATTGTCATTTTCCAAATCTGCCCTAATTTGAGGTTAGTATTTGTATTTCAATTATTTCAGATTTCAAGCATAATTCCTTTATAGGGAAACGTTGGACTCTCTCTCTCTCTTTCATATTCTTCATAGATTAATTCGATTGTGCATTAACCTTTTGGTTGATCAAATTGGATCTCTCCTTTGGGAATTTGGATTTAGGAGTGAATCTTATATTTCCCCACACATCTATCTATCCACACACTCAAACATATTCATATAGAGGTGATTCCAAATTACCTCTATTCACCACCATCAAACATTCTACCTCACTCATACCAAGAATTATCTTCCATTATGAAAGATATTGGAATGGAATATGAAAAAATACATGCATGTCTGAATGATCATATTATATATCATAAAAAACATAAATTTTCAATAGAATGCCTTGATTGTCATATTAGTAGATATCCATCAGATCAAATAACAAAAAAGGTGCCTCGCAAGGTTTTTCAGTTTAATCCTATTATTCCACATCTACAATGATTATTTAGGTGTGTATCATCTTAAAATGAAAGCACTTCCATGATAAGAGTGTTTAGCCCTCCAAGTAAGTAGTTTGGGGTCATGTTAAGTGCTTTGACTGGGTCTTTGCATGTATCTAGCTTTTCCCCTATTCTGCTTCCCACTGCACACATTTTTCACTTCATAGCTATATTTCTTGGCATTCTGGGCTGGGGTCCTAAGGTTTTTGACGTCAAGGTCAAAGTTGACCTTGAGGGTCAAATTCAACCTCAATCCTAACCTAGGTTAGGGTTGAACTTGACCTTGACCTAGGGCAGAGTTGACCTCATCCCTGACCCCAAGTTCAAATTTCTAATTTTTCTAATTTTTGGGCATCGGGTTTCTGAAAGATTCTTTTTCCCACCTCCAGGTCAACCATTTTGAGTTTCAGAATGGTACATCCTTAAATTGCATTTAATATGGGTCCATTTCTAAGGGTTAAAGTTAATTGGGATTTAATTCCCCAATGTCGGCCTTCTTCAGAGGTTTGTGCCCTTGTTCACTATAAAAGGAGGCCTTCCTCTCTCATTTTCACATCACATCTCTCAATCAAGTTTTCATGTGCAAGCAATTTCAAGTGCAAGCAAGTGAATTCAAGCATTCAAGAAATCTTTCAAACATCCAAGTGTTCAAGCATTCATCCATCAAGGAGATCCATTGTTAGCCATTGAAGGATTCAATCTCTTTGGAGCCCCCTTGAAGATCCATCCTTCTGCATTCATCCTAGCCTCCTCATATGCAAAAATAAATTCAAGATTAGTGTTGAAGATCAAATTCCATTGATTTAAGACATCCTACATTCATTCTAAATCCATTGGAGCATACCTACTTATGGATTTGTGGATTCAAATCCTCTACAAGGACTTCAACATAAGTAAGGTGAATTGTTTCATTTGCTTTGTTTATGCACATTAAATTTCAATTCAATTTCAAGGTTAATTCCTAAATTGGGGTTTGACCAAGGCAAACGCCCCATAGAAACAACAAAACCCCTTTTTCTTGTAGGTGCAGGTGTGAAATTTAAGATCTGAAATTAGATTTGGATACCCTTTTCAGGGAACTTCTGAGATCTGTGAACAAAGTCAAAATCGACCTTCAAAATAAGAATGTAGCCTGTGACCTTTTATGAGGGTCAAAGACTACCTACTGTCAGAAAGATAAAAGATTTCTGAGTTTTCTTCATTTCGACATTTCCAATCTGAAACAGGTTGCAGAATTGTTTGAAAGTACACACAGACATCAGAAATTGACATTTTCCAGATTTGTCCTATTTTGAGATTAGTGTTTGCATTTCAATTATTTCAAATTTCAAGTACAATTCTATTATAGAGAAATATAAAGTTTTCTTCCTCTTTCATAGTCTCCATAGATTGATTCGATTGTACATTAACCTTTTGGTTGATCAATTTGGATCTCTCCTTTGAGAATTTGGATTTAGAAGTCGATCTCATATTTCTCCCATACATCACACTCAATAGAGGTGATTCCATATTACCTCTATTCATTTTGGTGAACCTGACTAGCTTACTCTCTTTCTTTTTGGTGTTAGATTTCATTTTAGCTTGTTAGTATTAGCTTTATCTTTTGTGTTAGATCTTGCATGCTAATTAGATTTCAAAAATTAAAAAATATTCATGCTTTTATGTGGTCTTAGTTTATTTCATTTGCATTACATTGGTTTATGAGCTTTACTACTACTATTCCTACTTATAACATTCTAATTAGAAGAATTCATAGACTCATGGGTGCCTTTGATCCTAAATCTTCCTCTCCTTTGCTTAGGGTCCTAGATGATAATTTGATTCTTCATGATTCCAATCCTACTATGGAGAAAAAATCTTCTCACTCATCTCATGATCAGGATGATGCTTTAAGAGTTCCTCCTGAATAAGTCCAAAAGCTTTCAACTGAACTTGATAAAATGGGTAATTGGCTTATTCAAGAGAACCATAATAAAGATTCTATTCAAGCTATAGAGGCTCTTAAGAAAGTTCTTCATGATAGTGATTAAGTCTTTTGGCTCTTAATCTCAATGGTCCATTTCACCTCATTTCTTATAAAAGGAGAGCTCTCTCCTTCATTTGGATATGATCATGTTTTATGCTATTGTTATGCTATAGGTTTCCTAGGTCATTTGAAGCTTGCTTTGAAGACACCTTTGCATCCAATCTTTGAAGCCTTTTGTTGCATTTCATCTAGTTTCATATTTTCTTTCGTAGTTGCATGATCATGACATTTCTAGTATAGATTTCCTTTTATGCAATAGTTTAATCTCACATAGCCTAATTAGGAAGGTTGTAATCTTTGTACTTTCCTTTCATAGCATAATTTGTACTTGCACTTTCATAGAGTAATTTGCATACTCATATAGGTTGCATTGCATTGCATTCATATTGATTTAATTAGAGATATTGGTACTCTTGCCCTTGTCTTTGATTTGGAATCTCTCATTGTGTGGTTGACTAGCAAGGTCATATGCTTCATAGCTCTAGCTGAGAGAAAACTTATAATTTCCTTGCAACTCCATGCATAGAGAGCTATGGATCAATTTGTGAGGGCTTATTCTTGAGTTTTCTAACATGTAATGATTCATAGAAGTGTGGTCACATTTTCACCATACATTTTTGGCACCTACCGTGGGGCAGAGTAGATAGACTTTGTCCTTTAGATTTGTTTCATTTTTGTGATTTTTTGGATTAATTTGCACATATTCTATATTCTCTATTTTCTATCTCAGAATATCACGTGACACTTCTCAGGATTATCACATGACAATTCTCAGTATACGCGTATGACACTTCGTGCAAAAGAAGAATCACCTGTCTGTATTCTGGTTTGTCGCCTGGTATCATACGAAGTATTGCCTGACTTTTCTGTAGAGTATCACCCAGACTGATAAGTATCACCCAGGTACAAGAAACTGTGTTGCGTGATTTTAGTGAAGTCTGAGGTATATCGCCTGATCTGACAGAGAATTGCATTTTAAGTTTTATCATCCCAATTTGATCACATTTAGTTTTTTGGTTTACTTTATTGTATTTAGATAGATCTAACTTGCATTTCTTAGCTTAGATTAATCAATTTCTTGCATTACTTTCATTTAGATTTTGGATTTTCCTAACCCTAGTTGTCTAACAAGTTGTGAGTGTAGGAGTTTTGCTTGAAGGAAATTGCCATATTGCATGCTAAAAGGGCTACTAACAGTTTTTGTAGGGCTTCCCAAAAGTATAAAAAATCAAAAAAATGTGCTTGTGTTTTATTTCATTTCAAGTGCGGCATTAACTAGTTGTTTATTTTCATAGGAACTTAATACCTTTTTGTAGGAATTTTGAGGTGGTAGGAGATTATGCTCTTCACCCTTGAGGTGAATCAAGAATCCAGACCCATCTTGGGATTTTGAAAGCAAGGGAGTAATTGAACCGTCTTTGCTTGGTGTGTTTGGGAGAAGTTTTTGAGATAGGGGAGTATGCTCTTCACCCTTGTGGTGAACCAAAAACTTTGAACCTCAAAAATCATCCACTCTTTGTGTTTAGTTTAGAATCTTTTAGCGGGCCTGCTCTTGAGCAATCAAGAGGAATGACCTAAGTGGGGACAAGCCTTTTTTCGACTCTTCCAACTCAGTATAATCTCAAGGCTATCAAGGACACAAAACCTTGGTAGACATAACACTTGTCTTCACTTGATGTGAGTAGCTCATGGGATTGCAACCATGGGGAAAGCATTGAACAAGAATGATTAAGGTACTCTTGAGGCCGCGAGGTCCTAGTCCTTTCTGAGGAGCAAGAGGGGTGTTATGAATGGAAGCCCTTACTAAGAACCATAGATAGAAGCCACCTTAATTTAGCGACTTACCTTCTTGGTGCAAGGATTGATCCAAGTGGACTAACCCAAATCACCCCAAGATACTCACCATATGTGTTCCTTTGGTTGTGTTATTTAACACTTCCACAACAAAGCCAATATCTCTTGTGGGAAACCACTTGGTGTGAGGTTGATGAAGGGTGCTTCCCTTAATACCACAGCACATAACAGAAATAGAGAAACAACAACAATAATATGCAAGAACAGAAAATTGGCTTCTTATTATCTCCACAAATGTGGAATTACAAACTTTCAGAATTACCATATGCAAAGCCACATGGACATTCCCTTACAATATTTTGTAGGACAAAGCCTCGAATCAATACCTAGATCTACTACCCGGAACTACCCTAGACAACACTACGACCTTCTTTATATAGGCAATTCCCACTGCTTGAGAAGGTTCTAGAAATTTAGCCCTTAGGGCCGACCAAACTTAGAATTATTTTATTTTATAATTTATTACATCAAAGTCGGCTCAAAATGAGTTTTGAAACCCAAACAAAAATTTTGAAGAAAATTTATTTTTTGCCCTTTTAGGTGACCCAACTTCCGAAGACCATAAGTCATCACCCGTTGACCTGATTGGCTATTATAACTCCATTCTGGAAATTCCACGAAGTGCTCTATACGCTTGATCTACACAAAGTGCCCATCACCCAAATTTTCAACCTCATCTGGGGCCTCTAAAGCCTTCAAAACTGATTTCAAAGTTTTTGTACCCTGCTGCCAATACCGAAAATCTTCAATATCTTCAAAACTAGACCTGATCTAGCCATGAAACTTTGCTGGCAGGCTGATATGACTGAGATGAACCTCCACATGTAAAATTAGAACATTCTGAGATCGTAAGACCAACTTACTAAAAATAGCCAATTTCCATAAATAGCAACTCTGCACAAGATAGCCCTTATTGAATACAAAAATAGAAATATTTTGAAATATTTTTGGGTGATGCAAGATTGCTCTTACACCCAGGATGCTCCTGCATCAGACACCCAGGGTAATTTGAGAAGTGACCCTGTCATGACTCAGGTGTGCAAAGGAAAACCAAGACGGTTAACCTCCTCCTTTGTTAGCCATGATGAATCTTCAATAGGTCATCCTTTTCATTTGACCAAATACTCTTCATATGTCCTGTTCCTTGTGCTTCTGCCAACATGACTGTCCAGTATGTCATCAATCTCCTTGATATCTAAACTGGTTGTTGGAATACTCCACTATGCTGCTGCAACCTTATCTTCAACACCTCCTTCATGATACTCTGTCAAATCTGAAATGTTAAACACTAGTGAAATATTTAGCTTAGTAGGCAATCCTACCTCATATGCATTTCCTGAATCATGCTTCTTCAGTATCTTACATGGCCCAAACTTCTTCATTTTCAGCTTGTTATATGTACCGACTGGAAATCGCTCCTTCCGCAAATGAACCATGACTTCATCCCCAACTTGAAATTCCTTATGCATCCTTTTCTCATCTGCCTTAGTCTTATACTGCACATTCATCTTGGTAATATGCTTTCTCACCTCCTCATGGATGTTCTTCAAATGTTCTGAAAAATCCTCAGCTTCAGCACTACTTATTTCTCCTTTATCTATCTTTCTCAACTCAGATGCATTTCTTGGACTACTTCCATATACAATCTAGATTGGTGATTTACCAGTGCTCCTGTTGACAGAATTATTGTATGAAAATTCTACCTGTGGTAAAATCAAATCCCATCCTGTTGGCTTATCTCCAACCAAACATCTCAGCAGATTTCTCAAACTTCTATTCACCACCGCTGTCTGTCTATCAGTCTGTGGATGATGTGATGAACTGAACTTCAAATCTATCTTCAACTTCTTCCACAATATCTGCCAGAAATATCCAACAAACTGAGTATCTCGATCTAAAATTATGGTCTTTGGCAAACCATGTAGCCTCACCACTTCTCTGAAAAACAATTCTGCTATATGAACAACATCATTAGTCTTCTTGCAAGGAATGAAATGTGCCATCTTCGAAAATCTGTCAACTACTACAAAAATTGAATCATGTCTCCACTGTGTCCTCAGTAAACCAAGAACAAAGTCCATACTGATATCCTCCCAAGGCTTATCTGGTACAAGTAATGGCTGATACAATCCTATATTTTACTTCACTCCTTTCACCATCTGACATACTCCACAACTCTATACAAACTTCTTCACATCTTGCTGCAATTGTGGCCAATAATAATTCTCACCAACCAAAGCAAGGGTTTTATCACGACCAAAATATCCAGCCAATCCTCCACTATGCTTCTCCTTGATGAGATTCTCCCTCATAGAACTTCGTGGAATGCACAACTGACTCCCTCTGAATAACATATCATCTTGGATGATAAAATCTAGCCATTTCATCCTGTCTAGAGTAACAGGTTCTGTACAAGATTTCTAAGCTTCACCAAAATCAAGATCCTCTGGATACAAATTCTTGAGTTCCTTGAACCCAACCACCTCAATCTACATCTCTGTCAGCAATAGTTGCCTTCTGCTAAGAGCATCTGCAACCCTGTTAGACTTTCCACTTCTGTGTTTGAAAATAAATGTATAACTCTGCAAAAACTCAATCCATTTCAAATGTCTCTGATTCAACTTTCCTTGACTATTCAAATATTGCAAAGCTTGATGATCAGTATACAAAAAAAACTCCTTAAGAAGTAGATAATGTCTCCACTTCTTTAATGCCTGAACTATAGCATAAAATTCCTGATCATAAACATAATACTTCCTCTTGGCATCATTTAACTTCTCATTGAAATAAGCAATAGGTTTACCTTCTTGGCTCATAACAGCTCATATTGTAGTACCACTAGTAGCACAATCTACTTGAAACACCTTATTAAAATATGGAAGTGCTAAAATAGGTTGTTCTGTAACTTTTTGTTTCAACAATTGAAAACTCTTTTCTGCCCCATTAGTCCACTTAAACTCTTTTCTATCCCCTCTCATTGTTTCAGTCAAGGGACCACAAATACTGCTAAAATTTCTGTAAAAGCTAGCCAAACCATGAAAAGATCTTACCTTAGTAGCACTCCTTGGAGTAGGCCATTCAAGGATAGCTTGTACCTTCTCTGGGTCCATTTGTAGACCTTCTGCTGAAACTACAAATTCCAAATACACTAACTCTTTCTTCACAAAACTGCACTTCTTCAAATTAATCAACAATTTCTCATCTCTCAACTTCTCAAACACCATACGAATATGCATCATATGTTCCTCCAATGTCTTGCTAAAAATCAAAATATCATCTAGGTAAACAATGACAAACTTACCCAGAAATTCTTTCAGAACCTCGTTCATGAGCCGCATGAAAGTGCTCAGTGCATTGGTTAGCCCAAAAGGCATGACTAACCACTCATACAGTCCTTCCTTTGTCTTGAAGGTAGTCTTCCATTCATCTCCTTCTCTGATCTAAATTTGGTGATATCCACTCTTCAGATCTATCTTTGAGAAATACACAGCTCCACTCAAACAATCCATAATATCATCCATTCATGGTGATGGAAACCTATACTTGATTGTGATCTTGTTTATTGCTCTGGAATCTATACACATCCTCCACTCTCCATTCTTCTTTGGTGCTAATACCATTGGTACAACACAGGGACTCAGACGCTCTCAAATCAACCCCTTCTGCAATAACTTGTGTACTTGTCTGTTCAACTCTTCACTTTCTGTTGGCGTCATTCTGTGTGCTGCCTTGTTTGGAAAATTGGCTCTTGGAATCAAATCCATCTGATGACTGATCTTCCTTACCGATGGTAATCCATTAGGTACATTATCAGATACAATATCCTGAAACTCATTCAACAAATCTGCAACCTCTATAGGTACATCCTCTACTTCTTCTTTACCAACTTTTGAAATTAAAAAAAACACACATGCTCATGCCTCATACCATCTAGGAATTTTTTTCCATCAAAAAATGTTATTCTTGCATTATCACATACCTTTTCTTCAGTCTCCTTCAATGGCTTTAGCTTATGTCGCACTCCATCCTTTGTCAGGGAATAGGTATTCACATGACCATCATGTACATCACATCTGTCAAACTGCCACAGTCTACCCAACAACATATGACATGCATCCATAGAGATGATATCACATAGTACCTCATCTTGGTACTCACCGAT
The DNA here is from genome assembly GCA_027943335.1 of Chamaecyparis obtusa. NCBI lineage: Eukaryota > Viridiplantae > Streptophyta > Pinopsida > Cupressales > Cupressaceae > Chamaecyparis > Chamaecyparis obtusa. Next base: position 374,025 of record BSBK01001923.1, read on the forward strand.
CTTGAACTTTACCAGACACTGTTCACTGACCATGACCTTGTGGTCATCCTACACCCAGGCAATCCAATATGGATGTGGGTGTTTTTGTCTCTTGAGCTTCAAATTTGTCACCATCTCTTCTGACACCAAATTGTCAGTGCTTCCACTATCGATAATCACATCACAACATTTACCCTCACACTTGCATCTAGTGTGAAATAGGCTCCTCCTTTGTTCAGGTTCATTCTCACCACTCAGCAAGACTCTTCTGTTAATTAGCGTTCCTCCTCTTTCAGCATCTTCAAAATTTGATGATCTAGCATCTTCATCTACATGTGCAACTCTGGCCTAGCCTTCATTTCTCCTGTCTGTTCTTCCTTGGTGTTGAGGACATTCAAATACCCTATGACCTTCTTCTCCATAGTGAAAACATGTTCCACAGAAGCCTCTTCTTCCTGAACCTTGTCCTCTTCCTCTTCCCCTCTGATCTCTATTATTATGATCTTGGAAACGATTAGAATTGTTTCCTCTCTGATTCTGGCTACTACTGGCCTCATCCTTCTTTTTCGAATCTTCATTTCAGCCACCATATGACCATCCACCAGATCTTCCACCACGACCTCTTCCATTTTGTCTGCTCTCAAACTTCTTGTTCAGCTTTTCCTCTACTTTTAGGGCAAACTGGTATGCCTCCTCAATACTGTTCATTCGAACCAGATTCAACTCCTCCTGAATGCTTGGCCTTAACCCATTAAGATATTGGGCAAATTTCTCCTTATCAGCTTCTGCATGGCCTATTCTGATGAAGAGTCGATAGAATTCCTCTGTATACTCCTGAACAGATTTTCCTGCTTGCTTCAAACTTTGCATTTTCTTTAGTAGGTCAAGCTCATAATCAACAGGAATGAACTGTCACTTCAATTTATCCACCATCCGATCCCATCTTGTGATTTTATCTTTCCCTCTTCTATTTCACTCCAATTGAATTTCTTGCCACCAGATCTTCGCATGACCTTTTAGTCTAGCCTTCGCAAATTTGACCCTATTAGGATCCTCAACATCTTCATACTCAAAATACTCCTCACATTCATTGATCCAGTCGATCAATTCCTATGGGTTAAGATTTTTAGAAAATGTAGGAACCTCAATCTTAGGTCTTTTCCCAATCTTGGAAATCACCCGAAAAAGTCTTTCTTCCTCCTGGTTCACAATTTCAACTTCTCCTTCTTGATATTCTTCTTTGGCTTCATCCTCCCTTTCATCTCTGACATTAAGATTCATTCCTCTGTGAATCTCTTCTTGCAATGCTCGCACTTGTCTTTGCAGCTCTCTAACCTCAGGTGTCACAGCACCGGCTCTTCCACCATGTTCTCTTCGTGGAGGCATTTTCGCGATGCGCACTGAAACCCTAACCATGGTCCTGGTGCAAACCACCTCACAGTCGACGATCTATTTACACACTCAAGAAAACCTTCTCTGATACCACTTGATGAAGGGTGCTTCCCTTAATACCACAGCACATAACAGAAATAGAGAAACAACAACAATAATATGCAAGAACAGAAAATTGGATTCTTATTATCTCCACAAATGTGGAATTATAAACTTTCAGAATTACCATATGCAAAGCCACATGGGCATTCCCTTACAATATTCTGTAGGACAAAGCCTTGAATCAATACCCAGATCTACTACCCAAAACTACCCTACACAACACTACGACCTTCTTTATATAGGCAATTCCCACCGCCCGAGAAGGTTCTAGAAATTTAGCCCTTAGGGCCGACCAAACTTAGAATTATTTTATTTTACAATTTATTACATCAAAGTCAGCTCAAAATGAGTTTTGAAACCCAAAGAAAAATTTTGAAGAAAAATTATTTTCCGCCCTTTCAGGTGACCCAACTTTTGAAGACCATAAGTCATCACCCGTTGACTCGATCGGCTATTATAACCCCATTCTGGAAATGCCATGAAGTTCTCTACAAGCTTGACCCACACAAAGCACCTGTCACCCAAATTTTCAACCTCATCTAGGGCCTCTAAAGCCTTCAAAATTGAGTTCAAAGTTTCTGTACCCTGCTGCCAATACCGAAAATCTTCAATATCTTCAAAACTAGAACTGATCTAGCCATGAAACTTTGCTGGTAGGCTGATATGACTAAGATGAACCTCCACATGTAAAATTAGAAGATTCTGAGATCGTAAGACCAACTTACTAAAAATAGCCAGTTTCCATAAATAGCAACTCTGCACAAGATAGCCCTTATTGAATACAAAAATAGAAATATTTTGAAATATTTTTGGGTGATGCAAGATTGCTCTTACACCCAGGATGCTCCTACATCAGAGGTAAGGGGGCATCAAGTTGTGGGCTAAGTTGGTAAGTATTGAGCCTTGTCTTGTAGGTAGATATTGCTTGAAGTGTTTTCGAATGTGCTAAACCAGTGTAAATGTTCTCGCATACAAACAATCGGTAGCTTCCATAGGGTGCAATTTTACTTTTGAATATCACAAGTGTTTGTCTTAGCAAGGTTGCTTTTGCCCTTGTTTCAAGTGTTTGGAGACATGTTTGATCCCCTACTATTTGAAAACCTATCCAATTGCTGTTGAATTTGTGATTGACATTAGATATTTTCACCCTAACATTTAGAAAATCCAAAATCAGACCTTAAAACTTGAAATTTTGCACAAATTGGTCAAAAACTACATTAGCATCACCTGCTTAAGAGAGAAATATCATACGATAGTTTGCACTAGACTGTGTCACTTGTCAGTTATTAGTTTTTTCACTTGTCAGGTTTATAGTCTATTACCTGGTAAAAGGCAAAGTATCACCCGATCTGAGTTTTATCGCCCGGTTTGCCTGGAGTTTGTCGTCTAAGAATTTTCAGTAGTATTTCTAGTTTCAGTCACTAAGTTGATGTTAGTGAGATTCAGTCTTTGAGTAGACCCTACCATTAGAGACTTGTTTTGGTTGCAAATTCTTGGTTTTTGCCTTCTAGGGGAAATTTCAATTGGTTCACAAGGTTGTCTTGGAAATAATTTGCCAAGTTAGAAAGTTATTCTTAGTGAAAAAAAAGTTTATCTTCAAGATTGTTGATTACACCCTTGGAGAATTTTGGTCCTCTTATTGTCCAAATAATTTTTCATCTATCCCAATTTTAATTGAATTTTGGCCTAGTCCAACCTCCTAATTCAAAAGTGCAAGGATATTCATCCTTTGATTTAAAGCACCTCTTTGATAGTGTTGGTAAAGCCCTTTTATTTTCTATCTTTTCATTTTTCTCTTTGGACAATAGAGAATATTAATTATCCTAGGTTGGCATTGGCACTTTAAGAGATTGACTTATCACCTAGAGTTTCTTTCTTTCATGTCAGTTACAACAAGATACCAAGTTAGTCAAGGGAAATGACCTCTAGTTGTCAGATCCTAGGTGCTGTCATGTTGCTCAACATCCCAATGAACGTTATGGTATCAATTGCACAAGATGACTCTTAGTCTTCTTCTTTCCTCTCCATTTCCAATGTTCTTCTGAAGTCTTCTATTCCCTTGGGAAATTCTTCTTCTTCTTCTTGATTCTTTTCCTCTTATTATCTAGTCTACTTTCTTCTATTCATTTCTTCCATGCTTGATTCCTCCTCTTCTAGAACCATGCATTTCAATTATCTTGTTATGGAACCTCTCTTGAGAATGGATGATCTCGAACTCATTGCTAAATTTGAAGAGTATCTTTATTCCTCCAAAGATTGCATGGATGATAAATTTATGACAAAAATAAAAGAAAAATTGATTAAATCAGACGCCTTTTATAGGATCATTCACATGATTCTATCCAAACATTCTTCATCTTCTAAATCTTCTCATCATTCCTCACATTCTAAATCTTATCACGATTCTTCTAAACATTATTCACATTCTTCATCTTCCAAGTCTTATCATGACTCTTCTAGATCTCATTCTTCTTCTACTTCTTCAAAGAGTCTTACTCCTCATATCAAAACATATCATAATGAGCAAGGTGATAATACCTATGACACCTATGTTCATAAGTGTTAGCTTGTGGTGACTAATCAGGAAAGTACTATCCAGGAAAGTACTGTACACTTTTCCTCCCGACCTCGCCGGAAATTTTTTTTTGAGGCCGACTACTTTTTTCGGTTATTTGGGCCGACTACTTATAACTCATTCTAACCCTAAAGCGGGAAAATATTGTATAATATGGCTTAGGGTTAGGGATTTTTATGATGTATGATTTTAGTACTTGCGGCAGAGTTGGGCTGTAAGGGATTACGGATTGTAATCAGGTTGTAATCACTGGATAATAATAATATTGGACTTGCTGTTGGTGGACGTAGCCCAGGGATTGGGTGAACCACGTTAAATCTGTGTGCCATTGTGTTCTATTCTATGTGGTTTATTATTTTCTGATATTAGTTATATTTGCACATAATTATTATTTCTACCTTGTTAATCCTAACAATAAGAGTCCTCCTCGTCATGTGCTTAGGCTTACTAAAGGGTCATCCTATTGGATAGATTATGATGGGGATCCATATGATTTTGATTTTGAAAGAGAATATGATATTTGTTGTGAACAATATGATACATCTGCTACTATTGAGGAAGAGAAATTTTTTCGCGCTGATTATAAAAGTAGATACTATGAGCATTTCTCCTCTAAGAACTCTCATGCTGAAAATAAAGATCTCACTCTCAAGTAAGATCATGTTAATGCTAAACCTTTGTCTTGTGATGGTTCCCTTCCATCCCCTACTTCCTCCAATATCCACACATTTCCTAAAGCTTCTAAGTCTTCCAAATCTTTCACAAATATTTCATCCGATTCAAATCCTAATGCTTTTCATGCGGTTCCCTATAGTTATTCTCAAGGGCCACCTCTTAAAGATACTCAAGCTAACCTTCACTTGGCTGCAAATACTTTCAATAATGCTAAACCTAAAGAGCCTAAGCCTTTATATGCTACTTCAGTTGGTCCTTCACTATCTCTTCCAAAGTCTTCCATATAACTCCAACCTGCTTCCTTATCCTTAGAAGTGGATACATGTCAAGATGACTCTAAAAATGATAAAGAAAAGAACATAAAGAAATATCAAGATCAAGAACCCTCCATGTTATCCAATCTTTTTCATGATGTCTCTTATCCATTTCATGGTTCTTTTGATCCCTTATGCCCTTCCTCATTCATTCCACCATGTCTTAAATCTTCTCCTAAGAAAGATCAAGTTACTACTTACACCGTTGAGCTTATTGATAATCAAAATAACCTTACCACACTTGCGCTCTCCAAAGATGTGACTTCCATTAAGGTTATTGAAAATGATGTTGTTACTTCCAATGATAAGCCTATTGAAAATCAAGAGAAAAATTCTATGCTTGTGCTATCCAAATATTTTTGTCAAGATCAAAGCCTTCCATCTTCTTGTTCTACCACTCCATGTTCACTTCTGCTTTCTACTCTTCCTAAGTCTTCGCAAGCTTTGAATGATCCTATCAAAGAAGTTGCTCCTATTCAAGATGTCTAGGATCCTTTTGAAATTTCTAATGCTCACTCTAAAGATGCTGATATCCTTGGTTGTGATATAGATGCTGATGAACTTATTGATTATCCTTTTGCATCTTTCACTTCCATCCTTGGACCTTTTCCACCATTGCTAAGGAATTCATGTCTACCTTCCATATTGGGTCCTTATGTACCTTCACTTTCCCCTCCTAATTCTCCTAATTCATCATCCATTTTGGGTCCTTACGTCCCTCCATCTCCTATCTTTCCTCAAGATCAACATAGATGTATACCCTTGAATCCTTTTCATCCACCCACCCATCTAAACTAGTCATATCGTCCTTCTTCTTCCACAAGCACCAAGTCTTTTGGAAGTAACTTGAATGTTCAATACAAGAAAAAGAAGCAATACAAGAATCCATCAAAAAAAGATCACCATGTCTCCTCTAATCAACATGGGGGCATAAAGTCAAAAGAGATATCTAAGAAGAAAACTACAAGACAAGTATGGGTTCCAAAATCCATCATTGAAGATATTCTCTCTAAATCATCAAAAAGAAATGAAAATCCTAAAACTATATGGATTCCAAAGTCTCTCTTGAAAGAGTATGATGTTGAACAAAAAGTGAAGTTGACATTCAAGCTTCCAAAGGCTTCCACTTCATCTCCTTCCAAAAATATTCTTCAATTCCATGTGCTTGAACCGCAACCTCTGCTAAACATTTGCTATATTCCTTCACGTGTTCCTTCATTCACATTTCCTCCATCCTCTCGCCACCCTTCAAGGTGTGTGTTGACATTGATCTTGCCTTGCTTTCCGTCTACTCTTTCACAATCTTTTCGTTCACTATCCTTCTACCTTCTATCATTTTTCCTTATTTGCCTATTCCTCCTATCTTCCAACCTCACTTACTTTACATAAAACTTTATCCTCCATTTTTTCTCTTCCATCTTTCTTTCCCTATCAGCATCTTTGAGCATATCATTTTGAATCCTTGGCATATCATGGTTTATCCTTTCAAAAAAAAATTTAAAAAAATAGAAAAATTCAAAAAGAACAAAAAATGAAAAAATTGAAAATGTGCCTTGGTGAAAACTTGGAAATAGGCGCCTTGGTAGCAAAAGTAAAGAGAAATAAATTTGTCCTATGGTGAAAACCACTCCCTTGTGGCGCCTTGGATAAGTACCATGATGAAAACCTAGCAATCAACCATCATGCATAGTTCTTCTACATATTTCATCCATTCCATTTCATCTTTGATCTTGACAATGTTGAACTATACGCGAACAATTGGCTATCTTGTGAGCTATCTTAAGATGATCTTGCTTTCATTCCTTTCATTTTTAGCCTTCGTATCTTCCTCCATTCATTCTAGCCTTTTGCTATCTTTTTTCCCTTTGGTCTTGATCTAATAAAAAAGAGTAGAATATGATGCTATGAAGTCTCTTGACATGTCTACCCTCTTTGGACTGCATCCTTTTATGCTCTTACATTGTGCTTTTATGGCTTATCCCATGCTAGCCTTTCATTGCTTGTCTGAATATGCTTTTCATGACAATTTTTCCCTAGCTTGGGTACTCTTGAGGAGTTTTTTTTTGAGGATTTCTTCCCTTCATTCTCCTTCATTCTCTTATCTTCCATCTCTTCCACCAACTTGCTAATCCCTCTTGTTCTCCACCTTGCTTGACATTGGGACTGCATGATGTGATCTTGCTTAAAGATTTTAATGTTCGTTCTGTCTAGGGGCATCCTTTGTACATATTTTATGATCTTGAAAAAATACCAAAAAAATTGATATATGATGGTGAAAAATCCTAAAAAGTATAAAAGGTCCTAAAAAAATATAAAAAAATTAAAAAATGCAAAAATTCAAAAAAAAAAGAAAAAGTGCCTTGGTGAAAACCTAGAAACAGGTGTCTTGGTAGCAAAAATACAAAAAAATGAAAAAAAAGAGAAAAATTGCAATAAAAATTCAAGCGGTGAAAACCTAGAAATAGGCATTATTTGAGGCCTTTGCACTCCTATTTATTAGCTTGTGTCCTCGACATTGAGCCTTTCTCCATCATACCTTTACTTTATTTGGCTTAGTCTGAAATTGGTCTTTACCTTTGTCTAGGGGGCATAACTGTTCGCATAGGTCCTTTAGGTGCATTTGTCTCTTGGGGAATTTCACAACAGGTGTTTTTCAACACCACCCCAAATAGTGTTTTCCAACATTACCCTTGTGTCGAGTGTTTCTTAACACTTATTAGATGTATTACCCAATAGTCCAAGTGTAATGTGATATTTCTCACTAAGCAGATGTGACACTTAGAGTTTGACTCTATGACCAACACACACGCACTTAAACAATCAACTCATTGAGATATGTTGACTTTATTTTTCTTTGTGTGCTGTCTATGAGAATTTCTTTGATGAGTGGTCTCTCCTTGAGAAGTTTTCGATGATGCATAGCTAGAAGACTGAGGGTATGAGAACAAGTTTTATTTCTTTATTTGCTTGTGGGAATATTTTGTTGATCCTAACTGTCATGAGCATTTATGCTGGTCTTACTTGACACTTAGGATCTACAAGGTATTATCCTTGACTATTTTATGTGAGTGTGTGCTTCTAGTTATCTTGACTTTCATGTGTCTTGATACAAACATAATCTTACCATATCAAACTTAGGTGATCTCATTGCACTAGTCATCTTGACCTACATGTCTTTGATGCCTAGGTGGGATTTCCACATTTCTATTTGATCAAGATCATATTCATATTCACATAGTTATGTTAGTGTGAATTGTATGATTTGATGATGCTACCAATAATGCTCAATGATGATAATTAGATGTCTATTAGTGTTGTGACCTTGCAAGTCAACCACTTTCATAGTAGTTTGCATTTTTAGGTTCATGTTAGTTTAGTTTTGCATCTTGCATATGGAGAGAGCTCTCTTTTTCATCTTACGTGGACTTGTTGGTTAGCTGCGCTCACCTTCCACTTCCTCTTGATTCATGTCTTTCACTTCTTGTCTTTCATCTCACATCCTTTTCTATGACATTTTCACCCCTTATATAGCATTTTGACTTTTTGACCTAATTTTTAGAACACCTTAGAATTGCGTGAAAATTCCACCCCTAGCTAATTTCGACATCCTAGATCTATTTTTGGACTCAAAATCAAAATCTGAGGTCATCTTGATAGTTAAAATCAAATTTCAAATCCTCTCCCTCTTTTGCACAGTTGACAGACCCTTTTGAGGCATAATTCTTCGATCTTTGATGGAATTTCTTCCTTTCCATGTCTCTCAATTTTCTAGTCTTTCATTCGCCTACTTATTTTCTTCTAATTCATCATTGGGGCATGTTTCATTGCTTAATGGTTATATTATCAACCTTATCTTTGATTGTGATTGATTATGATTTGATCAAATCTTTATCAGTTTGTTGTTCTCATCTACCTGATTTTGATTTTGATTCTAAGGGGGCAGTACCTATTGGATTTTAATCCTTGATTCCTTGATTTTCTTGATTCAGCTATCCTTCTATGAGTTTTCACTCAAGCTTGAGATTCTTATCTCTTATTTTCGATATGATCTTGAATTGACCTCATGTCTAGAATCCTTTGTGTATGTTTGTCCAGGTGTGATCCCGAATCGACCTCACATCTGAGTTGTTTTGTGATCCCAGATCGATCTCACATTTCAATTCTTCTTTGACTACATGTGATCCCAAATCAATCTCACATTAGTCAAAGAGGGGAAAATGTATGCACCCAAAAATGGTCACCTAGACTTTGGGCCCCATTTATTTGATTTATTTATCTCTGAATCAATTTTATCAATAATCAATATTTTTCAACACTATCAATTTCTTTGATCAAATCCTATTTCATCATTTTTGATTATTCCTTGGGCTAACCATTTTATCCTAAGTTTTTATTTACTTAAAAGGAATATTTCCTCCCTTTTTATTAAATAAAAAGCCCCCACTTTTCCTCTTATCCTAAGTTGCACAAATAAAGCATCATTCTTATTTTATGAAAAGGGAAAAAGTACTTTTTGTCTCATATGGACACAAAAGTCAACTCCTATTTTCTCATTGGAGGATATTTGTGTACAAAGATCAAGCTTCCATTTTTCTCCATGGTTGATTAAGTCTTTTGCCTCTTAATCTCAATGGTCCATTTCACCTCATTTCTTATAAAAGGAGAGCTCTCTCCTTCATTTGGATATGATCATGTTTTATGCTATTGTTATGCTACAGGTTTCCTAGGTCATTTGGAGCTTGCTTTGAAGACACCTTTGCATCCAAGCTTTGAAGCCTTTTGTTGCATTTCATCTAGTTTCATATTTTCTTTTGTAGTTGCATGATCATGACATTTCTAGTATAGATTTCCTTTTATGCAATAGTTTAATCTCACATAGCCTAATTAGGAAGGTTGTAATCTTTGTACTTTCCTTTCATAGCATAATTTGTACTTGCACTTTCATAGAGTAATTTGCATACTCATATAGGTTGCATTGCATTGCATTCATATTGATTTTATTGAAGATATTGGCACTCTTGCCCTTGTCTTTGATTTGGAATCTCTCATTGTGTGGTTGACTAGCAAGGTCATATGCTTCATAGCTCTAGCTGAGAGCAAACTTATAATTTCCTTGCAATTCCATGCATAGAGAGCTATGGATCGCTTTGTGAGGGATTATTCTTGAGTTTCCTAACATGTAATGATTCATAGAAGTGTGGTCACATTTTCACCATACACATCTCACAATGCCACTTCTGCATCCATAACTTTTTGATTAAATCATATGTTTACTCCTCTTTCTAAATCTTTACATGCTATTATGAATAGGTTGTTAACTACTAATATGATTATTTTACCTCCTATTCAACCTCTTTTACCTGCTATGATTGCATCTAAATCTTTTGATCAAAATGCTTTTTGTCAATATCATCGTTAGAATGGTCATGATACCAAAAAATGTTATTCTTTAAAACATAAGGTTCAAGACTTAATTTACTCTAATGCCTTATCTGTCGATAATCTTGATGGTAGTGGAAACAAATCTGTCTCTCCTCCTAATCAAAACTTTCAAATCTATATGAATCCTTTACCTACGCATGATACTAATACCATTGCTCAGCCATCTTCTATGGAAATTGTGTATGATTCAAAGATGGATGTTCTCAATCATGTTGTTAATCAAGTGGAGCATGTTGGTCAATCTCTATCTCCACCTGAACCTCAACCTCAACCTCAGATTCAACCTCGACCAAAACCTAAGCCTAAATTGAAAAATCAACCCAAACCTCGACAACAACCTCAGAATAAAAGACCTCGAGAACTTTTGATTACCTTCGATGACTCTAAGATTATTAAATCTCCTAATGGTCCCCTTTACATTTATGCTAGGATTTCTCAGAAACTTAGTCATGGTTGTCTTGTTGATCCTACATCCTTAGTCAATGTTATTATTGAAGAAAATATTTTTATGAAAATCTTACAACATGATTCTTATGATACATTGGATGTGTGGATTCAAAATTGCAATGGTTTTCTTTATCCATCATTTGGTTCTATTACTTTACTAGTTGAACTTTGTGGAAAAATTGTGAACACTACCTTTGTTGTGGTTCCTACTTCTGATCAATTTCAAGTTAAGCTAGGTTTTCTTTGGTTAAATGCCATGCATGTTGTTGCTTCACCTATCCATAAGTGTCTTAAGATCATTCATGATGAAGAAGTGAAGATGGTTAATCATAGTTTATATCAACCTTCTAGGCCTAGAGATTGTGTTGCTCTTAATTTCTTTTGGCCTTCATTACCTAATTCATGTCCTTCTCGACCTAATAATCATTTTCGTTCATATCAAGCCTATAAACATCTTAAGATTCTTGAATTAAGCATTCCTCCCATGGATCTTAATCATGGTCTTTTGCCTACACCTTCTATACCTCCTTTAACTATGGCTTCTAGTTCTATTAATCAAGTTCCTTCTATTGATCTTCCTAAAGAACCTATCAAAGATCCTGTGATTGTTTCTCCTATTGCTGATAATCCTAGTGATCTTCATAAATAATCTATGAAGGATCCTATGATTGTTCCTAGTTCTCAACCTATTTCAAATAAATCAAAATGTAATCGATCTACTAATGAATGTCGTAAAAAGCATCATGCTCATGCTAAAGCTCATAATTTTGTTCTTCAAAGATCTCTACCTTCTTTGGATAAATCTATGCATGATGTGTTAGAAGAAGTTGTTAATAATAATGATGATAAGATGCATGATTATGATGATTCTATTCATATCTTAGATCCTATTTTGATTAATTTGGATAAAGATGATACTCTTGATGATACTGAGGATATTAATGATGAATTTGAGACTATTGACATTGACATTGATTTACCTAATATGCTTTCATCACAATTAACTCTTACACCTAGTGTCGAACATTATGATTCTCAAAAGGATCCTTGTTTGGAACTAGCTATCATTCCTATTGTGTTGGATATAGTCCCTCTTGTGAGTTACCCACCTTCCCTAAATGATATACAATGAGATGGGGAGAGTAGGTAGCACGCTTGATCGGCTTGTCCTTTATGGTAGCTTTGTTGTGTGTTTGCCTATTGTGCTGTGCTTCTCCTGTATTGTATTTGCTAAATGTTGTTAGATTATTTTATACGATCCTTTTTACTTAGTTGGTATAAGGCGATAAAGGAATCAAAACTATTGTTCGAATTCCTCTATATGTATCTCTATTCTTCTATGTGTTGTTTAATGTTATGTTGTAATTGTCCTATTGTTCATAAATGTTTCCTTGTGTAATTTGCTTGGATTCGAGATGTGGTAGCACTATATTCTTTTTGGTCTCCATGTCATGGTCTGAAAAGATTCTCCTACGTATATCTTATGTGATCTTTCCTCCTTTGTGATCATAGTTCTACTGTCTTTAGGGAATGATTTCAATTCATTTGCAATAATATCATATATGTATGATCTTATGATCATACTGACCCCATGGTAGGTAGATCCCTTCTGTGTTCTTTGTATGTTTATGTGATATTTCTCTTGATTTATCTTCATGTGGGGGCATCTTGATGTGGAAACGTAATCAGTGGAGTTTTTTATGTTTCCATTAAAGCTATTTCTCTTGTTAAAGTGTTAGCAATGACTTTAACATGGGGCATATGCTCTACTCACCTATTGCACACATGCACTTTTTGATCTGCACATATTTTTCAAGATACTTTTCTCCTTTTTTGGATTAGTAACTAATCCTTAAAGCATGATTTATATGTTAGGATCTCTTGATCCCTCCAGTTTCAAATATACATATATTTTGATCCCTTAAGATCGAAGGTGTCCCTAAGACTAGATCTTTTTTATTTTTTGTTTTATTCTTATGGAATATAATATTCCTAAGGATGAATCCTTGATGGGTTGACTAGTGAGTAGCCACATTCACTAGGTAGTTCAATTCCATCTTTCCAGTTACGTTGTTTCCTTGTGTGGTTCACAATGGGACACAAGTTTTCATTGGGTGAGGTAATCACACCCTCTTTCTCTCTCTAGATATGTCTCTCTTATTATGATCTAGGATTTGATGAAGACTTGAGTCCCTGGGGGCTTAAGGTTTCTCTTTTGTCCTTTGGATTATGATAAGATTATTTTTTTCATTCTAATCTCCTTTACCAAGAATTTGCATCGAGTCCATACTCTTGCTAAAGTGGGGGCTTAATGTATCATCTTAAAATGGAAGCACTTCCATGATAAGAGCATTTATCCCTCCAAGTAAGTGATCTGGGATCATGTTAAGCACCTTGATCAGGTCTTTGCATGTATCTAGCTTTTTCCCCTGTTCTACTTCCCTCTACACACATTTTTCACTTCATATCTGCATTTCCTGGCATTCTGGGCTGGGGTCCTAAGGTTTTTGACCTCAAGGTCAAAGTTGACCTTGAGGGTCAAAGTCAACCTCAACCCTAACCTAGGTTAGGGTTGACTTTGAACCTAACCTAGGGCAGAGTTGACCTTGTCCCTAACCCCAAGTTCAAATTTCAAGTTTTTCTGATTTTCGGGCATCGAGTTTTAGAAAGATTCTTTTTCCTACCTCCGGGTTGGCCATTTCAGATTTCAGAATGGTAAATCTTTAAATTGAATTTAATATAGGTCCATTTCTAAGGGTTAAGGTTAATTGGGATTTAATTCCCTAATGTTAGCCTTCTCTAGAGGTTTGTGCCCTAGTTCACTATAAAAGGAGGCCTTCCTCTCTCATTTTCACATCACATCTCTCAATCAAGTTTTCATGTGCAAAAAATTTCAAGTGCAAGCAAGTGAATTCAAGAATTCAAGAAAGCCTTTAAAAATTCAAGTGTTCAAGCATTCATCCATCAAGGAGATCCATTATTAGCCATTTAAAGATTCAATCTCTTTGGAGCCCCCTTAAGGATCCATCCTTCTACGTTCATCCTAGCCTTCTCATATGCAAAGATCAATTTAAGATTGGTGTTGAAGATAAAATGCCATTGATTTAAGACATCCTACATTCATTCTACATCTATTGGAGCATACCTACTTGTGGATTTGTGGATTTGAATCCTCTACAAGGACTTCAACATAAGTAAGGTGAATTGTTTCATTTTCTTTGCTTATGCACATTACATTTCAATTTAATTTCAAGGTTAATTCTTAAATTGGGGTTTGACCAAGGAAAACCCCCCATACAAACAACAAAACTCCTTTTTCTTGTAGGTACAGGTATGAAATTTCAGATCTGAGATCAGATTTGGATACCCTTTTTGGTGAACTTCCAAAATATGTGAACAAAGTCAAAATTGACCTTCAGAATAAGAATGTAGCCTTTGACCTTTTATGAGGGTCAAAGACTACCCACTGTCAGAAAGATAAAAGATTTTTGGGTTTTTTTCATCTTGGCATTTCTAGTCCAAAACAGGATGCAGAATTGCCTGAAAGTACACATAGACATCAGAAATTGACATTTTCCAAATTTGCCCTATTTTGAGATTAGTGTTTGCATTTTAATTATTTCAGATTTCAAGTACAATTCCATTATAGGGAAATATAAAGTTTTCTTCCTCTTTCATATTCTCCATAGATTGATTCAATTGTGCATTAACCTTTTGGTTGATCAATTTGGATCTCTCCTTTGGGAATTTGGATTTAGAAGTGGATCTCATATTTCCCCCATACATTACACTCAATAGAGGTGATTTCATATTACCTCTATTCAAGGTGCAATAGCTTGGCATAATTTATGGATTACCATGCACACAATAGAAGTCAAGATGTCATTATGTGAATGCCTGCAGATGGTTTGACATTTAAGGAAATAGAGGAAAATTGGCCACACTTTAAAGAAGAACCTCGTAATCTCAACCTTTCATTGGTAGCAGATAGTTTCAATCCATTTGGAGAGATGAGATCTGTTTACTCAGTGTGGCATATTTTTGTTATCAACAATAACATTCCTCCTTAGATGTCCATAAAGATGGAGCACATAACGTTGGCAATGATTGTTCTAGGTATTTTTTCATTTAATAGTCATCTAAATTAATTTATTATAAATAATCCATTAAAATGGTCATAATAATTATGTAATGTTTTTGTTCATTCAACTAGGTAAGTACCAAATTAAAGATATCAATGTATATATTGAGCCCCTTATCGACGAGTTGATGGTGTTATGGAATGGAGTCACTATGTATGACATCTCTAGACCAATAAGACAAAGACAATTTCAATTTCAAGAAATGCTTGTATGGACAATACATGATGCCCCTGGGCTAACATATTTTTGTGGTATGTTCTCTTCTTAACACCTCTTTTTTGGTACGTTATAGTGGTAACACAAAGTTAACATATTTAATCCAATTATACACGATCTTGTAGGTCTTCAGACAAAGGAAAAATTTGCATATCTAGTTTGTGGTCCAAAGATGAAATCTTGTCATTCAAAAAGTTTAGGAAAGCAGGTGTTCGATGAGCATAGACACTTTTTCCACAAAAATCATAAGTACAGAATTATCAAAAAATATATTTTCTATGGGAAAGAAGAGACTACATCAAAGCCACAGAGAATGACACCTCGCCTATGGAAGTTGAAATACAATAAAATAAATCATCGAGGTAATGTCATTTCATCTGATGGTTTTTATTTAAAATTTATATTTTGATATTGTGTTTTGTTTATTGATGATGTAATTGATGCTCATGAAAGTCATCAAGGCATTAATGACCAACTTCGAGAAGGACTAAAAAGTTATCCTACACAATTTAGTAGGTTTTCATACTAAGAGAAACTCCCAATCGTGCATTTGTTTGATGCTATGCATATTGGAAAGAATGTAACAGAGACATTATGGAAAATATTAGATGGAAGGTGTGACAAAGATAAAATTGTCAAAATTTATAGTGACATTGAAGAATCCAACCATGCAATGAAAAATGTCATTTGATCAAATAACAATGGAGACCAAATTGATACAAGTGCCCTTACTTGGTTATTGTCGGAGCAGCAGAGCAATACTATAAAAGAAGTAAAAAAAAAATGATTTCCCACAGGATTTGCTGCGAACATAAACAATCTCAAATCAAAGAAAAGTAAATTTTGGCCAGGGATGAAAACACACAATTGGCATACATTTATTAAGGTAATTCATGTTATTTTGTATTCACTATATCTTTGTATACTGCATATAGTTTTCATTGCATTCTTTTATAAAATATTGATAAGATCATTTTACAAATATTGCAGTATGTTCTACCTCTATCTCTCCCACACCACTTCGACAATAGTGTGAAAAAAGTTATATATGATCTTGGAAAATACATGAGGTGGTTTTCATCAAAATAAATCAATAAAGAAGATATAAAATATTAGAGGCGAAAAATTCCTCACCTTATGTGTGAAATGCAAAAGTGTCTACTTTCAACTTTTTTCAATGCACAAGAACACTACCTCATACATCAAGTTGAGGAGATTGAATTTGTGGACCTGTACAAAATAGGTCAATGTGGATGGTTGAGAGGAACTTGAAATTTTTTAAAGGCTTGGTTCGACAGAGAGCACATCCTGAGGGTTTTATGGTGGAGGGATATATGGTATACAAGACCATGGTGTACATTAGTGAATATCTTCCTAAGTTTGCAACAAAGATCCATGTAGATCGTATTTGGGATCCCAACTCTATTAACAAATTCAAAGGGGAGTACTTGATGGGAAAAGGTAGATTGAGAAAAGTGAAAGGTAAATATAAGATTTTATTGTAGTTAATTAATTCTTATAAATTTTTAATATGAGTTATTTATAATTAGTGTATTTTTTTTATACAGTTGGTCGAGATTGGGATGCAATACATTTGTATATTATGAACAATCTTGACTGGATGACGATATGGATTGAATGATGTTAAAAAAATGGTTTCTCATTAACATGGGAAGGTGTTGCTTCATTGTTCTAGAGAAGCTTATCATAATGGAGATTCCAATGTTACGTCAATGGTAATTGATCTAGCATATGGTTTAAGAGGTAGAGAGGTACATACAAATTCATTAATGATCATGACTCATATGTTTCATATCAACTCACGATGAAAATAATTTTCACATGCTTGAAAAATTGTAGGTCAAGAAACACAAAGCTATGTACTATCATGGCCACAAATTTCACATAAAAAAGTTGGATGACACGAAGAAAACTTGTGATTTTGGGATAACTACAGTTTTCAAGGTCACTAATATATCATTTATAAATGACATTTATCCTCAACAATCTCAAAATTGATACTATGGCATCTTGGATGATATAATTGAGTGCAACTTTAACTCCATCAAAGTAGTTTTATTCTTCATCAAATGGTATAGGCTACAACTGAATCAAAATGATCCTGATAGAACTATTATTCAACATGACAATGGATTTACAATGATTAATACAAGGTCGTTTGAGCTAGTTGGAGATGAGCCCTATGTTCTTCCAAGCCAATGTGAGAAAGTTTTTTACTTAGAGGTTCCACATAAATAGGGTTGGTCATTTGTTGTTAGACATGGTCAAAGAGGAAGACCGATAAAGTATAATGTTATGGAAGAAGAAGATATTGAAGATGAAGAAGAAGAAGATGATGATGAAGAAGATGATGGTGATGATGATGATGATAATGATGGTGATGATGATGATGATGATGATGATGATGATGATGGTGTTGGTGGTGGTGGTGGTGATGATGATGATGATATGATGATGATGATGATGAGATGGAAGAAGAAGATGATCAATGATGCTATTGAAATGTACAATGTATGTGATTTAACTATTTATATATATTTATATTGATTAGTATATATATTTAATATTGATTTATTGATTTCAATTCTAATGATTACAACATATGTGATTTATAATTACCAATATTTTTTTTATGATGCTCAATTAATTACTGCTGATACATGTATATATTTTGTTTGATTGTCACCCTTTTTGCAAACAGGCAATTGACTACAGACATCATCACCCCTTCTATTGATGATCTTGCATTCTATATATAAGGTAAATTTGTTCATGTTTATAATCTTTCATATTGTTCATGTTGTCTTGTAAGTTATTTGTAGCATATGTATCATGTAATTTTTAGCTAACTTAAGATAAATGATTAACATATGCAAGAAATTTAACCCCTTTGGCGAGGATCCTGCAGAGTGACATGGATCAGCAGGTATAAGTCAATAAACAAACATAATTTTCTTATATTATTCTTGTTTATCACTGAGTGTGTATGTTATAAATAGACATATTATATAATCATATAATGTATAGACAAAGAAGAGACGTATAGACATATAATTATATAATCACTTTCAACTTACATTTTATATCTCCCATGTATAGACAAAGAAGAACCATACGTATGGGTCATGACTTGATTATTCTATATATATTATTTAATTATTATCAAAATTCTATTTGAAGCGGGGATGTGACAATATCTCATTTGATGGATTGCAAGACCCACCAAATAGGTATTTGTTAGATCTATCTACATCAAATGAGGGAAATGAGGGAATGGTAAATGAAAGTTCTACATGTAGTATGACTAAAATGGGGAGATCAAATAGAGGTCAAAAGATTAGAAAAAAATTCAATAAAATTATGCAATTTTTCCTTGCTAAAGGGGGGTCATGTTCTTATGATGATGAGACCAAAGACGACATCAAGGTTCCCTTTTGGTACACACATTTTGAGAAAGAATGGGTACCCAATGAGCTACCTCTAATTAACACTGATTTTTGTGTTAATGAGAGGATATATCACATAACTCAATCCTCATTACATGGTTTGGGCCTAGTTTCCATGGATGGGATAAAGGTATGTTAAAAAAAAGTTGTTGAATCGATGAAGTATGTCGGTCCTTGTTACAATTAGAATGATTGGATGTAGACTGCTTAATATAAAAAAGTATGCGTAGGTATGCACTATCAACAAATTATATATAATGAAAATAAAATGATCAAAGTAAAAGATTTTCTATGTACATGGGAGACCAAAAACAACAGGAAATATTGCGGGTTTTATAAATAGTACGCGACCTTCCTCAACTAATAAGCAACCCAATTGCATATTTGAGGTGTGTGAGGGGAATCAAGTTTTTGTATGTGCGATAAAATCATTAAGTGCAGGGGAAGAACTGTTAATAGATTACCATTTAAATCGCATAGATACAAACAAAGTTACTATCATGAGGGTGGTAAGTACTATATACCATTTTATTAATAAGTTTTTTTTGCTAAGTCTATTGCTGTTAGTTCGTTGAAGTTTTTATATTTAATCTTTGTCACATGAAGATATTGATCCCCCACATGATAGAGGCTGCGGGGATGCTCCTCCCACCCATTCTTCAACAATGGTAAACCTTATTGAAATTGTACAAATTAGATAGTTGAAAAATGTTATATTATTATGTTATTTTATTTAGGGTTTTGGAGTTATTATGATAGTTTTATTGATATTCTTGTCATAATTTGATGTTCAGGATAGGGGAAAAGAACTTGCAACAATAGAGGCAATAGCTACCCCTTCTGATGATGATATCCTAGAAATCCCTAATTTAATAAATATGTTGAAGAAAAAACTAAAAAGAGTCAATGTAGAAATTATTAGCATTTTGGAAGAAGAAAATCCAACTGAGGAGATGTTGAAGAGGAAAGATGAATTGATGGCGCAAGCATGTCATTTTGAAGTAAGCAATAATGAATCTTTAGTTATAACAAAAGTTCAATAAAGGTTTATATTTTATACTCTTTTATGTTGTGAACTAAAATATGTATGTGTTCTTGTTACAAGATTTTTTGCAAAGTCAAGTACCTTGTCAAGGACATCATGGCGAGGCCGGTACTAGCAGAGTTCTAGCCACCTCAGGTAAAATAATCCATAAGTTGACAAGTTACAAGGAATTTTTTCTTTGGAACATTTAAAAACTTCTTAAGTTAACTCTTACTTTTATTATTTCAGAATGTCTTTGATAACAATGTATTGTTCAGATGATCAAGTGCAGGTGACTCCTCCTAGGAGGTCGAGTGATGTCCATCCAAGATTGTTGAGTGTAATGTCAGCAACAAGGGGCATGCAAACATCGACACCTTCACGGTCTATGCCTGGTAAATCCTTGTTTTTCTATATCTGGTTTTGTGTTAATTATGATTTGATAATTTGTACTTTAATCTTGGGTGCATCTCATAGTGGATTAATTTTGTGGAGTAGGAGATACACTGACACCTACTGCTATGCCAGATACAAATCAGAGTACATGTATTGGTGATAATTCACCAACATTTCCTAGATCTACCCGTGTTTCTAGAACGAGAGTTATGCAGACGTCATTGTTGATTGACCATAAATAATTGATGCCTTTAAAATGTCCTGAGCGTACAAGTACTTTAAAATTATTATTGTTTATATTGTAATAGGCATTTACCTATTCATAAAATGTTTTGGATTGATGACCTCATGACATTTTTTGCAAGAAATGATTCTTTTTATAAGATGCTTTATGACCTCACATTGAAGATATTCGGGCCCACCATACGTACAAGGTGGAACATCATAAGTGAACTAACCCTATCCCATAATTTTTATTTCATATCATTAATTGGTATAATATTTTTCCTTTCATTCAAGCTTTTCTTTTACTATATTCAAGGTACACAACTTTAGTTAATTTTTCTATCTAACAATTTTGTGTTTTTTCTTAAAAGGTGGAACTTGCAAGACAAAAAATTAAAAGATCGGCTCATTAAAGATTTAGAGCATGAGTTTGGTAGTAATATTTTTGAGGAGAAGAAATTTTTGGAAAAAGTTGCCAAACATCTTAAGACTGTGAGGGACTCATATAGAAGGAGTCTCATTCAGAACCCAAAGTATGAGCGTCCTCCCTTTATTCCAGTGAGGGATTGGAATAAGTTCATTTTGGATGCAAAGGAGAAAGGGGATGCTCAAAGAAGAATTACACTAGCAAATGAGAGAAGAAGGTATGCAATAGTATTAACTACTAGTACAATGTAATAATGCACTAATTAGTGATCTTTATATCTATATCATCTAACATATTTCAAACTTTCATAGGTTGCAAGACACATCAAAGGCAACAAAGGCCAGGCTACAAAAGATTGGGCAGCACAAACTTAGCTTTGGTGGATATTCCAAAATTAAAGCATGAATTGTAAGTAGTAGTAAATGAATTCTAGAGAAAAATTATTTATAAAATACAAATAATTTTGTTTAATCAAAAAATGCAGGCTCATAATTTAATTTAGAAGCCATGATAGAACAAAAAAAAAATTACCTTCAAGGAAGGCTATCAAGCCATGGCTGAACGCCTACGCCAAGCTTCCACTGGCCCAACCCAAGAGTCTCCTGCATCATGTGAACAGGTAAATATGCCAAAATAAATATATTTGAAATTGAATACTTGAGCAATAATGTATTTGATAATAATGCACATGACATTAGAATGCAGCCTCCTAATCGTAACACAGATCCTATGCTGCATGAGAAGCCCTTGATGTGCATCGTAGTGTCGATGGAGGTGTTCATTTTCTATTTAAAATTAATTATGTAATTATTAATACAATTTAACATCTTAAATTGAAATTGGTGTAACCTTTTTTGTGTATATTTTAGAGCATACAGAATGTCATGCTGAATGAATGGAGGATGTTCAGAGTGATCACCATGTAGATCATGTGGCACATTCAAGTAAAGAAAATCTATGTTTTGTTCTTTTTAATTTCTTTTTTAAATTATAGTTCTTTTACTTAATTAAATACTTGTAACACTAATATAAACTGGTGTGAATTTAGGTCATGACATAGTTGTTATTGCAGTGGACCCTCCTTTGGTATTAGAATTAGTAGAGGAGGGGAATGATGAGGACATTGATGCTCCTCTTAGCCGTTACCTTAAAAAAATAGCAAGAAACCCTAAAAGAAATTATTATAATTAAAATTTTTTGCTAATGAAAGAACATTATCTTAATGGATGTAATTTTGTACTAGTGATGTTGATGAATGATGTGTTAATGAATTATTCATGAATGTTGTGTGTTAATAAATTTTATGTGTTAGTGCATGTTATCATGTGATTATAATGATTGAATGTTATATTTCAAAAATGGATGAATGAATGAATGTTATAAGATGTTAATGAGAAATTTAGAGTGATGTTAGGGGGAGGGTGGAGGGGCCAAATGAGCTTCCACCTTCACGTGGTTGGCCTTGTTAAGTAGAGAATATTAAACTATTCTTGAAACCAAGTGAAGCTCAAACTAAACCAATGACGTAGATTCAATGGTCAAAAACACCTACTTCTTATTCCATATTATTTCTCATTCACTTTAATAAATCTATCAATGCATCATTGCTTTGTCCATAATTGAATCTATAACCTTTCAGAAGTCTCTATTCTCACTTTACTTAGTTGGTCTATTTACCATTGATTTGATCCTTTGCCATGTTGGACCTCATGTCTTTGTAACACATCATAACTTCATATCTCTATATTGGTTGTCCTTTACATAAAACTAAAATTGGTTGGAGACATCAGTGAGGCTTCTCACGTCATGGAAACTTCCCTTAAATTCAAAATCCATTCTCTCTCAACTTCAACTGAAACGTACATTCCTAGTACATATTTTAAAACTAAAGTTTTTTGGACATCTTATTGTAAGAATGGTGTTGGGTAGAGAGTGTTATATGGTATGTCATGCATGCTTATTAGCTATCAGTGATAATTTAGAAGCCCATATTTTGGTACTATTGTCCCTTTTGAATGTATGAATTTATGCTTATGCTCAAACTCATAATTTAATGATCTTCTTTGATATAGATAAAGCTAGGTTCCATTAAGCTAGCAAAGAGATACATGAGACAACTATCTATAGATCTGGAGTCGATGGGAAACTCAGAAAAGGATCCTGCATAGGAATTCTTTCTACTTCAGGGTGTGCATTTTTCTTTTAGAGATCATTAGGTAAATATTCACTTCATGTGACATGTGGATAAATGGCCTCAATTGTTATTATATTGCTTTGAGTAACTTTTTCTTTTTCCATTTATTTGTCTACCATATTTGCAGTTTGTAGGAGGGTTTGATGCAGAAACCATGTGTGCTTTTGAGGAACTACATCACCTTGTTCACATTGACTTCCTTCCTAGGATTGACTTCATAGTGGTTGACTATTCCTTTGTTGTTCAATTGATTCCAGATATCTCAGTTAACAAACTTCTTATCTACTAATATATGATTTTATATTTATTGAATTGCATTCAGTTTAATAGAGGGCTTGATCTTTGCAGGTGTATATTTGATTTATGCTCATTCTCAAGATTCCATAGACTTCATTTATATCTTTATATCTTTTATACCATTCCATACTTCATCATCGATATTATTTACTTTATCTCTACATTTCATATATCTCAATTTATCTCACACCAACTTCACTTGGGTATATGGACTCTCTTAAATTCTTTCCTATCCATAGCCTCCTTTGAATTTGTTCTTGTGAATATCAAAAATCATTGAGATTAACCATAGACATCTTCAGTTTTGTAAATGGGAGTTGCAGCTATGACAATACCCTTGATGCAACATATATATTTTGGAAGGTATGTTGTTTATCAATGTCAATTCATAGGATGTCAGCACATACCATTATATCTAAAAAATTTTAGTGTTGTTGGTGTTTTCCTTGTGGATTAACTCTCTTCTCATATGTAACTAACATGAAATTAAGGCAGTTAAGTATTTGAGTATGGTATATATGCTTGCGATGGATTTGTAGGAATGCATTATTTAGCCCTTGTATGAAAATTCAAAACCTTTTTTCAGTTTCAATTTTCAATTCTGTTTCTTTAATTATTGTAGCACCACTTTGTTCTAATCAGTTTAGACCATGGTTGCATACTCTCTGTTTTACAAACTGAATGTTTTAGAGCTTGCATTAAACGTGAATTGTTTAGATATATAACATTCTATTCCTTATAAGAATTTCTTACATTGTATGCATGTGGGGTGATTTTTTTAGGTTGAGCATTGTTTTGTACTCTACCAATTAAAACTTGTGAAGTAATTCTATGAAGCTGGCTAATGAAAATAGCTTTTACATTCCTAAATACAGTATATTCTCAAACATTCTACAAAAATGCATAGTAGTAGACAATGTAAGTACATTTATGGTTTAAAATTGAGGATTACTGAGAGAGTAATTTAACTTGTATAGCAATTTTTGGTGATCAAGAATGGCCATTCAAATAGTTGCAATGTTTCTATGATGGAACTATTGAGTTCATCTTCAAATTGAAAATATAAGTTACATGGAAATCAAAACTCAAGGATTTATGAAACCATGTTTGTCCTTGGCTGACGAGTGTGAAAGATGGGTTAATATTGGTACCTTCTTTCTATACTTGGTTTCGAAGATGTCTCATTGACATCTTATATCTACAAGTTGGATAGATGGTGTCTTATTTCTGACCTAATCCTTCATGATTAATGTTGAACGTTTGTAAATTTCATGTTGGATGGAGGATTTAAAAAGTGTAAGACTCAACCATTTTAAGACACTAATCACACACTCCTTACCATTTTTAATTTCTTTGTTTTAGACCGTATGTTAGACATAAGCTTGTTGCAACTCATACAATTTAGTTGCTTCTATAATGTGATCGATCACTACTACATCCCATGATGAGTGATTACTAATTGGGTAATCCTTGTGTTTTGATTTCCATATAACTTAATATCGAGTTATGCATTAGAGCTTGCATGTGTATTTCATTGTTATGATTTTATTTTGCTAAGTTTGATTGCAAATATGAGTTAATGAGTACATTTGAGTGTGTATTTATTTAGAGTTAGTTGCATGTTACCCCACAAAAGGGTTTATCTAGAGAATTTAATTAAATCTTCTACTAATAGATAAAGATGTTTTTGAAATCTCATGATTTGTGTTTTGGCCATGATACACCATAGAAAACAAAACTGAAATTGGAAGCCATTCATATCTTTTGTTTATACTGCTTCAACTTCTTGATGCCCATGAACAGTGTTAAGTATGCTCTCTGATTCGATTAGTGATCTATATATCTATTGGTGATGTGTCCTATTCTTTGCCCATCTCAGTTGCCTTCTCAAATCTCTCGATCATAAATGACTTGTACCCTGAAGTTGGACAGGAATGTGGATGCTTCCCTCATGTAGTCGTCCACATTGAATAGAGAGTTATAATAATATAAACACTAGACTATGTCTTCACGAGAGTTTAATAATGTAAACAATTAAAGCATAATATTGCTATGCTTAATTTGATAATATATTTTATTTTCAAATTTTTTAAAAAATTTTTCTCTTTTTTGATGGTAGAAGAATAGTCCTATCGATGACAATGCTATATATTCGATGACTATTCTGACTAGATTTTTTCAAAAGAGAGATGAACATTCTTTGGCATTTCGACAAGAATGCTATAAACTTGAAGACAATTTTGACCCTAAGTCGTCGCAATTTCGATCCTAAGTCATCGCAATTTCAACCAACATCAGTCATAGAGATGAAAGGTATGATCGATAATTCTTCCAGGTTGAAGTAATTATTTCGACGGCGGGTCCGTCAATAATTCAACCACTATAGACATCATAATTTTGACGATGGTTTTGTGTGTCGTATAATCGATGAAAAAACTTTAACAATAGTTATGGTCGTTTGGTTGACCAATTGGTATAAAAAATTTGACTAATCCTCATAGAAAAACAAGCTAAAATTTACTAGTGGCTACAACTATTGAAGTCCAGATGAGTTGACCGTTCTCATCTATGTCTGCTAGATTTTCATCAAGTATCTGTAGTGGATGTATGATCTTACGTCTTCGACTAACAGAACCCTAGGGGGTATGCTTGAAAAAGCTCCCGCTACATCAATTTTGGATGCAACTTTAGTTGTATCAAGGTTTGTTGTAGGTTGCAGACACTACCAAATTTATTATATCCTCATCTGCCAACTTAGATTTGTTTACATTTGATGCGGATGGCATTTTTCTTTACTTTAGGGTTTCGGTAAGTAGTATGAATCAGCTTGGTAGTAACTATACTTAATCGGAAATAATGATGAACTCACTCAGAAGATTGAATCTACACTTGAATGCTCCTAAAAATCTTTCTCTTAAATCTCTCTCTGAAAATCATTTTCTCTTCGAAATCACTTGGTGAAGAAATAAACTAATTTCTCCATCTATTTATAACTTTTTCAAATTCCTGCTCAAAGTACTAGCAATAAATGCTTGACCTACTTATAGCTCAACAACAACTATCAACTCGATGATAATCACAAAATATCAACAGCTTGGTTAACACATAACTTTCCACTTGGTTTGTATTGATACCCAATTAACCTTTCATAATAGTCACCGACAGGCAACTCTTTACTTGGTCTAACATATACTGATTATATAACTTTGAAAGCTCAAAAATTATAAACCATAATGCATCTTAATTCATGTAATTTTGGTATGTGCACAACTAACATAAGGAACTGTATGTAAAATATGATCAATCTAAATTATCAGTTCCAAACATACCTTTTTCAGCTTAAGTGGAGGTGCCGATGTCACCCAATCCAATGGACGAGGTTTCACTGACTATATTGCTTGACTCAGCATTCTCATTTGATGCCTTTCTCCACATAGTGTTTCTTATCCTCATGATATCTATAATTGTATTTTTAGTTCTTTTGGTCCTCAGTCTCTACAATCTTTACTTAGGTGACCGACTTTGTGATAGTGCAAACATGCCATACCAGTTCTTGTCCAGCTTTGAGATTGTCCAGCCCATCTCTTCCTGATGCAATTAGCTACAATATGTCCATACCTTCCACATACCGTGTATTTAACCCATGTGTTATAATCCCAAGTGTAAGCATTATTTTGTCTTCTCGGTTGATAGGATTTTTTCTATCCTTTCGGTGTCCAGACTTGCTTCATCTTTATTCTACACTCTTGTGAGGTGTGTCCATGCTTTTTTCAAGTATAACAAAGTTTATCCATGTGAGGTTTGCTAGGATTCCTATTCAACTTAGATCTACATTCATATGCTTGATGTCCAAACTTGTTACAATTATAGCGATGACCATTAAAATTAGGAGTGGTTTTCAGTTTACCTTTTGCTTTACTCCTACATACATTTGAAGTGTGTCCTAGTTTGCCATAGTGATAGCATGTCAGTGTCTTAAGTCTCTGATTTTGATTGTTATTCACTTGTTCAATTTTCTTGGATGATTCTCCTTGCTCAGTGTAGCCTAATCCGGTAGTGCTTCCAAGTCCTCTTTGACTAATCAGAAAATCATCAATTTTCTTAGAACTGTTTTCAACCTTTTTCATCATTTCATTGTGTTGTAGTTGCATCTTCATTTCATTTCTCAGTTTTTCATTGTCTTCCCTGAGTACTCCAATATCTTCAAGTTTTCTTGACAACTCTCCATTTACTCGATTGATCTCCTAATTTACAATAATCATCTGATTGGATATTTCGAAGTGATGCACGGTAAGTCTCAGTATCTCAATTTCATTTACTTTTAGTTGTTCAGTCATTTGTCTTCTATCTTTAACAACCAAGTTTCTCTCTTGTTCTGCTTGTCTAGAATTTTTTATCACATCAATCATTCTCACCATTTGTGTCTACTGACTGATCTATAGGGATTTCACTTGTTCAATCAAATGAAGATTTTTCTCAGACAAATCAGAAATTGCACTTTCAGAACCATCAAAAATACTGCCTGAACTAGATCCAATGTTATCAAATAAGTCATCAATCTCTTTATCATGTTAGTTAGTCTCATTTTCTAGAATAGCCAAGTTCTTTCTTTGAACCAGTAACTTCTTCAATGTATCTTTAGCTTGTTTGTATTGCTCCATAAACATCTGCATCTGAATCTTTTAATTTTCTATAGTTTTTTCCAAATTGTATCTCTCCATGATTATATTTACTCTTCAGTGGTTAAACTATCCAATATGAGATCTGTTCTCTGATACCAATTGTTGGAATGGAGAGATAAGGTACTAAGAGGGGAGGGGTGAATCAGTTCGCTCAAAATTTTTTGACTTCAAACTTAATCAACAAACAGTAGTAAACTATTTTATCCAACTGAATCCTTTGTATGCATCATTCATTCAATTAACTTGTAAATGTAAATTTCATGAAAACAAACAACAATTCAATCACATAACACAAGTATTTTGGTTATGCAGAAACCCTTGTGAGAAGGTAAAACTTGCGGTGGGGATGAGACCCACAAATTCTTCACTACTATAGATAATAAAGTATGTCAGTTAAGGCTACAAGTTGTGATCACTTCTGATGATCTTACCCTATTAGGAGTAACAATAAGATCGACTAGATCTATCTGGTTAAATGATTTCAACAACACTACTTGAGTGTGTACTCGATAAAGAGATTTACGGCAAGACTATTAGGTCTACTTTGTTAAGAGATTTTGCCAACTCTGTTACAATGATTAGAGAATAACATAAAGTATCTATAATTGACAACTTATACTTGTTTGAAATAGATCTATGAAATATCAATGTAGATCACCTTAATGTGTAGATATTGTTCCTCTGTACTGCTTGGTAGCCTTGACTGAATATCTCTGAATACTACTCAACCTTGTCTAATAACTCATGTCTTGAAGATGGATGCTTTCTTCAAGATCTCCTTCTTGTCCTCCATATTCTTATGTCAAAAACCTATCAAGACTCTATGTCAAAATGTCATGAAATAAAAATATATAGCATACTGCTATGATTTCCATCATTGCTTAACCTTCATGACCTAATTAGGTTTACATCATCTTAGGAAAAATAACCTAAGATCTACGATATAGAAAAATAACCTAGATCTAACAATTACATAGAGATCATCATCACATTTAATGATTACATCTATAATAAATGATCCTCGATCTTGGTAAACATTTTGTGATTCTGTTGTAACTATTTTCATAGATAAATGTGCCAAAACTGATTACTATGCCATTTCTTGGATTGCTTGATAAACACTATCAATACTATTCAGTAAATACATTGGTGCTCGATGTCCAGTCTGCTTGGTGTTTACTGATGCTCGGTATCAATATACGATAATGCTTGATAAAACTACTCTGGTGTTTGGTTAAAACTATTTCCTTTTAGTTCTTGGTACTGCCTTGTGACTACTCGGTATGAAGGCTTATATAGTTAACCGACTAGCATATGTAGCTTATAGTTCTTCCTTTTACCAACTGAATAGCATAGGTAATTGACTGATCTTCTTTGATAATAATGACAATACTTAATGGTCAAATAGAGATAACAATATTATCAATGAAGTAAGAAAGTGGTGTATAGTTGTTGAACAAGTATTATGATAATTTTGGGAAAGAGGATCATGAATTAATTGAAGAGGTTGTAGTTTACAATATGAACAAGTTTAGTTTAACTTTGATGGATTAAAAAGGATAGATACCCTCTTCCTTGTATAAAAAACTTGATGCTAGATGGTATGTTGCGATTAAATTGGATAAGGAGTTAATCTTTGTATGTGTTAATGAAACTACAACTGGAGATGTCTCAAGAAGAAGTGAAAAAGGAACTTGTAGAGACAAGACCATTATTCAAGAGAAAGAAGAGACTCACACATGATTTATAAGCGATGAATCTCTTGGTGTAAGAGATAAAACTAAACTTATTCTGATGAAACATTTTGGTATGCTTCAAGATGAAAATAATGAAAAACATGAAGAAAAACTAGTAAAAGAACATGAAAATGATCCAGTGGTTACTCAAATGGATGAGGGTTTTACTATTGATGGTGTGAAGGTCACACTTGAGGAACTAAGAGATGAGATGGACATTGTTGATGAAATTTCTTCTATGGAAATACATGATGAACCAGTAAATTTAGTTATTGGTCAAGCTATGACTGATGATGCACAAGACATTGTTCCTACAAATGATCAGGGAGAAGATCAAGAAGAAAAGGAGGATACAGATAAATATGTTCAAATGAAACAAGATGAATTAATTATAGAGAAAGAACAAGATCACATAACCCCTTCCTCACTAAAAAAGATGAGAGTTGATGAGGATGACTTACTAGTCAAGGGGAAATTAGACTTAAGCACAACGAGCGCAAAGGACATGATAAATTTTGCAATGACGATCAAGTCCAAAGACAAGAAGGAAAAGATGAAGCAAGAGGGACAAATCATAGTGAAATCAAGATACATATTTGTTTATCTAGTTCTAGATGTGGTTTATGATAATAAAGCTACTTTGATTGAGTAGCTAGGATAGTTAATTACTGTAACCGGTGAGGAAATTAAAAATCTACAGGATGATACAATTAAAAGAGTGAAGAAGGTACATGAAATGAAAAGATCAGAAAAAAATTCCATAGTGCATTGACTAGGATAGGAATACTCTTACACTAGTTGTGAACTGGATCTAGGAAGAATTACTTGAACGAGGTAAGACATTGAAGATTATTTGTGATGTTTCTCATTTTATAAAAGATCTTGAGAAGAAAAAAGTTGAATCTCAATCCTGAGCTAAATGTCTTGTCACAAAGTTATGATCCCATTCACATGACTACTACACCAGTTACTGAACTAGTGTTGTGCTATTCCGTGTTGTTGGTGTTTGGCTGCAAGTTTGTATAGTCCTTTATTGGATCCTCCAAGCTTGACTAGAAGTCATTGATGACTTGGCTAGAGTTGATGAGGTATTTATTGGTTCATATGAGAAGATCAATGGATCTGACATGGAACTTGCAAAGCATCTTATTGTGTGCAATGATATTTCTAGTGGGGAGAGTTTGACTTGTGTTGTTGATGAATTTGGAGTTGCTGGTTTGAGTGGTGAAGATAGAACCGAACAGGTTACGAGGTTGATGGATGAAAGACTTGATCGGTGGCCTTGGTCTTCTACTCAGTTGACTGAGATGGATGTAAAGTTGGATTCCCTATGTACTGATGAACATAAATAAGGCCAAAATAAATACATAAGAATTTAAGGAAATACAAGGATGAACATAATAAGAGACTTTAAAACTTGGTGGAATTACAGAGTATTTTGACCCCTAAATTAGACATTCTACAATAGTGTTTAAAGGAAGTTGAGCTAGCCTTACCACCTCACTTACTGAACAAGGTTGAAGCATTAGATGACTCAACATTTTTACTTCAAGATACTTATAATGGACAATTTGCACAACTCATGGGTTAGTGAGTGGTAAGTATTGAAGACTATTTTCCATGATATTTTTAGTTGAATGTTATAGGTAATGTTGCTCTTGATAAATAATTTTTTTCTTTTTGCATATCTTGTAACACCTTTTTCACTGTTATCAAAGGGGGAGAATAGTGTATGAGTAGTAGTAGTTTAAAATTTTTCTTGTGGAGTCATTAGCATAGGGAGAGTTATGTGTTATGTATAGTCATTTTTTCCCTATGTTTCCATCAATGCCAAAGGGGTACATTGTTGGCATTTTGATGAAGGAAATATGTGTTTTGGTCACACGAGTGTGTTGTGATGTTTTCATTACTAGAAATATTATTTATTTATGTCAAGTGATCAGATTTACTGATGGTGTTGAAGGATCAAATTGAAAATGCACTAAGTATTTAGTCAATTTGAAAGAAGATAGTAAGCAAGAAAAAGTCAACCATATATTAAGTTATGTTGGAAAAATGGTCAGCGCTCCCCTTGGGATTCATGACATGGCTTAGCCACCTCCTGTGTCTTCTATAAGCCTAGTGGTTGTATCAGGCATTAACAGGTCGATCTTTTGGTGCAACAACAACCACTACTTGTAACAAGTGGTATCAAAGCTTGGTCACAGGTTCGAATCCCCTCGAGTAACACTAAGGGGGAGATTGTTGGAAAAATGGTTAATGCTCCCCTTGGGATTTGTGACATGGCTTAACCACCTCCTGTGTCTTCTATAAGTCTAGTGGTTGTATCGAGCATTAATAGGTCGATCTTTTGGTGCAATGACAACCACTACTTGTAACAAGTTATAGATCGAGTTAAGGTTTGGGATCATACACACATGATATAAAGAGGTATATTGAGCTATATCTATGATCACATTAGTTAGTTTTAATATTGAGTGAGTTATTAAGGATTGAAGTGGAACTAGCAGAAAGGGTAGTGAATCGGTGGATATAGTTGGTTAGATTAGTGTTGCAGTCAATTCTTAGTGGTTGGATGACATGATTTTAAGATTTAATGTTTTGAACTGACATCAAGGATTTTGACTTTTGATTTTAGCACATTCTCTCATATGTTTAAGTTGGATTTGATGGATGACTTGTAAAACACTTTAGGGTTCTAGCACTGACCTAGAACAAGTATATTATAAATGGTTATGAAAACTGCTAAGGAAGGAGTTGGATGATATTGTGATGGTATGTGGTGATAGAAAGAGATTTTTGAAGATAATATAGAGACATTGGATCTGTCATGCATTGAGTGTAAATATTGGGTCATTCTTCACTTGTTGATTCTAACAAATTAGCAAGACAAGTCCTCTAATAAGGTGAACTCTTAGAAGAAGTTGTAAATCCCTTGATAGGGTAGTCTTTAACATGACTATTGTAGTTCTTAACCGGGCTACTGATACTCTTAACTGGGTATAACCTCAGAAGGGTTCTTGTAATTTCTCCTAATAGGGAATATTTCATGGAGCACTCATGAAATTTGTGGGCATAATCCCAACACGTAGTTTTCTCCCTCTAATAAGGGTTTCCATGGGAAAAATCTTGTGTCAAGTATTCAATGTGTGTGAATTTTTTACTTGTTATGCTTTATTTTCATAATTTTATTTACATGCTGGTTATTGTGGAAGATAATTATTAAATGCATCAGTTTTTTAATTGCACTGATTCACTCCCCCTCCCCCCCTCCCCTCTCTTAGTGACTTATTATAGTAACACAATATTAGGATATAACTCTATTCTTATATAGCATTCAAATTTCATATTATAAAACTCTTATTAGTAAATTAATCCCTATTGTAGACAATTGATAGATTAGGATGTAAACAAATTTAAGATTTTGTGATGTAAATATAAGAATATTTATTCTAAAAATTTAATATATAAAATAAAAGAGCTAATGAGACACTACACACTTTATATTCACTTAAGAAATATATATTTATGTGGTAATCCCTTATAAGAGAAAACCCAATATAAAAAGGATAGTAACAAACGTATTCATAGAAAACTACATTAAACATAATAAATATCTCTTGTAAAATGTCTAGATTTGTAATTTACAATGTACAACCTCATAATGTTTCCTACAAATATCACAACATCACACCATGATATAAATGCTTAGAAATAAATGTTGAACCATCCTCGTGGCATCCCAACTATCATAACTATTGGAATACCCCTTGTAATACCAAGTCACAAAGCTATATCCTCACCGTAACATGATATTAGATCAATACACATTATATTGAATATGAATTATCCACATGGATAATCATCACATATAATTTTTCATTATCACAAACTTGAACTAATTTTGTTGGCAAACTTTACCTAAACCACGTAGTTGCCTTCTTAGGCTAAAAACACCACCTATTTCTTGCGGTAGTAAACATAACTTTTCATTTCATTGATATTATTCTAGTAGTTTTTGACATCCTGTAGAATATTTTCATACTCCTATGTGTCACAATATGTACTCTAATAGTGCCACATGTGCATCTATACTATCATATACACACTCCAATAGCTTACCTAGACTAACATGTGGGTAGTAATCTCTCAACAAGATGAAATTCAATTGCAACCATGGTAATACTAGCCTAATAAAAGTCTTCATTCTATACCACATGATTGAAACTCACTACAACTTATATTTTTATCTTTTGAAAATAGTATTTTACAATCATATAATCAATAAATTAAAAATATTGTCATAATCTAAAAATACTTTCTAATTGAATCAAACCTTAAGTTTCCAACAACTCCATAATATTAGAGATAAGTATAGCTAAAATATTTTGATATCGAGCCAAAAACACAACTTCTTTAGGTTTGTGTACAAAATAGTGATCTTTTTATAGAAACTATAATAGTCGGCATTACATAAGTGAGTTTGTCATGGGGGATAGCATGCAAAGAAATGTGATGATGAATTGATTTTTTTACATCTATAATGAAGGGATATATAGTGACACACCTATATAAATTTTAGATTTGAATCAAAGATAGGTTCAATGTTAGTATACATTTTTTTGAACAATAGTCAAGAAGGAAACCTAGGGAAATACTCTAGATGAGATCAAAGAATCAAAGTTAGAAACATGTGTGGATAAAATGAATATCCTATAATGTTTATTTATCCAATTAAATAGTGTACAACAACTGACATTAATCAACCTCAGGTAAAAATTAGTTAAGATAATAAATGATTAAGTAGTTGAGAATTTTATGGTGATAAGGTATACTTACTTTTCACAATAGATAGCAATATGTGTTATACTATAATAGAATCTCAATTTTAACATTTAGTCTTCTAATATTAGATCACTTTATAGGATTGAATTTTATTTTTTAAGGATTATATTATGGATGAATTATTCCCTAAGCGGTAATATTTTGTTCCCTAAATTGTGATTCTATCCTATAGAATCACAGACTTTTGTAGCTTATGCACAAAAACAAAGATATTTTCCTAAATGAATGAATGATGATAAGAAGTTTTTTTTAGGATCTTAATATTGGTTATTGAAAACTATCTCATGGCTTCCCTAATGCTAATAAATTTCTATTTGTGAAATTTTATAAAAATATAAGAGAAAACAATATGTATAGGGCATAAATGATGGTCCAATTGTAGAAAATTATGATACGAAGTGTTGATATAGTGCTAATATTTTTTGGTGATATCTAAATGTTTCTTTCTAACTTGAAATTTGATTTAAGTAATTTGAATCCACTAAAAACTAATGTCCTAGGACTTATTTTTCAATACACAACCCTAAACACTTAGTTAAATTATTTAGAATGTAAGTCGATGAGTAGCAATAATTAAGCAAAAGTATCAACTTATGAATAGGAAAATAAATATTTATATAAGGAGAACTAAATTATAGGGGCATTTTTATTAGGCTAATATGTTCACGTATATAATCCACTCCAAGATATAATAATAGCTAAAATATCAATTATTTTAAACTATATGGGATTTAAGTGGGCTTAATGAGGGCCAATTTAAGGATTATTTTCAACTACGTATAAATAGATCGAGTTGAGTACTATAGCAATATTTATGATGAGAGCCAAATTGAGTGTAAGAATAGTGTGGAAAAGAGTTAAGTATGCTCTTTTTCATTAATAATTTGTAACCAATTAATAAAACTTGTTTTAACTAATAAGAATAAATATAGTACAATAGAATGTTTTAATGTCCATGAAACTAATGGTAGCCTATGGGACAATGACTTTGCAAAGAACAAATTTTTTTGACCTAAAATACATTGACCCACTCATATTTCTTTCTTTATTAAACTAATATGTGATTACTTATCACAATGTTGAATTTCTTTTTTTTTAAATAATCCCCTTTTTAGACATCTTAAAATGAACACATTGCTAAAGTGTTTGCATATGTAGCGTAAATGTCATCATATGCTTCGCATAATAAATAAAGTGTTTCTTCGTCTCAACTACACTAGATCTAGAAAAGGAACATGTCCTCTCTCCCCATTCTTTTAGTCTCTTCCACTTAAGTTTTACATCAAAGTTGATTTGAGTTTGTTTTTAAATTAGGTCATTCACATATTTTCTATTAAATTTATATTTGTTTATCTATAGATCTTTTGGTCGTGGTCATTCATAGAGCTAACTCAACATGTTATTATTTCTTTTGCCTCCTAGACTTGTTTATTTCCATATAGATAAATCAATTACATTTTTTAATCTAAAAATTAAAATAGCCTTTAAAAATTTCAATTTATTTAAATACAAAATACTCATATAAACCTTTCAAATACTTATCTATTATCAAATAAAATTAATTAAGTTTTATTATAATTATACTTAAATAAATTTAAACTTTATTAGATCAATAATTTTATATTATATCTATATTACAAAATATTAAATAATTATGGTACTTTTAACCAGATCTAGCAATAATTCAGTCAATCGAATTATGTGAAAGAAAACAAATCTAAAAGAAGATGAATCTCCCAATTTAGTGAAAACAATGGAACAGTGTATCCATTTGGATGTAATAGTTAACTAACTTCAAAAATGTCTTCTCCAGATATTGAAAAGTTTTATGATGTCATTTGCTATAGCTAAAACTATTGAAATTGTGACAATACAGTAAGAATTATTTCCTGAAATA
This sequence comes from Chamaecyparis obtusa, assembly GCA_027943335.1. Classification (NCBI taxonomy): domain Eukaryota; kingdom Viridiplantae; phylum Streptophyta; class Pinopsida; order Cupressales; family Cupressaceae; genus Chamaecyparis; species Chamaecyparis obtusa. The sequence continues at coordinate 410,499 of BSBK01001923.1, forward strand.
TGGTTGTAAGGATATTAATGTATGATAAACAGTGGTTCTGATGTCAGCTGGCATTTGTAATAATAAAATTATTTGTTCTGGTAGGAGGTCAATTAAAAATATTGAAATATTATTCAAATTGTAATACATTAAGAATTATTATGTCGGGTAATATTTTTGGAAAGATGGTATAGAACAAACTTTGAAGTATTTAAGTCTTTTATGTAAATATTAATAGTTAAAGAATGATTGTATATTTTATCTTTAGCAAAATAAAATGAAAAATAATTGTCTGATTTTTGTTGGGGAAAATTTAGTTTTGTCTATTAAATTGAGGGTGATTTACCAATAGTCATAATGTTATGTTAATAGATTAATAATTTTCAAAATATAATTTTCTAGATTTGATCGTGTGAGTATTTTTAGCATTGACATTTCAGATCACACTATGTGATCCATCATCTTATAATTTTAATGGCTCTTGCACTTTCTTGATCACAGTGTGTGATCCAATCCATTGATACTAAAAATACACAATCAAATCTAAAAACATTTATTTTGAATTCTAATGGATTGTAAAAATCTGATCTACATTGCTATTTATTTTTTTTATTTTTTTTTAATATTGAACTATCTAATCCTAACACTATTTACAACTTGCATAAGGCTTTTCAATCAATTCTATATTATGTTATGTACCCTATAATATTATGCAAATGATAGCACAAAAAATTAAATTTTGTAACATTTATTTCTATCTATTTCTCTACAAGCTCTATGATTATATATTGAGCTAAATATGATGTCAATGCATCTATACTCTTAGCCATTTGAACAGGAATAGTGAAATTAAATTTGAATAAAATTCATAAGTTATAAGCATTATAATATTTACAATTCTAGAAAGTATATAGAGTTCATAGTACTTGCCCTAAAATATTTTAGGGTACAATAAGGGTTTTTTTTTTTTACTAGATTTTTCTCTAATTATTCTATTATTAATTTGATCATGCTTTCATTAGTTATTGATTTAGTCACGTGTGGGAAGATACAAAATTATTTAAATCTCTTTATATAATTTACTTTTCAACTATTTTATCAAATCAAAGTTAAGCATGGATTTTTTTTTACTTCAAGTTACTTGGAGCATATTAATCAAGCTTATGAATCCATACAATTTTATAGTTTTTTAAGTTGTAAAATGGTTCATAGCCCTTTCTCTTTTGTGCTCCCAATTCTAAATAGGCTAGAAGTAGGCCACTAATACCACACCCTATCAAATCATATCTAAAACAAAATTACATGATTTGATATGCATATTATATATGTTGGTGCATTAAAGAACCACCCATCCATTTCATATGTGAATTTCCAATTCACATTTGGTAATATTTTCATAGACTATACCAAGATGTGAGCTTTGGAATAACATATGAGTATCCATCAAAGTATAAAGGATAGAGAGTTTTCATTAAAAATTTCTCTGCAATGTCACCTTACAAAATTGGCTTCTTAATCTCCAATCTTGATTGTGACGATTCTTTTAATTTTACTCAAATAACATAAATTAGTCATGATCATTTATATTGTTTATTTAAAAGTATTACAAGTCTTGATTATTTTTTAGTCAATATATTTTTTTTAGTTATATATAGGTAGAGTGAATATTTGGTCCACTAAGGTCTTATGCCTTGATTCCTTGTAAAGAGGACATAATTAATAAGTTAAGTTTACTTAGGAAAACTAGTTAATTAGTTGTCATAGGTTAGATGTCATAAAGTTACTTTATGTAACTTGTCATTTAATATTGTTCATAGGATCATGTTAGTTATCCTAGGCGGTGGTCTAGAAGGCATTTGATATTGGCATAGTGCATTTGATATTTGTTTCAAGGGTAGTTGATATCGTACCTCATCACTTTGCCTATATAATCAAGGATCATTTGTACATTATAATATACTAATTGAATAATTTTCATATCATCCAAGCTCAGGATTACATTTTTCCTCCAGACACTAACCATTCTTGTATGTGATTATTCATTTTGGGGGGCTAAACGGTCTCTCTATTTCCCTCTTATGGAGGGATTATCAATTGCAACTTCATGATGGATGTAGTTCTTGGGTAGTATTGAATTTGTGACATTCATAAATCACTTGATATATCACTTGCACATGATTTGCATTATCCCTTTTTTGGAGAGAAATTTTATCCCATAGGGTTTTCTCCTCTCTTATATTTGTGTGAGATAGTTTCATGATAAGTTGTGTATGTGTACCTAACATGGCCTAGTTTTCAAGACCCATTTCATATTACATTCCATCTTTGCATCATTTTAAAAATATTTTTTCTTTCTAAGTTGTACTTAAGGGGATTATTAAGAGTAAATACCATGTCCACTAAGGTCTTGTTCCCTGATTCCTAGTGAAGAGGACATAATTCATATGTTAACTCTTCTTAGGTATACTAGTTAGTTAGTTTCCATAAGTTAGGTTTCATAAATTACAGTATGTAATTTATCATTTAATAATGTTCATAAGATTATGTTATCATAGGTGAAATTCTATAACTTCTATTATAATAGGGTTGTGCTCCATTATTTACTCTTAGAGTTTATGAATTCAATATTTTTCATAGTGCATTTAATGTTTGCAGCAAGGGTAGTTGTAAGCCTACCTTAACACTTGAATGTAAGAAAGGCTCATTTGTACATTGTAATATATCAATTAAATCATTAAGAATACATAGGATGCCTTAGGACACATTAAGAATACATCTTAGGGTTCCTAAAGGGTTGCAAGGGGTCCTGAGACCCCTTAGGTCCCTTTAGGAACCCTAAAAGTACATCTTAGGGTCATAAGGGGTCCTAGGACACAAATGTGTCCTAGGACTCCTTAGGACCCTTTAGAAACACTAAGAGTACATCTTAGGGGTCCTAAGGAGTTGTGAGGGGTCCTATGACACATTAATGTGTCCCATGACCCATTATGACCCCTTAGGACCCTTTAGGAAACTAAGATGTATTCTTAGGGTTCCTAAAGGGACCTAAGGTGTCCTAAGAGCCCTCATGACACATTAATGTGTCCTCAAAGCCCTTAGGACCCCTTAGGACACATTTAAAATATGTTGTAGGGTTCCTACAAGGTCCTTAGAAGTTGTAAGGGGTCCTAGAACATGTTAATGTATCCTAATACCCCTTACGACCCCTTAGGACCCTTTAGGAACCCTAATAGTACATCTTAGGAGTCCTAAAGGGTTTTAAGGGGTCCTATGACACATTAATGTGTAATAAGGTGTCCTAAGGGGTCTTATGAGTTGTAATGGGTCTTATGGGTTATAAGGGATCATATGGGTTATAAGGGGTATTTATGGGTCTTATGGGTCATAAGGGGTCATTATGTGTCTTATGGATCATAAGGGGTCTTTATGGGTCTTATTGAGTCTTTGTTAGGAATAGTCCCAAGAGATAACTAAGAGGGGGGGGGGGTGAATCAGTTATCTACAACTTTCAATTCTTTATCCAATTAAGTATACTTAAACTTTAAGCATAAACACAATGAAAGAACACTTGAACACAACACCAATAATTTGGTTATGGAGAAACCCAAATAGGTAAAAAACCCAATGGGAATTAACACCCACTAATAAACTGAACTAGTGTATAATGATCTTTGTTTGAAGATCTTACAGCCCTATTAGGAGTTGATCTTTACAATGATTTTAGTACAGTGACCTGGTCAAAGGTTGGGCCCTATTAGGAGTCTTTTATGATTGGCCCTGTTAGGGATGAGGACGCACTGTCTGAGAGCTCGTTGCTCAAAGGGGTGAAGGTTGCAACCTTCTAAATAACAAATACACACTATATCTGGATCTTGGTGAACTACGAGGTAGACCTATTGTATTGATCAGTTCCAATGAATAGCACACTCTATCTTATCTCTCACATAGGCCTCTTCTTGATGGCACAATACTTCGCACTCTCTACTCTTCTCTAATCTTTCATCTCCATGTCATACTCCTAGCGATCACAAATGATTGACTATAAGTATCTTTCCTCTAAATGATATAATCAAGTCAACCTCTTAGAACCACCTTTAAATCATATTAGAGAAACAATAACACTCTCCAATAACATGTCGATCGGCTCTACTAAGCATGAAACATGAACTAGGACCTGTCCAAATCAATAAGTGTAGACGCACGCTACACACTGTTGGCTCTATGAAATTAACTAATGCTTTCTCCTCAAGCTGAATTACATCATGTGATCTTAACAAAACATTCTTAACTCTTCTCCAATCACTAATCCAATCATGCATACTGAAATAATAGGTGCAACTCTTGTACCAATATAATCTATGTTGGCTCTTCTGGATAAACATAGGAAATTGTAACTGGTGAATAGCGACTACATAACTTCACTTCTACTACACATCATACTCTACCATGAATGTAACAACACTAACATGCCTCCATCACATATCCAAATGCACAAGGCTCCATAATAACTATACAGACAAGCACTCACAGGACACTGCCTATAACTCTGTCAGAAACACTGCTAACACAAGCTTCTACATAACTATCTGTACTAACAATTAACCTCTGCATCCATGATATAATGTTGATAACATGTCCATGCTACATATACTCAAAGATTACTACATAAGTCTTCCACGCATGCTACTTACCATATGTTGTCATCAATGACAAACATACAGTCAACACTAGCTTGTTGGCAAATCTCCAACAATCTCCTCATTTGGCATTGATGGAAACATATGGAATGAAAAACACCACCAATTCAAATGAACAATTCTTTTATAACATTCTCCATTTCCTCATCAAAACTCCCCCAAGGATGAATCCTCCATCTACTGCAATATTCTTCAACATTCTCCATTTCCTCAACTGAACTGCTTCCATGACTGAATACTACTCCCCCTTGCTGTTATATATTACTCCTTAATTCTATATGTACTCCCCCTTTAATACTATTTTTCATGGCTATATACTAATCCCCCTTTGACATTACTGGAAAAGGGTGCCAAACATTTAAGTACTGTTACTACTCCTAAAGTAGAGTAATCAACCATCCATCAGTCACTCAAGACTGATGCTCTCTCCACTTTCTCTAATCAGAATTATGGAAGGGAATTACTCCTAGCTTCTCCTCAAGATACTCAAAAGTATCCTTTGGTAAAGGCTTTGTGAATATATCTACTAGCCATTCCTTTGTACTCACATAATATATCTGCTAGCTATTCCTTTGTGAAAAACAATTGTAGATATATTCTTGTATCTGCTAGCTATTCCTTTGTTTGTGAATATATTTGCTAGTATTTCTTCCTTTGTACTTCTTCCTTTAACTCTCCATTCAAGAATTCTGACTTAACATCCATCTGATAAAATTTGAAGTTTTTGAATGTCGCATAAGCTAGAAACAACTTAATGGCTTCTAATCTTTTCACAGGTGCAAATGTGTCTGAATAATCAATACCTTCTCTTTGCGCATATCCCTTACACACTAACCTTTCTTTATTCCTTACTAATGTACCATCTTCATTCATCTTTTTTTGAATATCCAATTGGTTCCAATCACATTCTTATCACTAGGTCTTGGGACCAATTCCCAAGTATCATTGTTAATAATCTGATCTAGTTCTTCTTTCATAGCATCATGCCAATCTGAATCATTACATGCATCTTCAACACTTAAAGGTTCAATCTGAGATAGTAAACATACCACTTCATTGCCTATTGAACTCTTTTCTTTTGATCTTGTTGTGACTTTTCCGCTCTCATCTCTAATGATGTCATCCTTAGAGTGATATCTAGATGTAAACTTTGGAACTTTAGGTGATACTATCTCATTTTCCTTCTGAGTTTCTTCTTCATTTATTTTAGGGTCATTTAATAATACATCAATACTGTCAAACATCTCTTCAACAACTATCTCACTAGTGGAAGGACTAGGTTCTTCTTCAATCATAGGTGCATAATCATGATATCTTTCTTGAACCATAAAATTTTCATCAATTTTAACATGAGTACTTTCAATGATCTTCTTTAATCTCAAATTAAAACATCTATAAGCTTCTCCTTTAGTAGAGTAACCAAGGAAAATACCTTCATTGATTCTTTCATCAAACTTGCCTATTGCTTCATCCCTCTTGATGTAGCACTTGCTTCCAAAGATTCTGAAGGTTTTCATTGTGGGAACATTACCAAACCATAGCTCATAAGGTGTCTTGTTCTCACCAGGCCTCAATTGTATTCTATTGATGTTATAGACTGTTGTATTGACCGTATCTCTCCAATAGGTGTGTGCAAATTTTCCTTCAATCATGATGGTGTGTGTTGTACCAAGGATGATCCTATTCCTTCTCTTTGCAATCCCATTCTGTTGAGGGGTTCTAGGTGCACTCAACTGTCTCTTTATGCTATGTTCTTCATAGTACTCATAGAATCTGTCAGAGGTGAATTCTCCTCCTCTATCTGATCTTAGACACTTTATCTTTAGTCTAGATTCATTCTCAACCTTAGCTTTGAATATTTTGAACTTCTCAAATGCTTTTGACTTATCCTTCAAGAAGGCAACCCACATCATTCTAGAATAATCATCAACAAACAAAATGAAATACCTTTCACCATAGTATGATCTTATTTGAGTTGGTCCACATAGGTCTGTATGAATCAAATCCAACTTATTCTCTACTAAATTATGCTTTCTTCTAAATGAATTCCTCACATGCTTTCCCATCACACATTCCCTGCAAATAGTATCAATTTGCTTTTCTATGCTAGGTAGATCTCTTATTGCCTTTACATTTCTTATCTTTACTATGTTATCAAAATTGATATGACATAGTCTTTTATGCCATAGCCATCTATCATCTACTTTAGCAACAAAACAACTTGCTTCTGAATTAAGCTGAAAAACATTACCTTTAGTCTTTGAACCTGATGCAATCATTACACCATCCTTGTTGTTAATGATGCACTTGTTGTCTTTGAACTCCAACTGATAACCTTTGTCAAGCAACTGCCCAACACTAAGAATGTTATGCTGAAAATCATCTACATAAAGAACATCATCAGTGTTGTTCTTTCCATCCAATGTGATAGCTCCTCTACCAATGATAGGTTTAGGAGTGTTATCTTCAAATCTAACCATGCCTCCTTTGTATTTGTCCAGATGAAAAAATCTATCTTTATCACCTATCATGTGATGTGAACAACCACTATCTATAATTCAATTTGTCCTTATGTCTTCTTGTGAAATCAATGCTAGCTCTTATTCCTTTTTCTCATCTTCACGATCCATCTCATCAAAAATCTTCTCCATAATAGAAATGAATCCAATTTCATCTTCAACTGAATCATCATCAAAAACTCCATCACCAGCATAGTAACATTCTTTTGTATACTTAGGCTTGTAGTTAGTTCTGAATTTCTTAACTCCTGTAGGACACTTAGATGCAAAGTGACCAATCTTATTACATCAGAAACATTTGAATGGTAACTGAAATTCATACTTTCCTTTTCCTTTTCTTTCTTTCTTAGCAATCATAGCAATAATATCATCTATATCTTTATCTTCATTTTCATCATTAAAATTACCAGAAGTGTTTGAAGATTTCTTACCATGGATTGATGCTTTGAAGGCTGTCTCACTTTTAGGTTTTGTCTTCAATCTTGAAATCTCAAAAGCTGAAATTTTTTTGATCAAGGTATCTCTCTTGAAATTTATTGTAAGCTTCATGGTCTCATCAAGGATGTTGATCTTGTTTTCATACTCTGTTGTAAGATTAGTCATCAACTAATCCATAATGTCTTCCTTCGAGATATCTCCACCATTGTTCCCAATTCTAGAAACTGCTTCATTAATCCTTTGGTTGTAAGCTCTGATGACTTCTCCAGGTAGCATCTCTAATGCATTGTATCTTTTCTTCCATGTCTTTTTGTGCGCATTCTTTTCTTGTGTATCTCCTTCAAACATGTCTTCTAGGTGCTTCCATATCTTGTAAGCTATGTCTACTTTCTTTATCTCTCAAAACTCGCTATCAGATAAGACGCTGATAAGGGCTTCTTTGGCTATTTCATTATGATGGAAAAAATCCTTTTTCTGTCCAATAGCATCTTCCTTTGCAAGATCTTTTAGAGAGGGGATCTTAAATTCTTTGATAGCCACTTCAAAAACTTCAAAAGCAATGCACTGCAAATGTGTCACCATTTTGTTCTTCCAATCAGGATAGTTCTCTCCATCAAAATTAGGATTGTCTTTTCTAAAGAATGTCATTTGATCAACCTCAAGTTGTTAAAATTTGTCTCCAAGGCACTTGGCTCTGATACCAATTTTTAGGAATAGTCCCAAGAGATAATTGAGAGGGGGGGAGGGTGAATCAGTTATCTACAAGTTTCAATTCTTTATCCAATTAAGTATACTTAAAATTTAAGCATAAACACAATGACATAACACTTGAACACAACACCAATAATTTGGTTATGGGGAAACCCAAATAGGTAAACACCCTGGTGGGAATTAACACCCACTAATAAACTAAACTAGTGTATAATGATCCTTGTTAGAAGATCTTACAATCCTGTTAGGAGTTGATCTTTACAATGCCTTTAGTATAGTGACCTAGTCAAAGGTTGGACCCTATTAGGAGTCTTTTATGATTGACCCTATTAGGGGTGAGGAAGCATTGTCCGAGAGCTCATTGCTCAAAGGGGTGAAGGTTGCAACCTTTTGAATATCAGCTGCACACTATATCTCGATCTTGGTGAACTGTGAGGTAGACCTATTGTCTTGATCAGTTCCAATGAATAGCACACTCTATCTTCTTTTTCACATAGACCTCTTCTTTATGGCACAATACTCCGCACTCTCTTCTCTGCTCTAATCTTTCATCTCCATGCCATACTCCTAGCGATCACAAATGACCGACTATAATTATCTTTCCTCTAAATGATATAATCAAGTCAGCCTATTATAACCACCTTGAAATAATATTAATGAAATAATAACACTCTCCAATAACATCTCAGTCAGCTCCACTAAGCACACAACATGAAATGGGACCCGTCCAAATCAATAAGTGTAGATGCATGCTACACACTGTCGACTCTACCAAATTAACTAATACTTTCTCCTCAAGTTGAATTACATCATGCATTCTTAACCAAACATTCTTAACTCTTATCCAATCACTAATCCAAGCACGCATGCTGAAATGATAGGTGCAACTCCTATACCAATATAATCTCTATCGGCTCTTCTAGATAAACACATGAAACTACAATTGGTGAATAACGACTGCATAACTTCACTTATACTGCACATCAAACTCTCGGTCCATGAATGTAACAACACTAACATGTCTTCATCACATATCCAAATGCACAAGTCTCCATGATAACCGTACGAATAATCACTCACAGAGAACTGCCTATAGCTCTATCAGGAACATTGTTGACACAAGCTGCTACATAACTATCTGTACTAACAATTAACCTCTACATCCATGATATCATGCTAGTAACATATCCATGCTAAATATACTCAAAGCTTACTGCATAATTCTTCCACACATGCTACTTACCATATGTTGTCATCATTGACAAATAAACAGTCAGCACTGGCTTGCTGGAAAATCTCTAATAGTCTTATGGGTCATAAGTGGTCCTATGACACATTAATGTGTCATAAGGGTATTTTTGGGTCTTAATGGATCATTAAGCATCATAAGGGGTCTTAGGGTTCCCAAAGGGTCATAAGGGGTCGTAAGGGGTCCTAGAACACAAATTAATGTTTCCTAAGACTCCTTAAGACCCTTTAAAAACCTTAAGAGTATAGCTTAGGGGTCCTAAAGTGTCCTAAGGGGTTTTAAGGAGTCTTATAACACATTAATATGTCATAAGGATATTAGTTATATTACTTATGACATTATTTTTTTATTAAGGTAAATACAATTTTGAGTGGGCCCAAAACCATTTACAAAAGATCCTTAAACTATTCAATAGAGTTCATACAAACATAGAATGTCTGCTAAGAAACAAAAGGCAAGACCCAAACTCTACATACAGCACAAAAAAAAAACTAGCTCAAAATGCCAAAAAAATAGTTGAGAGAAGATCTACCACCAACCCTCCAACAAAAAGCCTGCACAAGTTACATCTTAGCTTCAGTGGCCTTTTCAGCCTCTTTTTGCATTTCCTCCATTTTTTAGAATGGACTCTTTGAGGCTTGTAAGCTCCTTAGGAATTTCAAGAACTTTCCTCTTGAGGTTGCTTCTGGTTCTCATACCTAGTCCCGAAGACTGACCTTTATCCCCAACATCATCAACAACCATAATGGTGGTTTTTTCCAGCAGACTTCTCTCCAGGTAAGAATACAAAGATTTTAAGTTCATAATAGAGACCTTGATGCCCTCATTGTTGTGCTTCAAAATTTCTCTAATACAATAACCATTATAGCTGATTTTTTCATTAATATCCTTCAGCTTTTCATCCATAATCACATAAATTCTAGCATTCAGGTTATCATCACTATTGTTGATATTTACCTTCATCAAAATCTCCTCAATACAATTTTCCAGTCTTCCTTTTAGAGCCTTCATTTCTTCTTCCAGTGCCTTCGGATTGTGACCCATTTCCTTCATTTCCTTACTGAGCCATGTTTCCATGTTGATTCCATGTCTAGTTGTACTCCTAACCTCCTATAGAATGTGATCATTAGCATCAAAGCCAGTTAAAGTTTCCTTCTCCTTCCCTGCTCTCTACCTTTTCTCTTCTCTTTTCCCAGCCCTTGTTTTAGGCTTTCTATATGAAATCCCTTCCTCTTTCTTCCTTTTTTTCTCCTTGTTACTCTTCTTAGTTCTCTCTTCCTCCTTTTAACCCTCTTCTTCCCTCTCCTTTTCCTTATCAATTTCTACTTCCACCTCATTTTCTTCTTCTTCCTCACCCAAATCTTCAGCATTCTAATTTTTCTTCTCCCTCTTGTTCTTAATCTTAGAAATTGAGCCATTACAATAGGCCTTGGGATCCATTTCTTCTTCCACAGAAACATCCTCCATGTTATCCTCTGGTGCCATGCATTCCTCATACTCCTGAATAGAAGATTTATCATCTTCTTTTTCCTCTCTAAGCTCTCCCTTGCCCTTACTTCTTTTCTTTTCTTTCTTCTTAGAAACTGACCCAAAATTTTCCATTTTGTCTTTATTCTTGTTCCCTTTTACCATTTTAGAAATACAATCAGGAATATTATCCCTAGCATAGTCTGCAATAAGCAGAATCAACCGGGTAACTAGGCTTCTTCCTATTCTCTAGAATACTATTATTCAAAGAGCTTAGTAGCTAATAGGGAAAATAAATTTTCTTTTCATACTTGGAATGGTTGACCAACATGAAATAAAATTTATACACCTTCGTGTAGCGCCCATCAAGACTGAAATATTCCATCATAACTTTCAGAACTTTGGCCCAAATCAACTTAATACTTATGACATTAGTTAAATTACTTATGAAATGTTAGTTCCAGATTAGTTAGATTACTTATGACATTAGTGAGATTAATTGATTTTAACTTACATCTATGATTTCAAATATACATGTATGACATTAGTGAGATTAATTGATTTTAACTTACATGTATGATTTCAAATATACATGTATGACATTAGTTACATTAATTTTTTTTAACTTACATATTTGAAAAATATGCATATGACATTAGCTACATTAATTGATCTTTTAACTTAGATGTATGAAAAATCAAATCATATAACAATCTATCTATATGTAAAACATAAAAACATAAATCATGGATACATCTAAAATATAAAAATATATGTCAAATCATAAACATGTATAAATCATCTCTAGATGCCAATCATAAATCTTGATATAATATGAAATCATAAATGTAACACATAAGTCATCTACATGTCAACTATAAAAACATAAATCATCTATGCGTAGGTCCAAAACATATAAATGTCAAATATATAACAATGACATGTATATAAGTGTTGAATCAAAGATGCGCAACACATTTCCTAAGGTAGCCTAGACTCATCAAGTCTCATACAGATAGAGCGACCCTCTGACCGAGTGTCCTAAGAATCCTCTGGATGTGAACCCAGGTGAAAATTTAGTAGAAAAATTGGTCAAATATATATACATTTATATATAATTATGTACAAATTATTTGAAATATATAAATACCTGCATTTAAACTTGTATATTTAAAAATTACCTAAGCAATATTAGGTGTTGCATTTGTTGAATATCTCATGTTCACACACTCTGAGCCCATGCTAGAGGTAATACACTCAACTAATTGTGCCCAATATATATATAGAAGATATATATATGAGCATTAGTACATGTGACTATGTAATCAATTCATTGACTAAAAATAAATCAAATTAAATTTATACCTAGGTCTTAGGAGAAGGAGGATCATTAGTGTGCACCATTATGTGCACCATCTTCAATCCCAACCCTCACTAGTAATGAGGATTGTAGTGGGTTTGTAGCTGAGAGGGGAGTGTTGTAGAGTTAGAAGTATGGAGTAGCATATATATATATATATATATATATATATATATATATATATATATATATATATATATATATATATATATATATATATATATATATATATATATATATATATATATATATATATATATATATATATATATATATATATATATATATATATATATATATATATATATATATATATATATATATATATATATATGAACCTCTGTATGTAGTCTTTGAACCCATGCATGCTCTCAAATCCTCCAGAATCCTCAAAATACTGGTACAGATATCTCTGTACACACTCTCCAAAGATCTAGAAATAGAATCTCATAATCACTGCATCTCCTGGGTAGTAAACTAGAATATAGCAGCCACATAAGGAATGTGAGGCACATGATGTACGCTAGCATGAGGTGCAACACCAGGCTACGCTATGTCATCCTGAGGTGCATGACCTTGAGGAACCTCATCCTGAGCTACATTGACATGATCATGTGGGGTCATCTAGAGGTAACATGTGTTAAATGTTAAAATTTAAGAGAGAGAGAGAGAGAGAGAGAGAGAGAGAGAGAGAGAGAGAGAGAGAGAGAGAGAGAGAGAGAGAGAGAGAGAGAGAGAGAGAGAGTTTTAAGGGGGTGGGGGGTTTCTTAAGGGGTTTGGTGAGAGAGTCTTAATGGGTGGGGAGAGAGAGTCTTAAGAGGGTGTGGATAGCATCTTAAGGAGTTTGGTTAGAGAGTATTAAGAGATGGGGAGAGAGAGTTTTAAAATCTTCCCAAGGTTTTAAAATTATCTAACATTTTAAAATAATTTTCAAGTTTTTTCAAAGGTTTTAAATGTTTCTAAATTTTCCTAAGGTTTCAAATTTTTCTAAATTTTCTTAAGGATTTAACTTTTTGTAAATTTACCTAATGTTTTAATTTTTTCTAAATATTCTTAATGTTTTAAAATTTTCTAATAAAAAAATATAAATCACTAGCATTTTTTAACTTTAATAACTAAAAATAATTTAAAAATAATCAATAACATTACTAACTAAAATTTTCTAACATTTTCTCACATTGTAAAATAGTTACTAACATTTACTAATATTTTCTAATTTAAATCTATTCTTTTAAAATTAAAAATAACTGGAAATGAAAAACTAAATAGAAATGAAAAACTAACTAGAATTGAATAACAAACTGGAAATGAAAAAATAACTAAAATAATTCATAAACATATAGTTTACAATAAAAATAATAAAAAAAGGAGAAATGTGTGTACCTGAAATATGCAATGGTTGAAGGAGCTCAAAAATGATCCAAGAAGGTTGATCATGTCACTCTATGTTATCAGAGGGTTCGCTCCAGCACCATGGGTGCAAAAGCATCATAAAAGTGAAATGTGAAAATGACCTCTATGCCATAAATTTAATGAAAATATGGTTTGAGGGGGAGGGCTTCATGCCAATGGGGTCTTCGCATGTAGGCCCTTATGTGGGGTACTTCGTGCGAAGACCCCCTTCACACAAAGTACCCTGCAAGGGGTAATTCAAGCGAAGAGGGTCCCCACCTTTTCCCGAAGACCTCCCATTCATGCGAACACCCCAAAAATGAATTTTCGGTGCACATCCAAAATTTCTTCATCCCCAAAAGTGGGTCACACTTTTGTGGGATCACCCATATGTACATGTAAATAGCCAAAACATCACATGCATTCTCATCTATTCAAATGATGTAAAATTTTATCCCTTATTCCCATCTAATATCATCAAAAGAATAATTATTTTACTTTCAATTATTAACTACATTAATCACATCATTATCATCATAGTAACTACTAGATTTGACAAATATCTCTATTTGCATTGATTAAATTTTTAATAGAAAATGGACTTACCACATTAGCATCTAAGTGTAGGTTTAGTGTCATAATACCTGCTTTACTGCATCGGGATTATAGAGGTATTACAAGTCAAAGATCCTTATATCTAATTTTTATTAGTTTGGAGTAAGATAGTAAACTGAAAAAGAAAAAGAAATATTTATAGTATGTTATGACATTATTTGTACCATTCATTTTTTACAAGAACTTATTCAAAACAAATAATAAATAAGAATTTACTCAATTTTTTTACTTAGATCATTTCAAATTGTAATTGATTTTCATTTTATTCTATGTTTTGTAGATGAAATTTTAAGTTCCTTAACAATTCCTAAGGATATTAAGGTGGCTCAATTTTTTAAACGTATAGAATATAAAATACCTCACCTAAGTATTTACTAAAATCAAACCTCACTAATGTTCATTTTTTTTGAGAACCTGACAAGAGACTATTTGTTTTTCCATTTCATCTTAGTTCAAGATGGATATATGCATTGGAGATTTCCCAAGGTGTTCTAAGAGATTATATAAGATGGATTATTTAAAGGATGAGGATGACAAGACTCATTGGATTGTACTATTAGAATTCCTTGTAGTGCTTATGTAGTTAGAGGATTTAAATCAGCAATATATCATTTCTTATTTCTCCCTAATTTCTCTTCATGTAATAATTTTTTTTTTATATCAAATGTCTTCATATCTTACATACAAAAGTAAAAGAATTCTATAAATGTCGAAGTGATATAAGGAAAAAGACCCTTTCATAACTATTGCGGAGGCCATGGAAAGAATTTAGAGAAGATTTCTCTGGTCTAGGACTGAAGATCACAAGAGACTCCCTCTTATAGCCTAGAAAAAAGTCTGTCACCCTAAGTGTGCTAGAGGCCTAGGGATAAGGAGGATCAAACCTTACAACAAAGCTCTCCAAGCTAAACAATTATGGTGCATCTTCAATGGAACTAGGGAATGGCGTGACACTTTTGAAGATAAGTATCTCACTAACAATTCAATTAAAATTTTCTTTGAAGATAATGATTCGCTAAAAGGCTCTTTTAAATGGAATGGTTTCCTCAATGCTAAGGATGTTGCCAAGTCCAAGGAAAAATGGAAGATAGGGAATGACCAATCCATAAACTTCTAGAATGATAATGGGCTTTAGTTGGGTCCCTCAAGAGATTGTGAGACTTTCAAAATCTGGATGGAGGAATGCATCCACATCTATGGCTCCCAAGTCAGTAACTACAGAAGGGAAAATGCATGGGTTGACCTCTCCCAGGTTTCTCAAGACCTGATTCCTCTTATGATTTCCCTTAATGCGGTCTCCTTGTCCTCTTCCCAAGACAAGCTTATATGGGAAGGTTCTCTAGATGGGACCTTCATGGTGGCCTCTTCCTACTCCTCTCAATTGTTTCAGATTTAGGAATCCAATCCTCTTTGGGCTAAAGCCTGGCTCCTTGTCCTTACCCCAAAAATCAACATCTTCTTCAGGATTTTGATTTAGAATCGCATTCTTACAGTTGATAATCTTATAAAGAGAGGCTTCCAGATGCCTAATAGGTGCATGCTCTATAGATGCCAAGCTGAATCAGTGGACCACATGTTTATTCACTTCTCTTTTGTAAGTAAAATCTGGCAATTTCTCCTTTCTACTCTGGGTTTATCCTAGTGCTTTCCCCTGACTTTTAAAGATCTTTTTACTCAATGGGCTTTCACCTCTAATAATTCTAAATTCCACTTATTTTTCTCCTGGATTCTTCGACACTTATGTTGGGGAGTCTGGAAAGGACACAATAATCACATCTTCTGAGACAGTTCTACTCCACCCAAAATTATCTTCGAAAAGATCCACTTTGTTGTGAAAGAAAACTTTTATTTATGTGGTGGATCTAACCCTTTTGCAGGAAAGGTCCAGGCTTCTGTCCCTAAGAGAAGCATGGAGAAAAAAAATAATTGCACCTGGAGCTATTCCTCAGAAGGCTGGTCCAAAGCCAACTTCGATGGTACGGCCAAAGGGAATCCTGGCATGGCGGGTAGTGGAGGTGTGATAAGGAATTGCTATGGTTTTGGGTTCTCTTTTGTCATCCTACCTCTCAGCTCACAAACTAACCACTTTACTAAAGTGAGTGTTGCCCTCCAAGTCACCAAAATTGCCCATGACATAGGGGTCAAAAAGCTCTGGCTCGAAGGAGACTCCAAAAACATCATAATCTATTTAAAAATCAATCATTCCACTTCATGGACTATTTCCAATATGATAGAAGAAATGCGGGCCCTTTTAAATTCTTTTGAAGAGGTTCACATATCCCATGTGTACAGGGAAGCCAACCATGTAGCTGAATAGTTTGCCAACTTGGCAGTTAAAAAGGAAGCAATGATGAGGTGGCATCACAGTGGAGATTTCCCTCATGAGGTGAAGGATTTAGTCGAGAGGGAAAGATACCAAGGAAAGGAGGGAATCATTAATGATAATAATGAATTGTAATGTGGTTTATTGGATGTTCCATTCCATAAATGGAAAGTATTGGATGGACAAAAAGGCTAATAACTACGCATCCCTTTCACACACTTTCTGGGTATTCATTCCCAAGATTTGCATCTATTTCCAAAAGCAAAAAATAAGAAAGCTCAGGATGACTGTTGCTAGAAAAAATCTGAACAATAGATATTTGTCTTACCAGAGAATTGCCCAAATCTGTCTCAGAGCGATGGGAGGGGAAAGACACAAAAGGAAGCCCATGAATGACAGTGTGAAATGGAAGAGACATACTAAGGTCTAGAATGCTCTGCAAAAATGGGAAATCATGATCTTAATTGAAAGGTTACATGGTAGCAAGTAGGCGGTCACTAATATTTTTGTGAAAAGCTGTAATGGAGGGAGTGTGGAGATAGAGGGAAAGAATTTCATAGTCACTAAGGAGGTAATCTCGAAAGTCACCGATATCCCCATTGTAGGCAAAAAATTCTACACGGACCATAAAATATCTGACACTACCGTCAATGATTTTGTGAGAGATGAGGATGAGAAGAAAGCTATTGTTAAAATGGGTACTTACTACCAGCCTGAAGGTATCAAAATGTTGTGGAAGTTTGTTCTCAAAGCCCTGATCTCTTATGTCATGTTGGACACTAGGTTTGACAGGATCAGGACCTACCACTTTGTGCTACTAAATCATCTAAGGCACGGTATGAAGGTTTCCATCCCTTTCTACTTGTATTCTTCAATTAATGATAATATTAATGGCTTTAGGGAGAAGAATATAGCTAATCCTGCTTTACATAAGGGTCTGTTACTGTTAATTTATGAATTTTTCAAAGCCCAAACCCCGAGGAAGGAGATTGCAATAAAAAAGGAAAGAGAAGATATCTCCAGGTTGGATTATGTCCCCTCAGACCCAGAAGATAGTGTGGGAATGCACTCAGAGGATCATGAGGGTGAAGAGGTCAAAAAGCTGAAACAAGGCTCCTCCTCTAAGAAGAGAACTGCGAGCTCGGCCAAAAAAGAAAAACCCAAAAAGAAGGCTAGAATGGAGATCTCCTCTGAAGAGGAGTATAATGACAATGTGGATGATATGAAAATTGATGATGAGGTGGATAATTCCAAAGGTGAGGCTAGGAAGAATAGGGAACAGACCATGGGGAAGAAAAAAATTCAAAGGGGGAATGCTTTGGTCATCTTTTTGTTGATCTAGCCATTAGAAAAGATTACACTCCCCCTCCCCCTTCTGGAGCCTACGAAAAGACTTAGGAACCTAATAATGAGGTTCCCAATGATGACCAGGAAGATCCCTCAACCTAGTCCCCAAACCCACATGACTTTTTAGATGATAAGAACCAGTCCAGAGGGGAGTGTCACAGGGATGACTCAGGTAAGGGGAAAAAAGTGTGGCGTAATTTCAACAGGAACATTGTGCGGATGGGAATTATCAGGGAAGCTGTGAATTTCAAAATCCTCGAGAATATAGATGGTAGAATCCAAAAGGAGGACCAGATTGATCCTTCCCTGGTCGTCCTTAGCGACAAGGCCAAACAAATGGAGCTGAATCTTCTTAACAACGCAAAGAACAGTATGTTGGACCAGTTCAGGTCATTTAAATGGGTCTTTCATGAACTTGGAGACCTCAAGGAAAAAATCCAAGGCATCAAAAACAACAAGGATCACAAAGTCACTGAGGATCTTTGTCGCCTGGAATCAAGGATTAACCAAATGGAAGATAAGATGAAAAGTCTTGAGGAAACACTCAAAGGTATTGCTGAGCAAAACTTCAACATCCTTAAGGCCTCAAACGAGCACATCAAACTACTCATAAACAAAATGGAAGAAAAGATGGAAGGCAAGGATGTGCAGATTATCAAAGAGGAAAAAAAGGAGAAGCCCAATGAAGGTTCGGAAAAGAGAACTAGAGCTAGGTCAAAGAAAAATATGGACAAAGAAGACTCCAACAACATTCAGAAGATCAAGGAGGCAATAGAGAAGATGGAGCTTCTCGAAATGAATTCTACAGTGATGCTTAGGAACCTCTCCCGACCTTTCCTCCTGGTGCCTTTTTCCCTATCTCTTTTTTGTTATGTTTTGACTATTCTGCCTCTGTGGTTGTTTGTCTGTTGGCTTGCCTGTGGCCTGTTTCATCGTTTGTTATTTCTTCCTTAAGACTTGATCTTTTATTTGCTATATTTTAAGATGTTGTTGGTTTCAAGAACCCTATAAAACCCGTTTTACTTAATCAAAAACTATTGCCTACATAATAGAAATAACATCATTCATCTTAAAACAATTGCAAAAAAATTAATCAATTAGATTTTTTATATAAATCAAAATTATTTTAAAAATACACATTTGTGGCAGCCTCACAATAAGGCCCAGAGTGAATATGCTTTTCTGAATTTTTGTGAATTCAGCTAGAAATACTGAATCATGACTGTGAAGGTTCACTGGGGTGACCTGCCCTTTGATGACCTTGATGTCGCAAATCTCCCTACGATCTCTATGCCTCAGTGGGTTTCTCACAAAGGGCATTGGAGGGACATGGCAATTCAGCGTCCTTTGAGATAAACATATTTTCTTAGTTTTTAGAATCATTCCCAAGATGTTTCACAAAGGGCATTGGAGGGACATGGCAATTCAACGTCCTTTGAGATCAACATATTTTCTTAGTTTTTAGAATCATTCCCAAGATGTTCGAAATCATATAATGCAGGAAAATAAAATTCTCCAATAGATTTTTAAGAATGAGAAATGGGTGGAGATTTGCAATTCTAGAGCTGCTATGGAAAATTAATTAAATACTTATCTAACATCAAATTAAATTAATTAAATTTTTAATAATAATTTATACTTAAACATTATTAGATCAGCAATTTTATACTATATTAATATTAAAAATATTAAATAATTATGATACTTTTATCAACCAAAATTCAATAATAAATAGTAGTGTTTTGTTAATGAACTGATTCTATATGTTCATAACCTTCTTTTTAAGCTCGAGGAACCAATATTCTGATACAATCCACAAAACAAAGACTTGAAAGCACAGCACTATAATTCCATTTGCATGAATTACCCTCCACTCTTATTAAAAAATATATTCAATTGAAACACGCATTTCCATATATTCAATTGAAACACAAAACAAAGACTTGAAAGCAGAGAATTATGTGAAAGAAAACAAATGATGAATTTATTAACTAGAAAACAAACAGTGAATTTGAAGCAATAAAACTATTGGGTGTAATAGTTAACAGCTTCAAAATATCTTATTTTGTATTTGATTATTATTAATGGCAGGTCGATTTCAATGCCTGATCTTTACGACTAAGTGAAGAAAAACAGAAGGTTTGGTAAAATGTCTTCTCCAGATATTGAAAAGTTTGTTTTGAAGTCATTTGCTACAACAAAACTATTGAAATTGTGACAATATTATTGAAATTGTAATATAGTACGATGTCGGCTGGTATTTTTCAAAAGATGGTATGGAACAATTGTTAGAGTATTTATATATTTATTTAATTATTTAAAGGTAATAGTTGTCTGATTTTTGTTGGTGAAAATTTAATTTGATTATTAAATTGAGAGTGATTTAATGAAAGTCATAATTACATGTTAATAAATTAATATTTAATTGACATATTAATTGTACGTTCATTTAAATTATTTTTAATGATAAATAATTTGTTGAAAAATATCTTCATTCAATTCTAATCATTTCAATACTATAAATCAATCAAATAATAAAGATGGTTTTGACTATAATATTCAAAGTTTAGAAAGTGTAATCTATTTTTAAAATTTGGAAATCGATTTTTTATTATTATTGTCAATTGATTATGATTGTTTTCTCAAATAAAATATATAATAGTTTCAATTTTCTTTCTAATAATTTAACTTCTACATAAAATAGAGAGTACTTGGACTTTTAAAGTGCTCTCATAAATGACATTAAAGGATGAGGGAACATAACTTTAATAATATGTATTTATTATTACTTTATGTTGGTAAGCAAGGTATTACCTCAAGAAAGTTTCTTGGTTTAATAAGTAAATAATTAGAATAAAAATTTTCGTTTCTTAAAATTTTAAGAATATTTCTAATATTAAAATTGTAAAAAATAGAGTAATAAGTATTTTTAATATGTAATGGTCCATCTATAGACTTGAACTTTTAAAGTGCTATGATAAATGACATTACATAACTTTAATAATATGCATTTATTATTATTATTTTATGTCGGTAGGTAAGGTGTCACCTCCAACAGTTTTGGGTTTAATAAGTAAATAATTACACAAAAAATTTCCTTCTCTAAACTATTAAGAATATTTCTAATATTAAATTTATTAGAAACATACTAATAATTACTTGTAATATATAATGGTCCATCTACAATGATTTGACAATTTAAAAGTTTTTTAAGAAGTATTATGCTTTACTTTATATTTATTATTTTTAATTGATTATTTTTTCTAAATAAGTAGCAAATATGGATGCTCACTTTGTTACAATTAGAAGTAGTTTGGGAAGAGTTACAATGGGAGTATGAATACCGGTTTCAATGGATTCAATGTTGCAAAAAAAGGTCAACCCTCCACCCTATGTGAAAGTCCTCGATGATTCTTTGATGACCATGTCATTAGACGAATTCACATAAGTTGTTGGATCTCCCTCAAGACAGTCACTCAAAGGAAAGAAAAATATTATGTCTCCATCATCGCTAATCTAGTCGAAACATCATCGATTGGCTAAAAAGATGTGATAAAAGTCAATTCAATAAAGATCATCAAAAAAACTTCAAGTGTTTTGCAATGTATCAAGATTTTCAAAAAAATTTCCAAACATTCTGATCTTTTAAGTGTTGTCAATTTTTAATCCCGAATAATAAAGTCAATGAAGGTTCAAGGATCAAGTTGTAGGATCAAAATACTTGGTTGTGGACAATGATATCCATCAAAGGTTCAACAAAAATTCTCTCTCTTCTAAAGCTCTGATCTCTCTCTGATTGTGATCGAATGTAGCACTATTGAATCGACTTGCATTACTTCATGTGAATTGATGTCATTTGTTGAAATCCACTTATTAAGATCCAATGCCCCTAGTTGGATAGGCAAAATGTTGGACTTGGGCAAACTTCCAAAATATTACAAAAGCTCAGTTTATGCAAGATGTAGCTCAAAGCACTTTATGCAAGAAATTACCAACTCTTGAACAAGATCACATTGGTTTGCCCCCAATGTTTAGCAAGATATAGGACATGAAGGATGGATTTGCAAGTTGATGGATTGGAAATGGAAAGGCCATGATGGATGAAGCATGTGAATGTGACCCGTAGGACCATCTCCTCAAGAGTACCCAAGCTAAGGAAAAATGATATAGCAATGTGAAGTATGTTTTTGGATAATCCATGGAAGCCAATGATGCAGTGCTAGATAGCCTATAGGATAACGATCAGCTGTCATGAAAACAAGGGATCCAAAAGAAGTGGACATGTCAAGAAGTTCTTGATAACAATTTTTGTACTTTAAGTTCTTCATTTTGATCAAGACCAAGGGGTCAATTTGGGTAAGATGTGGATAAGATAACACAACCAGGATAAAGAGGTGATGAAGGTTATGAAGGGATGTTTTGGGATTATGGAAAGACTGTCAAGGAATAATGAAGGTGAATTTGGGATAAGCAAGATCATGATAGGCTAACATGGATGCAACAAGTACATAAGCTGATGAAAAGAATAACGGATGTCAAGATACTTAATGTTCATGGATGTGTTCAACCTTGTCAAGATGAAGGTGAGAGAGGAAATATGGATGAAACTTGCCCCAAGTGTGGAGTGCAAGAAGGAGGAATTACACATGATGCCTGTTTACCAAGTTTTCATCATGGTATTTGTTTCTCTTTACTTTTGCTACCCAAGTGCCTATTGCTAGGTTTTCACCAAGGCACTTTTTTTTTTCTCCCTTTTTTTTTGTATTTTTCAATATTTTCCCAACATCGGGATCTTTGGACAATGCTCTTTTGAAAGATATGCCGTAATAAACCAAGGGTATAGCTAGGATGCTCAAAGATATTGATAAGAGGGATGGAAGTATTGGAAAATGAATGTGAGGATAAGAAAAAGGTATGTTGTAATTGGAAATGTTGGTAAGATCAACTTTGACACACACTTTGAAGAGTGGTGGAATGATGGAGGAACAATAGATGAAGGAGGTAAGGATCTTTTTGGGGTAGTAGATTTTGGGATATAGGAACCCAAACTAGACTTGGAAAGTGGAAGATGTTTGGAAGAAGATTGAATGGAATCCTTTGGAAGCTTGAATGTCAATTTTGATTTTTCTTTTGTGTGCAAGTCTTTCAAAAGTGACTTGGGTATCCACATAACCTTTGATTTTATTTTCTTTTGTGATGCTTTTGAATGCATTTCTTCAATGAGGGATTTAGGAACCCACATTTTATTTGATTTTTCTTTTTGCTTGGTGGACCTTTGTGGCCTTTTGGATATTTCATTTTTCTTTTCATTCACATGTCGATTAGATGGGACATTGTGATTTTTATACACATATGGATTCTTGGATTTATGATTGTTATGTTGCACATCAAAATTGCTTCCAAAAGACTTAAGAATTGTGGATGAATAGGAATAATATGGATGGTTCATATGGATTGGTGTTTGGACATTCTTCAAGTATGTAGGCATCATTTATCAGCTAATAAGTGTCAGTTAAAAGTTAGTAGGCGTCATTTAAATACCGGTACATGTCATTTAAATTCTGGTATGCATCATTTAAATTTTGGTACTTGTCATTTAAATGCTGGTACGTGTCATTTAAATGCTATTACGCGTCATTTAAATTCTAGTAGGCATCATTTAAATCTAGTATGTGTCATTTTAAGAATCACGAGCATCACTTTCCAATGAATCAAGTAATTTTTAAAGATTAGTAAGCGTGACACTATAACTGACAGGCGTTAAAAGTATTGAAAATTATGTACGATAAAGTATTTAAAGAGGCAAATAACAACTACTAGGCATCAGTTAAAGAATACTAGGCATGATAGATCATGTAAATTGTGTAGTAAGAATCATCATAGGCGACAAAATTCAGCTGATAGGCATTAGTTCTCAGATCACAGGCGTCGCTTTACGCTTGCAGGCATAACACTTTATCTCACATGCGTCAAAAGAATAAAAGACATAAGAGAAAGAATCACTCAGATGCCAGTTAACTGCTTGTAGGCATCATCAACATGCTGATACATGTCATTAAATCCTTCATAGGTGTCATTTCTCCTATTTTTTGAAAAAATTCACGGAAAAGTGAAGACAAAACACACAAAAATTGATGAAATGTTAGAAATGAGGCTCAAGGCCCCACGGTGGGTGCCATTTGTGTGGGTATTTTTAACACCTTCATGAAATTAGGATAATCAACTAACAATTCTAAGAAAATACAATGCAAATTTAAACTAAAAATTGAATTTAACATCCATGACATCTCATGGTTCTCTATCTAAGCTTGGTAAGTAGAGCTCTCAGCTTAATCTCCACTAGTGACACTCCTAGAATGAGAAAATATAATAGTACTATGCTTAATCTAGCTCACAATTCTCCATTATGAAAAGATGAATTCAAATGCTAATGCTAAATGCTCTCAATTGCTCTATTTGCTCTTAAAATGCCTATAATAAGGATGCTTTGCTCTTGAATTCTCTTCTATCCTTATTGCTCTCAAAATGACTCTTATTTATAGTAAATTGCCAAGGATAGGGGGTAGAGTGAAGTAACCATGATTTAGCTTTGGTTGAGTCAAAAACTTTGCAATGTTTTTAAATGGGGGGACAATTTAAATGTTTGTCTCAAAGCTTTGGACAAAAGGACAAAATTGAGTGGATGAGATTCAAAGTTTGAAAATTGTGATTGAGATTCAATTATTTTGGAGTGATCCATGTGCTTTTGTTCCTCAATTCTCATTGGTTGCTCAAATTGTTGTTGAAAGATATTAGGATTAATTAAATTAGCCATGTAAGGGAATAGGTTTAATTTGATTTTTGATTTAAAACTATACAATTAATTGATTAAAATCAATTATGTAGTATTTTTTACCCCTTTAAGTTTTGATTTAATTATTTAATGTCATTATTTGATTTTTCTTTTGATTTGATTGATTTTGTCCAATTTGATTTAATAAATGTCCATTTAAATTTTATTTGATCCTTTTTTATGAGAATTAGTGCATTTTGATGAAGAATTTTGTAATTTTATGATTTTAAGGCACTTGTCCATTTTTGAGTGTCTACAATTATGCTTTACTTTATATTTATTATTTTTTATTGATTATTTTTTCTAAATAAGTAGAAAATATGGATGCTCACTTTGTTACAATTAGAAGTAGTTTGGGAAGAGTTACACAAGCCAAAAGCAAGCCACTTAAAGCATTATACATGTCATTAATAGACTACTTACAACATACAATACTACAAACAAAAATTTCATCCATAATAATAACTATAGTTTGAATCACAGTGATTGAAGATTTAGTCAATATTGGGAAATATAGAATGAAGGTCTAAAAACTATATTTTGTATAATGTTCAATAAACTACAAATCAGATTTACAAATCAGAACTCTTTTGTACTTTGTGTGTTCCTCTACATTTTGCATATATATCTACTAGGGTAATGAAAACCATACCATACAATAAAATCCTTTTTTCTTTATGCTTTGATAGATGTCTATATCTAGTCCCAAAGCTCCCATTTTGGCACATGTTAAAACACAACACCAAAGATGAACTTGTCAATTCATAATAGAATACATGGGTAAAAGCACAAAGTTGTGTCACGTTCAATTACCATATATATATATATATATATATATATATATATATATATATATATATATATATATATATATATATATATATATATATATATGGTTAAAATCACAAAGTTGCATCATGATTCAATTATCCATACATATGTGTGTGTGTGTATGTGTGTGTGTGCAACTAAATTTGAGTATTTCTAACTAAAAATTAATTTTTGCCAAACATATGGTCTAGCTAGATTCATTAGATAAGTGCTTCAACTTTTTCAATTGGAAATATCTATTAAATACATGTTTTATACCAATTTGGGTCCAATTACTAAAGAAATAAAATTATTTTAGAAAAAGTAACGCTTCAATAACTCCTACTCTTTTTAATGATACTTTTTTTTAAAAATATAAAAATACCCTTGTATAGAGCTCAAAATCAAGATTATTGTCATATAAGTTTTATAGTATTTTGATTAGATGATCTAATATATTATAATTTCAAAATACTGCAAGTAGGTATTTTAACATTCGAGAAGATGTTTTAAATAAAGAAAAAAATAAAAATCATATAAAAAAATCAAAATTTATATTTAACACTAGAGGAGAGAGTCCTTTTCAAGAATATGTAATTTTTTTCTGATGGTGTAGATTTGATACGAGAAATTTGACGGGAGATGAAAACTATCGATTTCAGATAAGTTCAAATTTGAGTAGTTATATCGGAGAAAATATACATCGAAAACTAATCTTTCTTCTTCTATGCACTTGCTATATATCTCATCTATAAAATATTTTGAAATCAGGGGAAAAAGAAGATTATTTGTAGATACTTGTTTGTCGGGAACTAGACCCCATATTTTTAGCATTTTTCAACTTCTGAATAATGGACTTCAAATCTGTGGAATTACTTTTGTTAATTGCAAATAAGGTGATTCGGCCACAGTTTATTGAGGCTAGCAAGTTAATATTAGTCATTCATAAATATGATTTGTGGCGGGGTGATGCATTCATGGGGGGTTTGTTTCCTTTTCTTCTAAAAAAACATGAATACATGATTATTTACGATTGTATCGAGAGGGCTCTGGAGCAACACAATTATAGGATTTTCAAATCCACCCTGTAGGTTGTGGCTAAAGATTTGGGCATGGAGCTTGAGGCCTCCATCAAAAAGACTGTTAACACCATGTTTGACTTGTTGGGTACTCCCAACATTCCTTTGCATCTTCCTATGCTGCTTTCGGCTCCTGTAGTTTTCTCAGATATACCGCTACACATGTCACATGTTCTAGATCTTAATCTATGCACACTAGTGGGTAATTCTCCAAATGACAATGCTGACTTGATTGTGGCATCATGTTCTCTTTCTCCTGTTTCCTGGCAAGTTGACTATGACGGTTGGGTTACCCATATTCTGACTGCCCCTCCTAAAGGCTAGGATGATGCATGGTTTTTCCCTTGTGGTCCTACGGGCAATCAACAATCTGAACAAGTGGATATGGAGGAATGAATCTTAGCTGTAGACTTCTACTTTTTGGATTTCTCTGGGATTTTCTTGCTCGACTTGATTATTCGAATGCACATTTGGTTCTTTATATTGTATAGGTCTGGGATTATAGTTTTGGGTGGCAGATTATTTTTCTTTTCAGATGTACATGTTGTCTTGCTATCATTCAAAATTGTAATAGGAGGATTTTCTCTACTTCTATATATGTAACGACAACGATATCAAGTTTTCTTCCCTGATTCTTTCCCGGTTGAGTCTTTGAATCGGGTTTTAAATAAAATATATATACAATGGCTAGCGCACTTTTGCTTAAATAAAAAATAATGGACTTCAAAAATTTAAAAACTCTATCAATTCTTGTTAAAATTTTTTAAAAAAATTATAGGCATAAACTTTATCCAATTTGACACTTTTCATCAATTTACATCATCTTCAAATTCTAAACACTAATGCCACATTTATGTTGTTAAAGTTGTATAGTTTGTGTGTTGTTGACCTTTTCCTTTATAAAAGCGTGGCACAACTTTGTACTTTTACACACACACACACACACACACACACACACACACACATATAATTCTTGTAATTGGAAAATCCATTATTTCAACTTATACATTTTTGTTAGTTCCTACCACATTTAAAGCATGTAATATGAATTTTCCATTAATTCTATATTATTTCAAGAACTACATAAGGTTACGTGATTGCTACCACAAAACAATTAATTTTGTAATGCATTTGTTTCTCTATATGCTTTATGATTATTCATTGAAATGTCAATATATCTCTATTCTTAGCCATTTGCGTAGGTATAGTGAAAGTGGAGTTGAACCAAAAGAAAATGTTAAGCTATAAACATTATAACATCTACAATTCTAAAAAGCATATAGAGTTATTAGTAGTTGCACTAAATTATTTTAGGCAATAAGAATTTGTTTGTTTTATTATCTTTTTCTCTAATTAATCCATAGTTAATTTCATGATTTTTTTAGTCATGTGTGAGAAGATATGAAATCATTTGAATTTCTATATAATTTACCTTTCGACCTCTATCAAGGTAAAGTTAAATATAACTTTTTGAAAATTCAAAGTTAGTTTAAGAATATTGATGAAGCTTATAATTTCCATATGATTTTATAGATTTTGAAGTTATAACATAGTTTAAAACCCTTTATCCTTTTTTCTCTCATTTTGGAATAGGAAATAAGTAGGTCATTAATTTACCATTCAACTGATATGCAACTTTTCAATTCCCATTTATTAAAGTTTTTATAGACTATGCCAAGTTGTGAGATTTGGAATAACATACATGTATTCATTAAAGTATAAATGATAGAGAAATCTCATCAAGATTTGTGGTTGCTACTAGGTCATAATAGACATGTATTTAGAATATAAAAGCATGCAAAAATATTGTAAAAAAATTAATTTTCAATTTATTAAAATAGTATATAAGAATTGTATTTTTTAGATGGAGCCATCATTCATAATTTATAAAAATAAACAAATTTTATTCAATTTCTATCATTATATGAAATGCATAAATTAAATCTCCAATCTTACCTTACAAAAAGAGCTCCTAAATATCCAATCTTGTTTTTGATGATTCTTTTAATTTCACTCAAATAACATAAATTATTCAATGGTCATTTATATTTTTCATTTGAAAGACTTGATTGAAATAGTATATATAAGAATAATGTTTTTAACCCCCCTCCTCCCTTTTCACAATTTATAGAAATAAACATATTTGATTTGATTTCTATCACTATATGAAATGCATTAATTAAATCATCAATCTTACCTTACAAAAAGAGCTCCTAAATCTCCAATCTTGATTGCAATGATTCTTTTAATTTCACTCAAATAACATAAATTATTCATGATCATTTATATTGTTCATTTGAAAGAATTACAATTCAAATATTTTTGAGTCAACATATTATTTTGTAGTTATTACTAGCTTTTTAACACAATAAAAAAATGCATACATATTAGAAAGAAGGTGCCATCAACAACAAAATATGTATAAATTTCTTATGCTAGTTTATGTTTGATAAAATATGTAGCAAATTATATCATTAAATATAAATATATATAATATTTTCATTAAAAATATCTAGAATTCCTAAAATGATTATTTTTGAATTACTTAGAAATTGCAAAATCTTACTAATTTTAGCATCAACATAAGACCAATAAATATATTTCTTATGAGAAAAATCATTAGAAATGGTCTATGAAAGACTAAGAGTCATTACCTAGAATTTCATTTTTATTTAGAAACCACCTTCATATTAAAAGTCAACTATGGAAGACTAACCATCACAACTTAAATTCTACTTAAATGTCCCTATAGAGAATTGAAATTAAGATTCCACAATGAAAACTCAACATTTCAACCAATTAAGATCAACCCCTTGAATAAAATAAATGAGTATCAGAATGTCAAGAAACCATTTTAAATAGTAAAAATACTTCTAAAAACCTACATATATAAATAACACCAACTAAAAAATCTCATAAAATTCCTCTTTCCTTTATACTTGATGGATGTCCATACCATATTTGAAATTTTCCATTTTAGTATAGATTAGGAGTGTGCTACCAAATGTGAATTACTAGGTCGTAGATAGGTTAGGTTAAAATTTTAACACACCAACTTGTTTTAATATGTATAGATATAAAATAAAACTGAGTTTAATTTTTTTAAATTATAAATGTAATTAGTAAAAAAATTAAAATACGTTTTAAAAAAAATAAAAATTAAGAAATTTTTTTCCCCTTTACACATTTTTCCAAGCGATTGTGATTTATAATCATGGATTTAGAATCAAGCTTTTGTAAGATGATTTTGTTATGGTATTTTCAAAGTTATATTTTTGACTCAGGATGTTTGATATTGAAAATATTTAATATTTGAACTTAAATATTGTTCACTATGTTTTTTTACAAAGAAAGTATACTAAAAGTACTAACATCCAATTTTATTCAAGTAAGATCATATATACTTGCAAAATCAAGAAATCTCTTGTCAAGTCATGATGTGTATGTTATGTGCTAATAAGAACTATTTTTTGTATCACTTAGATTACTTTGTCACAATAAGAGAGTTTACTTAACATTTAAACACTAGGCTCTAGGGGATATAGGGCAAGTTTACACAATTTTCCAATGGGCATCTGGTTTAGTGGAAAATTCATATTGTAGGCATCTAAAACATGTTGAGTTCTAATCTTCTTCAATACAATTTTTTTAAATTTTTTATGCTAACCACTTAAAATGATATTTTACAAGAACCTATGACTAAAAGGTCCTATGATTAGAAGGCCATCCATAAGCATATGTTTGTAGGATTTTCCATTTACACTTCAAATTGTTTCCTTATGAAAAGAAGCATCAAGGCATAGCTAGGCAAGACAATTATTCTTTGAGGTGTAATTTCTACTCTCTTCCATCTATATACCCAATCATAACATGTAGTTGAAGTCTTCCCCTAAGGCAATAAAATCCTTAGACATGCCCACTAAAATTTTCTCACAATTTATATGTACCTTAGTGTGAGGAGAGAACATACACAATTAAAATTCATCACATGTAGAAATACACTCCTAATTCTCATTGAAGCATATAAAATGTGCAACTAAGATAATGATTAAAAAGATAGTCTTTAGAAATTGTTACTTCACAAAATGGGTTTTTAGTTTTAGAAATTATCTTGAAAAATAATCATAAACTAAAAAATGTTAGTATTTGGATAAATAATATTGTAGGACATACAATTTTGCTATAAAAAAGATGTTGACAATGAAAATGAAACTCCTAAAAAAAATAATTAGCATTCAGACAACAAAATAGAGATTATTATGATGATCTTTATGATTTTCTAGTTATATTAATTTTTCTTTAAATTAGATTTTTATATGCAAAAGATATACACATTTGAAGATCAAACAAAAGAAAGAGTTCTAAATTATTAGACTTCAAATTTTACCAAAATTTGTACAAAATATCTCCTTCATCATGAAGTTGTTTGAGTCAATTTTTGGATGTCTATTTAAATAAAAAAGGATATCATGCTAAAATTCACTCTTTTTTGAAGAAAATGTGTTATTTGAAGGTTCGAAGTGGGGTGTAGTGGAGGAGGATGTGGGGAGTGGCTTAGCTAGCCAATTAAATCATTATGAATAAAGGATATAATTAGTGGACTAAAAAGTAAATTTTAATAGACTATAAATTACAAAATATCAGAATATGGTACAAATTTATATTATATACACACGAGGTCCACTTTTTACCATAAGGCTTCTCGTACAATCTCACCTCCAAATCTCACTATAGAATGGTAAAACCTGCAAGACTGAGTTAATAAAAACTTGCAAACATAAGGACTAGATGAGGGACATGATTCCCCTAGGCATGCTAGAAACATATACAAATAAGTGTTAATAAAAATAAAAGATTAAAACAATAAAACAAAATCCCATTTAACAGCTAAATGCAACTTCAATTTAAGTGAAGGAAACTTGAAAAATGTGAAAAATAAATTAAAATTTCCTCACTCACATAACACTTTTGATGTGCCAATGGTACTTGTGCTGAAAGGATTTATCAGTGAAATGACGAATTTGAAGTGCTTAACACAATAACATAGCATTGCCTTCACAATAGTTTCTTGAAAATGCCTTATGTAAGGGGGATTCATATGTTTTCAAGTGAGATGATTGATGGTTGAGAATGGTTGAGAAAATCAATGCTAATGGATAAGTTGGTTAAATAGTTGTAAAATAGCGAGTCGAGAAAAAATAAGAATGTATTAATTGTGTTCTATGAATTTTAAGCTCAGATAATAATTTAATGACTAGTTAAAAGCAAGCAAATAAGATTTACATAATAAAATTGATGTGAAATAAGATAGTGATGAAATAAATATATGAAATATTTACTTATTTAGCACTAGATCTTTCAAGAAAAATAGCCTCATTAAATATATAGATTCAGTAATAAAAAAGAAAATGTGATGTCTTCAAGGATCAAATGTAAATCTAGAATATTAGATAGACATTATGTATCTGCTACTTATTAAAGAGTAAACAATATATTAACTCTGATAATAAATACATTCACTATACAGAAAATGACGTTGGACGAAAATTTTCATGATTAAATTGATGGGATGTTTTGATTGATTGAATCTTGGTACGAGACAAATGATATGATAAGTCATTTCTCATTCGACAATATAAATGGTTGATAATGCTTCATATGCATGCCTGTACATCAGACATGAAAAGATAGATTCCATGCCAAATAGCTCAAAATGTTCATGCCACAATCTTTGCTTTGAAAGCCTTATTTGGGTTCCACAATATGAAGGTATAGTTTTGTACAAGAATTAATCATGACTAAAGCATTAGATAACAGTTGTCAAGCTGAGGGCTCTTTATTTCTATCATTTTGGGGACTGAAATTTTTAAGTAGTCAGATAAAAAGCAATTCATATCAAGGAGACACTTTGAACTTTTATTTAAAATTTTTTTATCACTACAACTTTTATTTCAAAATTTTTCTTTATGAGTTGACTACATAACCACAAGTGTGCAAGACCACCCTTTCTAAGGGGTAAAATTATTTTGATTTTAAGTTTTATTGCTGCTTTATTTATAGTATTATGTCTTGGTTTAATGTAGGAGAGTCATGATTAGCATTGGTATTCTTGTTTTTTTATTCTAAAAGATGTAATGAGTGTTTTGTTGTGGTTTCACAATATACACCTAAGTTTGGCCTCTTGGTCAAGGGGGGGCTCTTTTTTACTTGTTTTGTCTTTCTTTGGTAATTAGGTTTTCTTGTTTTGTCCCTTGCTTTGGAGTTTTTAGGGAAAACTCTTTCTTGAAAAAAGTTTCAAGTCCTTTTCAAACTTTTGGCATTTCAAATTTCCTTGGAGTCCCAAACGTTTGAAACACCGAAACTCCATGTATCAAAGAGATAAGATGAAAGTCCTTTTGGACTTTTGGTGTTTGAAAATCCAAGGATGCATGACTCATCGGCTTCACACTTTCAGAGTCTGAAAGTATGAAACCCAATGATGACATCACTTGGCCCAGGGGTTTATAAAAGCAGTCAAGGGTTTTCTTTCCTTCATTCCACGACTTCTTGTTTTCGAGCTTTTGATCAGTGCTTTCGCAATGAGTTTTTTCTAGCTTTGTAGACACACTCATTCTTGTTACTTTCTCCTCCGCGTTGGCTGAGATTCCACGTTCACCACAATACTCTTAAATTCATCACGAAGATCTTGTCATCGCTCTTGTTCTTAGGTTGGGTTTCATTTCTCTTCCTTTTTTATCTTTTCTTTTTCTTCTTTTCTAGTTCTGGGGTTTTCTTAGGGTTTCATTTTGGTTTTTGTTTACTTTTTGTGTTGTTAGTGTCGTCGTCATTAGGGTCTTGCTCAGTTTTGAACATTGTTAAGTTAGGGTTTTAGTTTAGTTTTTTTGTTCATCTCAATCCCCAAATTTTTGGCCCCAAAGATCTAAAGGACCAATCAGCAACCTTCACGAAGAAAAGACAAGTCCCTTTCACATTATCAGAGGTTCGGCCTTTGAATATTCTCATCATCCCTGAAACTCCATGATACCAACAAGTCTCATAAAAGACAAGACTTCCTTTCGCATTTTTAGAGTTTCGGCCTCCAATATCACAATACATCTTTAAAACTCTGCAACATCGAAGATAGAAAGCCCCTCACTCATTTCACATTTTTAGCCTTTCTGCATTTGATATCCCAATAAATCTTCGAAGCTCGGCAACATCAAAGATAGAAAGGTCATCACTCATTTCACATTTTCAACCTTTCAATCTTCGATATCCCAATACATCTTTGAAATTCTGAAATTCACTTTTATGCTTGCCAACAACCTTTCTCCCTTTCATGTTTTCAGTCTCAAACATTTCTTCACTTGTTTCGCACACCGAAACACCAAAATAAAAAGTTCAACCCTCGTTCTTTCGCCCTTTTGGCTTTTTGGAGGACAGTGATTTCTTTGGTGTCCTCACCTCTAAAACACCAAAAAAATAGAGTTAAATATATTTTGTTGGTTTCAACTTCTAGGTTTGATTCTTTGGGATCTCTGAGACTTCTTGGTTGGTTTTTAGTTATTTTCAGTAAGTGTTTTCTGATTAGTTGCATGTTTTCTTATGGAATACTAGAAAAGATAGTTGTACCAGCCATGAAGTTATTATTTAAAGGATACCATGCTCCTTCTGAGGTTGGGAATCTTCA
The DNA here is from genome assembly GCA_027943335.1 of Chamaecyparis obtusa. Taxonomy (NCBI): domain Eukaryota; kingdom Viridiplantae; phylum Streptophyta; class Pinopsida; order Cupressales; family Cupressaceae; genus Chamaecyparis; species Chamaecyparis obtusa. Next base: position 444,986 of record BSBK01001923.1, read on the forward strand.
TAGCAAAATCACAGATATCGACATAGGAAATGTGGGTTGGAATGACTTTCTCAACAGGTGTGCCAGCCCAAATGGAAGATTGATTAATTCTCTAGTGTTTTGAAGCTTGGTCAATGCTACAACACATCCGGTGTCAATCATATCTTCATATCTTATTATAACCCTCACACAACACTATGTTCCTGATGAGAGAGTGGTAAAGAATAAAATAGGAGACATTTTCCTCGACCTCAGTCCAAACAACATTGAGGATGTCTTTCCCTTACCCAAAGGGGTTGATAAATTCTACACATTCTCCATCGACAAGGGTTTGTAGTGGTTTAACAATAATACTCAGCCTACTTACAAAAATTTTAACAAGGAGTACCTAATGCACCCCTAACCAAAGAACAAGCTCGACATGATAGACATGAGAAGAGGATATTTGAAAGATGGCATCCAGGTTGCAATAACCATGATGAGCAGGTTATATGGGCTTCCCTAGTCTATCCAACTTGAACCTTAGATGATTTTTTTTATTGAAAGCAGTAAGGGGGAGAAGGAATAGGTTTGATTGGGCCACCATTTTAAGTGATAAGCTAGATGAGAAATTGATTAAAGTAAGGAAAAATCCTTGGTTCAACATGACTTCCTACATTGTCTATCTACTAGCCATTAGGGCATAATACTCTAATTTAGTAAAAATGGGAGCTATGGGCCAACGTAATGCATGGTAATTCATTGTATATCTGTAACTCATGAAAAAAGAGAAATTGAATGAAGATAGAATGAAGTAAAAGATTATTAATAATTTTTTGTCTTTGCAATCATCTGTTCAATTGAGGGAGATTATGCGAAAAGACTCTAGAAAAGAGGCTCCTGCTAAAGTAAGGGAAATACATGCCTATTATATCTAGTTTAAGACTTTCACATACATTAGTCTAGCAGGATGCACTCTTACACCAAAGAAGCTTCACAGATACCTGTCAAATAGAATAATTCTATTCGAGATGACTAGGCAACTTTCTGATGCCTATAATCATATCAAGCACAAGAAGAAACATTACTGGGACTTTCCCATTTCTTTCGGCCATCACTCTCTTCATGACATAAAAGTGTGCAAGTCTTTGGCATTTGAATGAGATGAATTCCCTTTGCAACCATTTAATTTGATCAAAACTAAGTTTGACCCTATATTCACTTTCAATTACATCATGGGAAGGCATTATGTTCATAAGCCTCATATTGAAGTGTTGGAGATTTTCCAGAAGGTCAGTACTGACTGTATGTTTGTCATTGATGACAACATATGGAAAGTAGCATGTGTTAAAGTCTTATGTAGTAAGATTTTTGTATATGAAGCATCAACATGATATCAGCATGATATCATGGGCCCAGAGGTTAGCTATTAGTATAGACAATTATATAGCAGCTTGTGTCAGTAGTGTTCCTGACAGAGTTACAGGAAGTGTTCTGTATGTGGTTGTCTGCATAGTTATCATGGAGCCTTGCATGCTTGGATTTATGTTGAAGACATGTTAGTAATGTTTTAGTTATGGATGCATAGTCTATTGATGAGTAGAAGTGAAGTTATGTAGTCGCTATTTGCCAACAGCAGTTTCTTGTGTTTGTTCAAAAGAGCCGACAAAGATTTTATTGGTTATGTAGTTGTGCCTATCCTGTTGATATGCGCCCTTGGATTTAAACTTAGAGGAGAGTTATTGATGTTTAGTTAAGAGTGCATGTGTTAATTCAGCTTACCGAGAAAGTTCTAGTTGTTTTGGTAGAGCCGATAGTGTGTAGCGTGCGTCTACAATTATCTTATTAGACAGATCCCAGAATGTGTTGCATGCATAGTAGAGCTGACATAATGTTTGTTGTATTTTGTTATGGTTTTTCTAATATGATTTCAAGGTGGTTCTAATAGGATGACTTGATTATATCATTTGGAGGAAAGATATTTATAGGCAATCATTTGTGATTGAGTAAGTGTGGCTCATAGTTGATTAAGCTGAGCAGAGCAGATGGTGCGAAGTGTTGACCCATTAGAAGAAGGTCTATGTGACCAAGTAAAGTACTTGTGATATTCATTAGAACTGATCCAAATAGTAGGTCAAAGCACAGTTCCCCAAGATTCAGATATAGTGTGTATCTTTTATTCTGAAGGTTGTATCCTTTGCCCATTTGAGTAGTGAGCTCTCAGACAGTGCGTCCTCTACCCTAACATGGACAATTTTAAAAGACTCCTAACAGGGTCCAACCCTTGACCAGGTCTACTATACTAAATATATTGTAAAGAAACTCCTAAGAGGGTTAAGGATCTTCTAACAAGGATCATAATACTCTAGTGCAAAATATTAGCGGGTGTCAATTCCCACTGGGGTTTTTACCTATTTGGGTTTCCTCGTAACCAAAAGATTGGTGTTGTGTTCTTGTGTTCTTTCATTGTGTTTATGCTTTATGTTTAAGTATACTTAATTGGATAAAAAATTGAATCTTGTAGATAATTGATTCACCCCCCCCTCTCAGTTATCTCTTGGGACTATTCCTAACAATTGGTATCAGAGCCAAGTGCCTTGAAGAGAAATTTTAACAAATTGAGGTTGATCAGATGGCATACTTTAGGAAAGAAAGTCCTAAGTTTGATGGAGAGAATTATTTTGATTGGAAGAACAAGATGGTGACCCATTTGCAGTGCATTGGTTTTTAAGTTTTTGATGTAACTATCAAAGCAGCCAAGATACCTACCCTAGAAGAGCTTGCACAATAAGATGCTACTGATAGGCAAAAGGAATTGTTTCACCAGAATGCTATTGCTAAAGAAGCCCTTATCAGTGCCCTATCTGATGGTGAATTTTTAGAAATAAAAAAGGTGGATACAACCCACAAAATATGGAAGCACCTAGAAGACATATTTGAAGGAGACAAAAAAGAAAAGGATGCATGTAAAAAGACATGAAGAAAATGCACAATGCATTAGAGATGCTGCTTGAAACATTAGAGCTTATAATCAAAGGATAAATGAAGCAGTTGCTGGAATCAAAAACCAATAGTGGAGAGATTTCAGAGGAGGACATTATGGACAAGTTAATGACCACTCTTACTCCAGAATATGAAAGCAAGATCAACATCCTTGATGAGACCATGCAACTTACATCAAATTTCAAGAGAGAGACTTTGATCAACAAACTCTCAGCTTTTGAGATCTCAAGATTGAAGACAGAACCAAAGAATGAAACAACCTTCAAAGCAATAGTTCATGGTAAGAAATCTACAAACACTTCTGGTAATTTTAACGATGATGATGAAGAGAAAAATCTAGAGGATTTCATTGCTATGATTGCTAAAAGAAAAAAGAAAGGAAAAGGAAAATATGAAGGTCAATTACCATTTAAGTTCTTTTCATGTAATAAGATAGGTCACTTTGCATCTAAGTGTCCTACTAGAGCTAGAAAGTTCAAAAAGGATTACAAGCCTAAGTATTCTAAAGAATGCTACTATGCTGGAGATGGAGTATCAGATGATGAATCTAGTGAAGAAGCAATTGGATTCATTGCTATTATAGACAAAATGAATAATAAGACAACTCATGAAGATAAGAAAGGAAATCAAGAGCTTGCATTGATTTCACAAGCTGACATAAGAACATACTGGATTATAGATAGTGGTTGTTCACATCACATGACAGGTGATAAAGCTAGGTTTATTCATTTAGACAAATACAATAGAGGTATGGTCAAATTTGGAGATAACACTCCTAAACCAATAGTTGGTAGAGGAGCCATCACTTTGGATGGAAAGAATAGTATTGATGATGTTCTTTATGTTGATGGTTTGAAACATAACCTTCTCAGTGTTGGACAGTTACTTGGAAAAGGGTATCAGTTGGAATTAAAAGATAAAAAATGCATCATTAACAACAAAGATGGTGTTATGATTGAATTAGGCTCAAAGACAAGAGGTAATGTTTTTCAACTCAATTCAGAAGCAAGTTGTTTTGTTGCTAAAGTTGATGACAGTTGGTTGTGGCATAAGAGACTATGTCATATCAATTTTGATAACATAGTGAAGATAAGCAATGTTAAGGCAGTAAGAGATCTACCTAGCATAGAAAAGCTAGTTGATACAATATGAAGGGAATGTTTGATGGGAAAGCATGTAATAAATTCATTTAGGAGAAAGTAGAATTCAACAAAGAACAAGTTGGAACTGATTCATACAGACCTATGTGGTCCAACTCAAACAAGATCATACTATGGTGAAAGGTATTTCATTTTTTTTTGTTGATGATTATACTAGAATGATGTGGGTTGGGTTCTTGAAAGATAAGTCAGAAGCTTTTCAGAAGTTCAAAATATTCAAGGCTAAGGTTGAGAATGAATCTGAACTAAAGATAAAATGTTTGAGATTGAATAGAGGAGGAGAATTCACCTCTGATAGATTCTATGAGTACTGCGAAGAACATGGCATAAAGAGATAGTTAAGTGCACCTAGAACCCCTCAACAGAATGGAATTGTAGAGATAAGGAATAGGATCATCCTTGATACAACGCGCACCATTATGATAGAAGGAAAAGTTGCACACACCTATTGGAGAGATGCAATCAATACAATAGTCTATACCATCAATAGAATTCAATTGAGGCCAGGCACTGACAAAAAACCTTATGAGCTATGGTTTGGTAATGTTCCCACAGTAAAATTCTTTAGAATCTTTGGAAGCAAGTGCTACATCAAGAGGGATGAAGCAGTAGGTAGGTTTGATGCAAGAAGTGATGAAGGTATTTTTCTTGGTTACTCTACCAAAATTAAAGCTTATAGATGTTTCAATTTAAGATTGAAAAAGATCATTGAAAGTGCTCATGTAAAGATTGATGAAAAGTTTATGATTCAAGAAAGATATCATGATTACTCACCCATGATTGAAGAAGACCCTAGACCATCCACTAATGAGACACTTATTGAAGAAATGTTTGACAATATTGATGTGTTATTCAATGACCCTGAGACAAGTGAAGAAGAAACTCCTAAGGCTGATAAGTCACCATCACCTAAAGTTCCAAAGTTTACATCAAGAAATCATTCCAAGACAGACATCATTGGAGATCAGAGCACAAAAGTCTTAACAAGGTCCCAAGCAAAGAAATCAGCTAGAAATGAAGTGGTATGTTTACTATCTCAGATTGAACCTTTAAGTGTTGAAGATGCATGTAATAATTCAGATTTGCATGATGCTATGAAAGAAGAACTTGATCAAATTTTTAAGAATGACACTTGGGAACTAGTCCCAAGACCTAGTGATAAGAATGTGATTGTAACAAAGTGGATATTCAGAAACAAGATGAATGAAGATGGCACAGTAGTAAGAAACAAAGCAAGGTTAGTTTGTAAAGGATATGCGCAAAGAGAAGGCATTGATTATTTAGACACATTTGCACCTATGAGCATATTAGAAGCTATCAAGTTGTTTCTAGCCTATGCTACAATAAAAAACTTCAAAGTTTATCAGATGGATGTCAACTCAACATTCCTAAATGGAGACTTGAAAGAAGTATACATTGAGCACCCAAAAAGATTCACCTTATCAGACAGACCTGATATGGTATGAAGATTAAAGAAGGCCCTCTATGGACTTAAGCAAGCCCCTAGAGCATGGTATGAGAGACTAGATGGATACTTAACAAAGATTGGATTTAAGAAATGAGTAGCAGATTGTAATCTATTCATTAGAGAGACATTTGAAGGTTTACTACTTTTAGCTATATTTTTTGATGACATTATCTTTGGAGGTAATGACAAACTAAGTGTAGAGCTTTCCAAATAAATGCAAAATGAATTTGAGATGAGTATGATTGGTCCTATCAAATAAATTTTGGGACTAAATGTGTAGCAGATAGAAAAAGGAATTTTCATTAATTAGTCAAAATATGTGAAAGAGATACTAAAGAAATTCAAGATGGATGATTGCAAGATAGTAGGAACCCCTATGATCACTGGATGCAAGCTTAAAAAAGAAGATGACTCACCTGTAGTATATATAACATTATATAAATCTATGATTGGTAAACTTATATATCTTACTCAGACTAGACCTGATATTTCAAATGTAGTTGGCATAGTTGGAAGATTTGCAGTAGAACCTAAACAAAGTAACCTCATGGTAGTAAATAGAATATTTAGATACTTGCAGGGCACTATAGATTATGGTCTATGGTATCCTAATTTAGAAAATGTTGAGCTTCATGTGTACACTGATGCAAATTGGGCAGAATGTGTTGATGATAGAAAGAGTACTTTAGGAGGAGCAGTTTTTCTTGGTGATAGAATTGTCACTTGGACAAGAAAGAAAGAAAATTTTATTTCTCAGTCAGCTATAGAAGCGAAGTATGTTGCAGCAACCTTAAATTATTCTAAAATTGTTTGGATCAAGTAGATGATAAAGGATTTTGGAATTCAGATTGATTATCCTATTGTTATTCACTTTGATAACACTAGCACTATCAACATGTCAAAGAACCTTGTGATGCATGCAAAGACAAAGCACATTGAGATCAAGTATCACTTCCTAAGAGAGAAAGTGGTAGAGAAAGAAGTCAAGTTGGACTATGTGAGTACTAAAAATCAATTGTCAGATATATTCACAAAGCCCTTGCCTAAGGATACTTTTGAGTATCTCAGGGAGAAGTTGGGAGTCATTCCCTTCCCTGATTCTACTTAGAAGAAAAGGAAAGGCATAAGTCCTCATGGACTGATGGAAGGTTGACTACTCTACCTTAGGAGTAGTACCGATGATTAAAATGTATGGCACCCTTTTCCATTGATGTCAAAGGGGGAATAAGTAAAAAGAGGAGTAATATACTAAGGGAAAGTAGCATTCAGATATGATAGCAGTTCAGTTGAGGAAATGGAGAATATTAGAAAATATTGCAATAGATGGAGGATTCATCTTTGGGGGAGTTTTGACAAGGAAATGGAGAATGTTATAAAAGAAATGTTCATTTGGGTTGGTGGTGGTTCTTCATTCCACATGTTGTCATCAATGCCAAAGGGGGAGATTGTTGGAGATTGGCCAGTAGGTCAGTACTGAATGTATGTTTGTCATTAATGACAACATATGGAAAGTAGCATGTGTTGAAATATTATGCAATAAGTTTTCTATATATGAAGCATGGACATGATATTAGCATGATATCATGGGCCTAGAGGTTAACTGTTAGTACATACAGTTATATAGCAGCTTGTGTCAGCAGTGTTCCTGACAAAGTTACAAGCAGTGTTCTCTATATGGTTGTCAATACAGTTATCATGGAGCCTTGCACGCTTGAATTTATGTTGAAGACATGTTAGTAAATTTTTAGTTATGGTCACATAGTCTTTTAATGAGTAGAAGTTAAGTTATGCAGTCGCTATTCGCCAGCAGCAGTTTTCTTTCTTTGTTCAAAAGAGCCGATAGAGATTTTATTGGTTATGTAGTTGCGCCTATCCTATTGATATGCATCCTTGGATTTAAGCTTAGAGAAGAGTTATTAATGTTTGTTTAAGAGAACATGAGTTAATTTAGCTTACTGAGAAAGTTTCAGTTGATTTGGTAGAGCCAACATTATGTAGCGTGCGTCTACAATTATCTTATTAGACAGGTCCCAGAATGTGTTGCGTGCATAGTAGAGCCGACAGAATGTTTATTGGAGTTTGTTATGGTTTCTCTAATATGATTTCAAGGTGGTTCTAATAGGTTGACTTGATTATATCATTTGGATGAAAAATATTTATAGGCAGTCATTTGTGATTGTTGAAGTGTGGTTCATAGTTGATTAAGCTGAGCAGAGCAGAGTGTGTGAAGTGTTGAGCCATCAGAAGAAGGTCTATGTGAGAAAGTAAAGTACTTGTGCTATTCATTGGAACTAATCTAGATAGTAGGTCAAAGTGTAGTTCACCAAGATTCACATATAGTGTGTATCTATTATTCCAAAGGTTGTAGCCTTCACCCATTTGAGTAGTGAGCTCTCGGACAGTGCGTCCTCTCCCCTAATAGGGACAATTGTAAAAGACTCCTAGCAGGGTCTGACCCTTGACCAGGTCTATTATACTAAATATATTGTAAAGCAACTCCTAATAGGGTTAATGATCTTCTAACAAGGATCATAATACTCTAGTGCAGAGTATTAGTGGGTTTCAATTTTGATGTAGGAGCATCCTAGGTGTAAGAGCAATCTTGCATCACCCAAAAATATTTCTGTTTTTATATTCAATAAGGGCTATTTTGTGTAGAGCTGCTATTTATGGAAAGTTACTATTTTTGGTAATTTTTGTATGTGCTCAGAATGATCTGATTTCTTTCTTGGAGGTTCATTTTGGTCATATAAGCCTGCCAGTAAAGTTTCATTGCCAGATCAAGTGTATATTGGAAGATATTGAAGATTTTCGGTATTGGCAGCAGGGTACAGAAACTTTGAACTCAGTTTTGAAGGCTTTAGAGGCCCCAGATGAGGTCAAAAATTTGGCTGATAGGCACTTGCGTGGGTCAAGCCTATAGAGCACTTCGTGGCATTTCCGAAATGGGGTTATAATAGCCGATCGGGTCAACTGGTGATGACTTATGGTCTTCGGAAGTTGGGCCACCCGAAATGGCAGAAAATAATTTTCTTCAAAATTTCTGTTCGGGTTTCCAAGGTTATCTTGAGCTGACTATGATGTAATAAAATGTAAAATAAAATGATTCTAAGTTTGGTCGGCCTTATTGGCTAAAACTCTGGAACCTTCCAGGCGGTGGAAAATTGCCTATATAAGGAAGGCTGTATTATTGTCTTAGGCAGTTCAGAATAGTTCTGGGTAGTAGATCTGGGTATTGATTCGAGGCTTTGTCCTAAAGAATATTGTAAGGGAATGCCCATGTGGCTTTGCATATTGTAATTCTGAAAGTTTGTAATTCCACATTTGTGGAGATAATAAGAAGCCAATTTTCTGTTCTTGCATATTACTGTTGTTGTTTCTCTATTTCTGTTATGTGTTTGTGGTGTTAAGGGGAGCACCCTTCATCAAGTGGTATCAGAGCAGGTTTTCTTGAGTGTGTAAACAGATCACTGACTGTGAGGCAGTTTGCACCAGGACCGTGGCTAGGGTTTCAGCGCGCATCGCGAAAATGCCTCCACGAAGGGAACGTGGCGGAAGAGCTGGTGTTGTAACACCTGAGGTTAGAGAGCTGCAGAGACAAGTGCAGGCATTGCAAGAAGAGATTCACAGAGGAATGAATCTTAATGTCAGAGATGAAAGCGAGGATGAAGCCGAAGAAGAATATCAAGAAGGAGAAGTTGAAATTGTGAACCAGGAGGAAGAAAGACTTTTTCGGGTGATTTCCAAGATTGGGAAAAGACCTAAGATTAAGGTTCCTACATTTTCTGAAAATCTTAACCCAGAAGAATTGATCGACTGGATCAATGAATGTGAGGAATATTTTGAGTACGAAGATGTTGAGGATCCCGATAGGGTCAAATTTGTGAAGGCCAGATTGAAAGGTCATGCAAAGATCTGGTGGCAAGAAATTCAATTAGAGCGAAATAGAAGAGGGAAAGATAAAATCACAAGATGGGATCGGATGGTGGATAAATTGAAGTGACAGTTCATTCCTGTTGATTATGAGCTTGACCTACTGAAGAAAATGCAGAGTTTGAAGCAAGCAGGAAGATCTGTTCAGGAGTATACAGAGGAGTTCTATCGACTTCTCATCAGAACAGGCCACACAGAAGCTGATAAGGAGAAAGTTGCCCGATACCTTAATGGGTTAAGGCCAAGCATTCAAGAGGAGTTGAATCTGGTTCGAATGAACAGTATTGAAGAGGCATACCAGTTTGCCCTAAAAGTAGAGGAAAAGATGAACAAGAAGTTTGAGAGCAGACAAAACGGAAGAGGTCGCGGTGGACGATCTGGTGGACGGTCATATGGTGGCCGAAATGAAGATCTGAAAAAGAAGGATGAGGCCAATAGCAGTCAGAATCAACGAGAAAATAATTCCAATCATTTCCAGGATTAGAATAATAGAGATCAGAGAGGAAGAGGAAGAGGACAAAGATCTGGAAGAGGTGGCTTCCGTGGAACATGTTTTCACTGTGGAGAAGAAGGTCATAGGGCATTTGAATGTCCTCAGCACCAAGGCAAAACAGATAGGAGAAATGAAGGCCAGGCCAGAGTTGCACATGTAGATGAAGATGCCAGATCATCAAATTCTGAAGATGCTGAAAGAGGAGAAACGTTGATTAACAGAAGAGTCCTGTTGAGTGGTGAGAATGAACCTGAGCAAAGAAGGAGCTTGTTTCACACCAGGTGCAAGTGCGAAGGTAAATGTTGTGATGTGATTATTGATAGTGGAAGCACTGACAATTTGGTGTCAGAAGAGATGGTGACAAAGTTGAAGCTCAAGAGATAGAAACACCCACATCCATATCGGATTGCCTGGGTACAGGATGACCACAAGGTCATGGTCAATGAACAATGCCTGGTGAAGTTCAAGATTGGCGGATACCAAGATGAGGTATTGTGTGATATCATATCTGTGGATGCATGTCATATGTTGTTGGATAGACCATGGCAGTTTGACAGATGTGCTGTACATGATGGTCGTGCGAATACCTATTCCCTGACAAAGGATGGAGTGCGACATAAGCTAAAACCATTGAAGGAGACTGAAGAAAAGGTATGTGGTAATGCAAGGATAACTTTTGTTGATGGAAGAAATTTCCTAGATGGTATGAGGCATGAGCATGTATGTTTTTCTTTAATTCCAAAAGCTGGTAAAGAGGAAGTAGAAGATGTTCCTATAGAAGTTGTAGATTTGTTGAATGAGTTTCAGGATATTGTATCCGATAACGTGCCTGATGGATTACCACCAGTCAGGAAGATCAGTCATCAGATGGACTTGATTCCAGGAGTGAGTTTTCCGAATAAGGTAGCACACAGAATGACACCTACAGAAAGTGAGGAGTTGAACAGACAAGTACATGAACTATTACAGAAAGGATTGATCCGTGAGAGTCTGAGTCCCTGTGCTGTACCAGTGGTATTAGCACCAAAGAAGAATAGAGAATGGAGGATGTGTATAGATTCTAGGGCAATAAACAAGATCACAATCAAGTACAGGTTTCCATTGCCACGAATGGATGATATTATGGACTGTTTGAGTGGAGCTGTGTATTTTTCAAAGATAGATCTGAAAAGTGGATATCATCAGATTTGGATCAGAGAAGGAGATGAATGGAAGACTACCTTCAAGACAAAGGAAGGACTGTATGAGTGGTTAGTCATGCCTTTTGGGCTAACCAATGCACCGAGCACTTTCATGCGGCTCATGAATGAGGTTCTGAAAGAATTTCTGGGTAAGTTTGTCATTGTTTACCTAGATGATATTTTGATCTTTAGTAAGACATTGGATGAGCATATGATGCATATTTGTATGGTATTTGAGAAGCTGAGAGAAGAGAAATTGTTGATTAATTTGAAGAAGTGCAATTTTGTGAAGAAAGAGTTGGTGTATTTGGGATTTGTAGTTTCAGCAGAAGGTCTAAAAATGGACCCAGAGAAGGTACAGGCTATCCTTGAATGGCCTACTCGAAGGAGTGCTACTGAGGTAAGATCTTTTCATGGTCTAGCTAGCTTTTACAGAAAGTTTATCAGAAATTTTAGCAGTATTTGTGGACCCTTGACTGAAACAATGAGAGGGGATAGAAAAGAGTTTAAGTGGACTAATGGGGTGGAAAATAGTTTTCAGTTGTTGAAACAAAAAGTTACAGAACAACCTATTTTAGCACTTTCAGATTTTAATAAGGTGTTTCAAGTAGATTGTGATGCTAGTGGTACTGCAATAGGAGCTGTTATGAGCCAAGAAGGTAAACCTGTTGCTTATTTCAGTGAGAAGTTAAATGATGCCAAGAGGAAATATTCTGTTTATGATTAGGAAGTTTATGCTATAGTTCAGGCATTAAAGAAGTGGAGACATTATCTACTTCCTAAGGAGTTTGTTTTGTATACTGATCATCAAGCTTTGCAATATTTGAATAGTCAAAGAAAATTGAATCAAAGGCATTTGAAATGGGTTGAGTTTTTGCAGAGTTATACATTTGTTTTGAAACACAGAAGTGGAAAGTCTAATAAGGTTGCAGATGCTCTTAGCAGAAGGCAACTATTGCTGACAAAAATGCAGATTGAAGTGGTTGGGTTCAAGGAACTCAAGAATTTGTATCCAGAGGATCCTGATTTTGGTGAAGCTTGGAAAGCTTGTGCAGAACCTGTTACTCTAGACAGGATGAAATGGCTGGATTTTATCATCCAGGATGATATGCTATTCAGAGGGAGTCAGTTGTGCATTCCACGAAGCTCTATGAGGGAGAATCTCATCAAGGAGAAGCATAGTGGAGGATTGGCTGGACATTTTGGTCATGATAAAACCCTTGCTTTGGTTGGTGAGAATTATTATTGGCCACAATTGCAGCAAGATGTGAAGAAGTTTGTACAAAGTTGTAGAGTATGTCAGATGGCGAAAGGAGTGAAGCAGAATATAGGGTTGCATCAGCTATTACCTATACCAGAGAAGCCTTGGGAGGATATCAGCATGGACTTTGTTCTTGGTTTACCGAGGACACAGTGGGGACACGATTCAATTTTTGTGGTAGTTGACAGATTTTCAAAGATGGCACATTTTATTCCCTGCAAGAAGACTAATGATGCTATTCATGTAGCAGAATTGTTTTTCAGAGAAGTAGTGAGACTTCATGGTTTGCCAAAGACCATAGTTTCAGATCGGGACACTAAGTTTGTTGGATATTTCTGGCGTACGTTGTGGAAGAAGTTGAAGAGAGATTTGAAGTTCAGTTCATCACATCATCCACAGACTGATGGATAGACAGAGGTGGTGAATAGAAGTTTGGGAAATTTGCTGAGATGTTTGGTTGGAGATAAGCCAATAGGATGGGATTTGATTTTACCATAGGCAGAATTTGCATACAATAACTCTGTCAATAGGAGCACTGGTAAATCACCATTCCAGATTGTATATGGAAGTAGTCCAAGAAATGTATCTGAATTGAGGAAGATAGATAAAGGAGAAATAAGTAGTGCTGAAGCTGAAGATTTTGCAGAACACTTGAAGAACATCCATGAAGAGGTGAGGAAGCATATTACCAAGATGAACACACAATATAAGGCTAAGGCAGATGAGAAAAGGAGGTATAAGGAATTTCAGGTTGGTGATGAAGTCATGGTTCATTTGCAGAAGGAGCGATTTCCAGTTGGTACATATAACAAGCTGAAAATGAAGAAGTTTGGGCCATGTAGGATACTAAAGAAACATGATTCAGGAAATGCATATGAGGTAGAATTGCCTACTGAGCTAAATATTTCACCAGTTTTTAACATTTCAGATCTGATAGAGTATCATGAAGGAGGTGTTGAAGATGAGATCACAGCAGCATAGTGGAGTATTCCAGCAACTAGTTCAGACACTAAGGAGATCAAAGATATACTGGACAGTCGTGTTGGTAGAAGCACAAGGAACAGGACATATGAAGAATATCTAGTCAAGTGGAAAGGATGACCTGTTGAAGATTCATCATGGTTGGCAAAGGAGGAGGTTAGCCGTCTTGGTTTTCCTCTGCACACCTGAGTCGTGACAGGGTCACTTCTCAAATTACCCTGGGTGTCTGATGCAGGAGCATCCTGGGTGTAAGAGCAATCTTGCATCACCCAAAAATATTTCTATTTTTATATTCAATAAGGGCTATTTTGTGCAGAGCTGCTATTTATGGAAAGTTACTATTTTTGGTAATTTTGTATGTGCTCAGAATGATCTGATTTCTTTCTTAGAGGTTCATTTTCATCATATAAGCCTGCCAGTAAAGTTTCATTGCCAGATCAAGTGTATATTGGAAGATATTGAAGATTTTCGGTATTGGCAGCAGGGTACAGAAACTTTGAACTCAGTTTTGAAGGCTTTAGAGGCCCCTGATGAGGTCAAAAATTTGGGTGACGGGTGCTTGCGCGGGTCAAGCCTGTAGAATGCTTCGTGGCATTTCTGAAATGGGGTTATAATAGCCGATCGGGTCAACTGGTGATGACTTATGGTCTTCGGAAGTTGGGCCACCCGAAATGGCAGAAAATAATTTTCTTCAAAATTTCTATTCGGGTTTCCAAGGTTATCTTGAGCCGACTATGATGTAATAAAATGTAAAATAAAATGATTCTAAGTTTGGTCGGCCTTATTGGCTAAAATTCTGGAACCTTCCAGGTGGTGGAAAATTGTCTATATAAGGAAGGCTGTATTATTGTCTTAGGCAGTTTAGAATAGTTCTGGGTAGTAGATCTGGGTATTGATTCGAGGCTTTGTCCTAAAGAATATTATAAGGGAATGCCCATGTGGCTTTGCATATTTTAATTCTAAAATTTTGTAATTCCACATTTGTGGAGATAATAAGAAGCCAATTTTCTGTTCTTGCATATTACTGTTGTTGTTTCTCTATTTCTGTTATGTGTTTGTGGTGTTAAGGGGAGCACCCTTCATCAAATTCCCACCAGGATTTTTACCTATTTGGGTTTCCCCATAACCAAAAGATTGGTGTTGTGTTCTTGTGTTCTTTCATTATGTTTATGCTTTATGTTTAAGTATACTTAATTGGATAAATAATTAAATATTTTAGATAACTGATTCATGCCCCCCCTGCCCCCCCTTCCCAGTTATCTCTTGGGACTATTCCTAACATGAAGATCATTGGATGAACTGAACAAATCACTATGAAGTCAGGATCAAGGACTATTGTTGAATGTCTCTTGAGCCTATACAAAATGCCCTACTCCTTTGCATTCCACCTAAAGTATGGAATGTAGATACTAAAGATGTTTTGGATCCTCTATACAATCATGATAAGATATACATAGGGGCCATACTGAATGCAGAGGTAGATAAGAAAGAAAATGATGATATAGATTTCAAATCCAAACATGTAGTAAAAACTACTAAGGATTGGATTAAACGACCATTAAAAATGGATCCTATACCAATGAATTAGCAACATGACCCACCTTATAAAGGGGAGAAGAGGAAGGGAGAGAAAGTAATGATGCCCAAGTTCAAAGGGGTAGCTCAAAAGTTGGACAATATTTATAGACATGATTGGCCATCTATGACAAGAATGATAGGGAGTATTGCTCCACCTACTACTAAGTCCTCTGATATCCAACAAAAAACATCTACCTCATGAGGTAGGTCACTGACAATAAAGGTAATAGGACCTAGAACTACACAGGTGGAGAAAGGGGAGGTGTACAAGAGAAAGAGATCATCTACATCCCCTCTATTAGAAACTATACCAGATGAGGAAGAAGAAGAAGATCATGTGCCCTTGGAAAGGAGAACATGGTCTAGAAAAATGTGCATTAAAAGAAGATTTTGAGAAGAGAATGTTCCAACTGATATTGGTACAGATGAATAGGATGAACAAATAGATCCTTGGAAATCCCTTGCGGGTGATGAATTTTATGTTTTTGATTTTGAGGACATCTATGGATTCAAGGATTAAATGGAAGAGAAATTTGTACCAACTACAAAGGAAAATGTTTAAGAAAGGGTGCAATTCACTTTTTTTCCTCATCCATCCCAATTCACTACCCCCACTATTGAAAAAACAATTGAAGAACTGACTACTAAAAAAGGTCTAGATCCATGAATACCTTCGCCCATAAGAGAATCAATATAAGTTGAAGAGGGTGCTACTCAAGATCTCGTAGACATATAGATGGAAGAAGAAGAAGGGGAGTTACCACAAGAAGCACTAGTTGACAAGGAGATTGAAGTTAACACCATAGCATAAAAATATGAATCTCATTTTCCTACAGCAACTCCTCTAGCTTTGCATCCTACTCTATTGCCTTCATCTCAACTTCCTACTTCTCTTCCTTCTACTCCCATATTTTCTTCTAATCCAAAATTTGAGGATGTGGAAGACCAATAAGATCCTAATGAGTCAAAAAGGGAAGAGATTACTCCTCCTCATGAGAACGTACCATAGGAGCACATTACCAAAGAATAGCATAAGGAAATAGAAGAGGAAGAGCCAAAGGCCAAAAAAAAATTAGAAGAAAGGGAAGCTCTAGAGAAAGAAGAAGGGGAAGAGGTGGAAACTTGGATAAAAGAAGAAATGACCTCTATTTTGATTCCTCCATATGAGCTAATGATCACCACATTCACCAAGCCCGCCAAAGAGATACAACCAAGAAGAAGGGTATACATTGTGGAAAAAGACACAAACATGGCTATCTTGGGTCAGACTTTCCATGGAGAAGAATTTAGCACCTTGGAAAGAACAATTTCTTATGTCACTCAGGACCATAGAGGCTAGTGGAAGGCATAGGTCATTGTACCAATGATTAATGTTAGTATTGTAGAGATAACTCTCGAAGACTATAATTTTGATGAGGTTGATTTAAAGGTGAACCTATAAGGGAGGGGAGTAAAATGATGGATACACTTGGTTTAAAGCATGCCTTAGGTTTCATGGATAAAGATGAGGAGAAAATGAAGGCATTAACAAAGAAAAATGAATCCATGAAGAGATTCATTTTAAAAACAACAAGTCTCATTGACCTAAATAACCCAAAAGCCTCATTACAAGATTTACTAGAGAAGGGATATGCCCTAGAATTACCAGTAGATATACCACGTTGTTTCACTCATGCTTATTTAGATTGGAAGGTGTATTTTGAAAATTTTGGGAAAGCCACTATCCGAGCAATTTTGAGGTGGTTTAGAGTTATTCTTCAAGAGGTCACCAAATTGGTGGACATGATAGGAAACAAGGAAGGATTGAATGTACAGATTGATAAGTGGAAAAGGATTCTTAGGGACTTGAAAATAATAAAGAAGAATTACTTTGAAGTTTTGGTTAAGATATATGAAGGGTTGGAGCTTGACAATTTTGGGACCTAGATCAAATACATAGGTCAAATGATAAAAGTTTATAAAAAATGTGTAAAAAAAATGAGTAAGAAACAAGAGGAAGTAATGATCTAGATCAAAGAAATACAAGAATTATTTGAATGCATTAAACTTTATTTATATGAATATGAAGATAATCACATAATGTGCCCCATAAAGAGCATTGTACATTAGTTCATGGGAGTTATGGCTTTTATAAATATGAAAGAAGACCTCCAATAGATTTTATATCAAAAGGAGGATATGAAAATAATGTTGGGATGTGAGGAGGAAATTAAATATTTTTCTACAGAATTGGGTGCCTTTAGGGAGAAGCAACAAAAATGCCTTGATGATATTCAAGTGGTAGACTTAAAAGAAGTGGAGGAGATAATAGAGAGACTTCGCAAGGAGCATCCATAAATCCTTCTAAAAGACTAAGTGTTCAATTTGAACTTAGTCAAATTTTGTGGTAAGGAAATTTTGAAACTTAGCCATTTTTCCACTTCCTTTTTTTGGCCTTTCAGACTTCAAAAGTCCAAACATTTTGGGAGTCATAAGGGTTACACTTAGTTATTTTTTCAACTTATCCTTTTCGGAGTTAGGGTCAGGGTCTGAAATTCCTAGGTCATTTTGACAGAGAGTTTTTTTGCATAAAGTTCTTGTTGTGGGTTACATTTCCCACATGTTTGGAGTCATTTTTTATAACCTTGGGGATATCAATTAGTTGAATTTAGGCAGGGGAGTCATGATGAAGATTCCAAGGAAGAACTCCAAGTTTTGAAGAAGACTCCAGTTCAATGAATGGTGGAACTCCAACTTTGATCTCTTGTTTTCTCAGTGGATTTGGCTTTGTTTCCTCTTGTAAATTTAATGCAGATGGATTAAATCCATGCAAGCTTGTTTAGAGATAGTTTGAGAATAGTTTTGTTTCAGTTAGCTTTAGTTTAGATGTTATTTTCAGTTTAATGTGTAGCAAAAGCCCTAGCTAGGGATTTCTTATTTTCAAAAAGGTGAAGCAACTTAATAGAGCATTGTTGATTTTAGATGAAAATTATTGTATGTGAAAGAGATGGGTATAGTTCTAATGGCAGTACCATTTGTACATAAAATCAAATTTAAGAGGTTTTTGTAGTGGTCCACATGGAAATATAATTGATTGAATATATTGGAGAACTTTTAGTTGAGCATCTTTTGTAAGAGGTACATATTACAAGTTATGGAAATTAAAATGCATTACAAGATGCAAATAGGGCATAGCTAGTTATGAGTTCAAGCTTGAAATTGTTAAAAATTGGAAATATATATCGAATAAAGTTACAGATAGAAGGGAACAAGGGATATTCATAAATTCCACAAGCTTTACTTCATTCATAAACATAGAAATATGTTTATGGCCATCAAATATATAGTCAATATATTTAAGATCACCTAAAGAAGTTAAAATATTATTTACTTAGGAAACATCCAACATCTATCCTATATGTTGATCATTGTAGACACCTAATAATATCTCACACATTTTCTACTTATTATAGGTTAGTATATGATGGTATTACCAAATGTGTTTGAGAATACATAGTTTTGGACATATCTAATGGAAATGGATATCCATATGCATTATTTTTGCTGCTTGTGTGGGAGATGAATATAGTTCTAATAACAATACAATTTGTATTCAAAATCAAACCTATGAGGTTATTGTAGTACTTTGCATGACAATAGAATTGATTGAATATGTTGGAACATTTTAAGTTGAGCATATTGTGTTTTGGACAAGATGTACACATTACAAGTTATGGTAATTTAAATATGAAACAAGATGTAAATAGGGAATAGCGGTGATGAGTTCAAGCTTTAAAGTGTAAAATTTTAGAATATATATATATATATATAAAATAAAATAGATTATGTTCTTTTTATAGGATGATATCATTCACCTACAAGTATGCAAGTTAGGATAGTACTTCAATGGATGATATCTTTTTTTTAACTCTTGCACTAGAAAATTTTATTAGCTCAACTATATAACATTTTTAATTTTGATAAATTGACTTATTTTGTGACTACATTTCTAAGTTTTCCATACCTTTTGATTTATGATTGATCTTGTTGATGTCTAAGTTTGTTAGGTAAAAGTAAAAATACATGCTGCAAATAATTTGAAGTGGTGGAAAAGGTTATCATTGAAAATGAATTTGACAACTTAAATGCTAGTTCATTCTTGATTTATAATGTGTTTCCATATAAAAGCCAATGTCTAATAAGTTGATTAATGTCAACTAATTTTTGATTTCCTAAAAATTAATTATTTTGTTAAAAAATTTTAAACAATAAATATAAAATATATTGAAGAAGAGAAAAACACTTACATAAAAAATGGGTTAAGGGTTTTTTTTTGTTATTGAGACGAAGAGGAGATAGTATTGGGTTGATTAGCTCTTGTAGGGTCTTAAGTTTCCCTCTCAAGAGATTAGACTATAATGATTAAAAAGCCATGAATTTAATATTCATTCTAATAATTATTTTAGATGTTATATAAGATGTTTACTTTTTAAAATGATTGTTAATGGTATTGATGATTTAATTTTAAATATTACTCTTTGATATTTATATTATCGTATTGGTTCATGGCTTGTAAATACAAGATAATTAGTGCATATATATTTGTAATTGAATTTATTAGATAAATCAAGACTAAATTTATTTCAAATCTTACATTAAGAGACTTATTGTTCCATACTATTCATCATGTGATTTAGATGCTAATGATTGTATTATTTTAAATTTTTATTTTTATTGTCACATTGTTTGCATAGTAATAGAAAAATGTGTTATCTCTATTTGAGCATTAATGATTGTCATTAGTATCAAAGACAACTAGTTGGTTAGCTACATAAGCCAATACACCAAGTTATCTCAAGGCAATGCCGAGAACAAAAGATCTTAGTTCAAACTGTGCACCAAAGCAGTCTTACTGAGCATCGGTGTTCACCGATACCGAGCTTCAGTAAATACCGAGCAAACTGGACATCGAGCACCAGTGAAACTATTGAACAGTATTTACAATGTTTACCAAGCAATACATGAAATGACATAGTATTCAGGAATGGCACATTTATCTATGTAGATGGTCACAATAGATCATAAAACATTTTACCAAGATCAAGGATCATTTATTGTAGATATAATCATTAATTGTGATGATAATCTCTATGCAATTTTTAGATCTAGGTTAATTTTGTACACCATAGATCTTAGGGTTTTTCCTAAGATATTGTAACCTAATTTTTTTAAGCAGCAAAAGCATAATGCTATATATTTGTATTTCATGTCATTTTGACACAAGCTTGACAAGGAAGATAAGTTTGGTATGAACAAGCAAAGAAGTTCTTGAAGCATCAAGCCAACTTCAAGATATCAGTTATCAAATAGAGAAGATCATAATTCAAAGACATTTAGATTAAGTAGAATCAGACAAGGCTACCGAGTAGTTCAGAGGAAAGATCTACACATACAAAGGTGATATCTATTCTATACTACATTGATTTGTATCAGACAAGGTTGAGTTGTCATTTGCAAATACATCCTATTATTTTCTAATCATTATAATAGAGTTTGGTAAAATCTCTTAACAGAGTAGATCTAATAGTCTTTATGTAAATCTCTTAACTAAGTGCACACTCATGTAGTGTTGTCGAAATCTTATAACTAGGTAGATCTAGCTGATCTACATTATTACTCCTAATAGGATAAGATCACCAGAAGTGATCACAACTTGTAGCCTTAATCGAAAAACTTTATTATCTGCAGTAGTGAAGATTTGTGGGTGTCATCCCCACCGTAGTTTTTACCTTCTTACAAGGGTTTCTGCATTACCAAAATACTTGTGTTATGTGACTGATTTATTGTTGATTTCATGCTATTCACTTTTACAAGTTAATTGAATGAATGATGCATGCAATGGATTCAAGTTATATATGAAGGTTACTATTGTTTGTTGATTGAGTTTTGGGAGTTAAATTTTTTGAGGGCACTAATTCACCCCTCCCCTCTCAGTACCCTATCTCTCCATTCCAATAATTGGTATCAGAGTGTAGATCCCTTATTAGATAGTTTAACCACTAAAGAGTAAAGATCTAACCATAGAGAGATATAAGTTGGATAAAACAATAGAGAATCAAAAGATTCAAATGTAGATGTTCATTGAGCAGTATAAGCAAGCTAAGGATGCATTGAATAAATTAATGGTTCAGAGAAAGAACTTGGCTATTCTAGAAAATGAGAGTAGTTACCATGAAGAAGAGATTGATGACTTATTTGATAACATTGGATCTAGTTCAGGAAGTATTTCTGATGGTTTTGAAAGTGCAATCTCTAATTTTTTTGAAAAGAATCTTCACTTGACTGAACAAGTGAAAGCCCTAAAGATCAGTCAAGAATCACAGATGGTGAGAATGATTGATGTAATGAACAATGCTAGACAAGCCGAGAAAGAAAGGAATCTAGTTGTTGAAGACCAAAGACAAATAACTGAACAACTTCAAGCAAAAGAAACTGAGATACAAAGACTCACCAAGCACCATTTTGAAATATCCAATCAGATGATGATTGTAAACCAAGAGATTAACTGAGTAAATGCTAAGTTGTCTAGAAAACTTGAAGATATTAGAATACTTAGGGAAGAGAATGAGAAACTGAGAAATGGAGTAAAGATACAATTACAACACAATGAAATGATGAAAATGGCTGAAAATGGTTCTAAGAAGATTGATGATTTCCTGACTAATCAAAGAAGATTTGGAAGAAAACTTGGATAAGGCTACACCGCTGAAGGAGAGTCATCCAAACAAGCTGAACAAGTGAACAACAATTAAAAGAAAAGACCTAAGACACTGTCATGCTATCATTGTGGCAAACTGGGACATACTTCAAATGTGTGCAGAAGTAAAGCACAAGGTAAACCTCAAGTCACTCCTAAGTTTAATGGTTATTGTTATTATTGTGGAAAATTTGGTCATCAAGCTTATGAGTGTAGAGATAAACTGAATAAGACTCCTAACAATCCTATCATGGAGAAACTCTATTATAGTTGCAACAAGCATGGACACACTTCACAAGAGTGTAAGGAAAAGATGAAGCAAGTCTTGACACCAAAATAGAAGAACAAGCCTTATCAACTAAAGAGAGAAGGAAGTGCATACACTTGGGATTACAACACATGGGTCAACTATATAGTATGTGGAAGGTATGGATGTATAACTAGCAAATTGTATGAGGAAGAGATGGGCTGGAAAATCATGAAGATGGAAAAGAACTGGTATGGAATGCTTGCATTGTCATAAAGTCAGTCACCTAAGAAAGGACTGCAGAGACCAAGCACCAGAAGAAGGACATGTATTTGAGAGGGGAAATACTATTTTAGATATCATGAGGATTAGAAACACTATGTGGAAAAAGGCATCAAATGAGAATGTTGAGTCAAGAAATGTTATCGATGAAACCTTGTCCACTAGATTGGGTGACATCAGTACCTCCACCTAAGGTGAAATAGGTATGTATGGAAATGACATTTCAAAATGATCTTATCTTACATACAATTCCTTATATTTGTTAAGCACATGCCAAATCTACATGAATAAATATGCATTGTGGTTTATAATTTTTGAGCTAACAAAGTCATACAGTCATTAAATGTAAGACTGAGAAAAGAGTTACCTATCAGTGAATGTTATCCAAGGTTAACCGAGTATCAGTATCAACTAAGTAAAATCATGTTTTAATCGAGTTATTGTAGTTTTGTGGTAATCATCGAGTTGACAGTTGTCACCGTACTGGAAGTAGGTCAAACATTAATGACAAAAGTTTTGAGTGGGAATACAAAAAAGGCTATAAATACACGGAAGACAGCCTATTTTCACCAAGAAATTTTGAAGAGTGATTATTTCATAGAGTGAGTTCGAGCTAAGAATCTTCAATATCATTCAAAGCAGTTGCAGATCAAACAAAGCACACTCTTTGTATACTCCAAGTAAGTACAACTTCTACCGAGTATATTCAACGTATTTGCCAAAAACCTAGATTGATAATAATGGTGTCTATTGCAACCAAATCCAAGATTGTGGAAGAGGAAGTGAACCTAATTGTTTTGGCTAATTGTGATGAACCCAAATACAAAATACACCTGAAAGTCGCATCTAAAATAGATTCAATAGGAGCTTTCTCAAGCATCCCACCTAGGGTTTTGCTAGTCAAGGATGTCAAATCGTACATTCACTGTAAGATAGGTGAAATAGGAGATTTTGAGATGTATACATCATATCAGAGGCACTGTAGTGAAGATGGGAAACTTAAACAAGAGTACAAATAGGTTGAAAAGATTGGACTCACTCATGCCCTCAATTTTTTGAAAAGTTTCAAAACTGAATGGATTAGGGTTGTACTCAGTCACTTTCATGAGGGAACATTTTGGTTGGATAATCTGGTTAAAGTAAAAAATAGAATGATCCGTAGGGTTACAGGTTACCCAAAAAAAGATAAGGCCAAAGGTTTTCGTAGTGCCTCAAGGGTCAAAATTGAGAAGAATACTGGTGCAGCATGGGATGGTTGAGCATTGAAGATTGCTTCAATTGTGGACCCAGAAGTTAAATTTGTAGCTCATGTAATTGGTTACAAGTTCTATCAGTTGAGTAGACTGGACAGTGTTCCATGTAGTACTATGGACATGGCATATAAACTGATAAAGAAGAATCACCAGTTGGAACTTTTTGAGCTACTCCTGCGATAGTTAGAAGAGAATATGAAAACAATTAGGTCGGCAAGGTCAAACACCTATAAGTTTGGATCACTGCTAGTGTGTATATTTTTCTACATTCAAATATTTTTCCCTTTTGTCGGTCACATAGATTGGCCTACTGAAAAACCAATATTTACTCAAATTTCTGATATGATTAGTAATCTGGGAGATAATTTGAATAAAGTTGTAGATGACTATTTTGAGCAATTCAAGATCAAGATGAATCTTTAGAGCAGGATTCCTAGTTCATTGGTTGAGAAATATGAAATGGATATATGTTTTCTTGTGGACATCGATCACACCTTGATTAAGGCTATGGAGCCCAGAACAAAATGGCTAGCCCCCATGGGATACGAAATGGCTATTGATTTCACTTTGAAATCAATCGAGGCTCTACTGGCTACACCGAAGGAAAAAAATGTAGAAAGGTTTGGAACCTATGAAGAGGCTAAGACAAGAATAAAGACTGGTCTTTTCATCGGTAAAATAACTAAAAAGTCAAGGAAAATGATGAAAACATTAGTAGAGAAATTTGGAGATGAATCTGACTCATCTGATGAGTCACCGGTTGGGATTGCAACCAAAGGTTAGTTACTGCTAACTAACAAACCCCACGACAGTGAAGAAACTAAGTTTGACAAAGAAAAAGATTTAATATTAGTTTCCCCCTCTCCAACTCCAAAGAAGAAGTAGTTGCCAGTTCAGTCTAGAGCACAAAAAAGGTTAGCAACCATAGCTTCACCACCTTTGAAGAAGGGAGTTGTGAAGATTTCAAAACCAAAATTTTCTTCACAGACAAAGACATATACAAAAAGAGGAACCAAGGTCGCAGTTGAAGCACCGAGGAAAAGGAGAAGGCTAATAAGAGGAAAAGAAGACCTTGAAGATGAAGAGAATGACACAAATTAGTTCAAGGTGGTCAACAACAAGAATAGAACAATTGATGAAGTTTCTAAAGATATAATTGAAAATGGAGAGCTCACAGATGCAAAACTTAGTCAGTTTGACAACATGTCTGCTGAGGATCAAAATACAATAGAGGAGGAAGTCATCCAGATGATGATACGCTTCAAACGAGTTCCATTGGAATTTTCCAAGCAACTACCTAAGTCATTAGAGGAGAGAATAAATAAAAAATGGTCTTATGCCTTGGACACCAAAAAGGAAATAAGGGAGCAAGCCTTAGTTTTGGAAGTTCCAAATTTTTCTATTGATGAAATTGAAGAATACATGATGACTTACTCTAGGAGATTCAGAGTAAAAGGTCGAGCTATATAGATATTAGATGAAAATATAGCAGACATTGATGAGTCTAGCCAACTCATATGGACTTCCATTGTTGCAGCTTGAAAGCAAGCTCAAAAGACAACATTTTTAAACTTGTCTAAGAAGAGATAGAGATCAAAAGGTAAAGGCATCCATATTGATGATGCTGATTTTGCAAAGAAGACCAAAGAGATAGATGCATCAATTACTACGGTGATTGATACTACACTTGACAATATGGACATAAACATTTCATAGGTTGCACTAGATTAGGTTGAGATCTAGATTGAAGATAATAGGCATTCGATGTACTCATTGAGGAAATTACTAATGGTGATCCTGATGATAGAGATGAAGATGAGGATGTGAACATTGTACAAAGAAAAACACAAGATGAAGGTCCTATTACCGAGCCTACAATCACATTGTTACCGGGTGTTCTTCCTATTCTTGTAGAAGTAGTTAAAACATTGAAAAAGGAACAACCCAAAGGCTCAAACCCCAAGCAACCGATGGATACATCAGGGGAACAAGGAGTAGGAACATCGGCTAAACTAAACAAGCCTGAAGAAAGAGGCCACCAAGATAGAAGCACAGGGTCAAGATGACTCTAAAGTAACCGAGGCTACCCCACCAGACACAACATCATAGGCTCCACCTCAGTCAACTGACTCACAGGTTCTCGAGGAGGAGAAGAAGGAAGAAAATGTGTCAACCGGGCAGGTTACTCAAACTATTGAGGTAAATGATATTGTACCACTTGTAAAAATCTCATTTCAAGAGTTGGAGAAGAAGAAGAAGAAAAAGAAACAAGGAAAAGGGCTAGTCACATTAGATGAAGTAATTTTTATACCAAACTGTGACCCCAGGACCCTTAGCCCTGAGGAAGTTAGAAAATATGGGGAGCTATGTACTAGGAAAGTAGCACAAGAAAAACTAAAAATGGAAAGCAAGAGGAAGGAAATTATGGAGAATGTAAGATATATCTTACGACAGGTCATACCAGAGGTAAAAATTAATGAGGATAATCCCATTATGGACCAACTTTCCACCCTTTCCAAAGAAATCAATGCCCTGGATACGTAAGCTAAAAAGAGAATAGAAGAAAGGGCAGAATCCAAGCTTCAAAACAAACTTGTAGAGAAGATCAGCCAGGAAATGGCAATAAATAAGGTAAATTTATTTGAGGCAATAACTGACATTTAGTCTATTACTCAGTTAATAAGTCAAAATTTGATCAAACTATGCACTATGGAAACCTTCACTGCTCAAATTAGTGAAAAGATAAAACAGCTAGATACTAAAATCTAAGCCAGTGCATAGGAAGCTTTAACTGAGCCACAAGCTTTTGCAAAGCATATATTAAGAGTTCAAGAAATCAGGTGGTTGAGAGCAGATCTCAAGAAATAGGAAGAAAGGATTTGTGTCCAGGTGACCAAGCTTCAAACCGAGTTGCTTCCTTACCTAAAAATTTTTGAGAAGCACATTGTCAAAGCGCAGACACTTGTTGCAACACCATAAATCTCTATTTTGGACATCTTTGACATGCATGCACAAGTCGGTCTTGAGGACATTGCTCTCACCAACTTGAAAGAGGAATGGGCAAACCTCTTGGAGTCATTGAAGAAAACCCATAAGCATATTTTTGAAAAGTTGTAAGTATACACTTTTGTATTTGGCATTAATATCAAAAAGTGGGAAAACAATGTATATGCCAAATATGTAAATAAATGCTAAGTATACCACACACTACCGGGAGCATGCACCGAGGGGGAGTATAGAAATTTTGATGAAGTTAAGTATCTATGTATATATGGTGGAGATAGAATAAATTTTGAGACATAAGGTCTATATACATTTCAATTTTGATACTAATGCCAAAGGGGGAGATTAGAATCTCTATTTCAGCATTAAAGATTGTCATTAGAATCAAATACAACTAGTCGGTTAAATACATAACCCAATACACCAAGTTATCTCAAGGCAATATCGAGAACAAAAGATATTAGTTCAAACTATGCACCAAAGTAGTCTTACTGAGAATTAGTGTTCATCGATACTGAGCTTCAGTAAATACCAAGTAGATTGGACATCGAGTACCAGTGAAACTACCGAGCAGTATTTACAGTGTTTACTGAGCAATATAGAAAATGACATAGTATTCAGGTATGGCACATTTATCTATGCAGATGGTTACAACATAATCAAAAAATGTTTTACCAAGATTGAGGATAATTTATTGTAGATATAATCATTAATTGCGATGATGATCTCTATGTAATTGCTAGATCTAGGTTACTTTTGTACACCATAGATCTTAGGGTTTTTCCTAAGACATTGTAACCTAATTTTGTTAGAGGAAAAAGAAGTATGCTATATATTTGTATTTCATGTTATTTTGATACAAGCTTGACAAGGAAGATAAATTTGGTATGAACAAGTGAAGAAGTTCTTGAAGCATCAAGCCAACTTCAAGATATTAGTTATCAGACAGAGAAGATCAAAATTCAGAGACATTCAAATTAAGTAGAATCAGACAAGGCTACCGAGTAGTTCAGAGGCAAGATCTACACATACAAAGGTGATATCTATTCTATACTACATTTATCTGTATTAGACAAGGTTGAGTTATTATTTGCAGATACATCATGTTATTTTCTAATCATTGTAATAGAGTTTGGTAAAATCTCTTGACAGAGTAGACCTAACAGTCTTTTATATAAATCTCTTAACCGATAGCACACTCAAGTAGTGTTGTTGAAATCCTTTAACTAGGTAGATTTGGTTGATCTAAATTGTTACTCCTAACAGGCTAAGATCACCAGAAGTGATCAAAACTTGTAGCCTTAATCGAAAAACTTTATTATCTGTAGTAGTGAAGATTTGTGGGTGTCATCCCCACCGCAATTTTTACCTTCTTACAAGGGTTTCTACGTTACCAAAATACTTGTGTTATGTGACTGATTTATTATTGATTTCATGCTATTTACTTTTACAAGTTAATTGAATGAATGATGCATGCAATGGATTCAAGTTATATGTGAAGGTTACTACTATTTGTTGATTAAGTTTTGGGAGTTAAAGTTTTTGAGGGCACTGGTTCACCCCTCCCCTCTCAGTACCCTATCTCTCCATTCCAACAAAATGATCATTTTTAATCTAATAAATTTACATACTTTCATGGGTGGTCCCACAATAGTGGGTTACACTTTTTTTCCAACTTCGACACTAAAAAAAAAAACTTTGCATTTTGACACCTATTGCCACCAAACTATTAGGAATTTGAAGATGGTGTAAACTAGTGATTTTTAGCACTTTGTACACAGATTCTAAATATTTTTTTTTTGAATTTTTTTGGAATTGATTTGTATATATTTTTACATCTCCTTCAAAAACTAGTTTTTAATAGAAAATAACATTTTTAAAGAGTGACCCTTAAGTAAGAAATGGTTATGAGTTGGAAGAGGGGAGAGGGAGGGTTTTCAAAATATGAGGTTGAAGGGGGGGAGATATTGATGAGGAGGATGATCCTTGTGGCCATGAGGGGGAATTCACTTTAGTGGTGGTGCTTTTCTTTGGACATGAAGGGAAATTCTCTTATATATATATATATATATATGGATTAAGATATGAGTACATCAACTTTTGTAGTGTGTGTCATCTACTTTGCATTATTAACTTGTGTTAATTGTCTTTTACCTATTACAGCTCCCTTTGCGACTTCCTAAAGATTCCTTACCATTCAATTTTTTTTGGATTCCTCACCCATGTAGGAGCCCATCAACATTACTACACAACCCAAGTGCAAAAGAAAGAGATGAGGTAATCAACAATTCAACTACCAACAAATTATAGTCTAGTATTTAGTTATTTTGATAGTATTTGGAGATAAGATATTTGATTTAGCACTTGAATTGTTCTTGTACAGACACCCAGGGAGCCATGTAATTCTTTGAAGAGGCTCAATTTTGACGATCCAACATAGTCATAGATATTGATAGAGATATATAGATGTATTTGTCGTCATTAAATGAGATTTATGTATATTCAACATTTGTATTATATATATGAACATTGACACATGATAGATGCAATCTTTTTGTAACTCTATTATTTATTTGGCATGTATGTTATTTTTGTAAATGTACATAATTATTGTTCATTTTGATATATATGAAACTTGAAATTTGATCCAATTTGTTCATTGTGTGCATACCTTTATACTTCAAAACTTAATTTTTTATAATTAATCAAACATGTTTTCTCATTATTTAATATAATAGAATTGAAACATGTTTATCAATATCATTGTGGCATGGATAATGTAATAAAAGTCATATATGACTTAATTTAATGTAATAAGGCATGAAAATCCAAAATATGTACAATGCTTTTGTTTATTAGGTCAAATTGTCATAATTGACCAAATAAGGGTCATAGGAAGATATATATAATGGGTGGTTTGTGTGGTTGTTATTTCTTCTGGATTGGCTCATGAAATATGTATATTAATGTCTACTAACAGATTTCCTATAGGAAGGATCATTTAATGGATAGTTGATGCAGAGAGAAAGGTGCTTAAACCACTTCTAACCTAGGTTGGGTCCTCTCACCAATAGGCTCCTCATAAGACACCTATTACCAAATATTTCCAACTAGACTTGAAACAAGCTTTGAATTTTATAGATACCTCTCTTAGGACTCCTTCCAAGACAATCCACAACCCCACTTGATGAGTTCCCTCAACTACACTTGCATACCCACAACCTAGATTCTCTTTCATTCACTTTACCCTTAGAAAAATAGAATCTTCACTTCCAAAAGATCACTATAGGACAAAGACATGTCCCACACACTTTTTATGTTACAACTACAACATTTAGACCCTTTGGTATAGTCCTAGAAACCATAGACCATGAATTCCTTAGTTAAACCTAGTAGAGAGCTAATGCTTTTGGCCCTCTGAATCGGGTAAATTGAGTTCAATGCAAAATTATTCCAAAGAACCCCCCCCAAAAAACTTTGGATTCAAATACCATTTTTAGAGGCCTATAAGTTTTAAAATTTATGGCTACAAATTCCACCAATTGAGTACTTTACCTAGAGAAGCCCTAGATTTTTGGCTTTTAGGCCAAATTCTATGTATTTACAAAGGAACAATATCACATCCACTTGTTCCAATCAAACCAACACTTCCAAATGGTCCTCCTTGATCCTAATACTCATGACCCATCCTTGTTTTGGGCATGTCCTTGCATACAAGCCCATGTAATACTCCAAAAATGGGCTATAGGTTCATTAACCTCCTATATCGACACTCGAATGAAATTGATACAAAAGTCCTAACCTAAGGCACATCTTCACATTGAAATCCTAATTGATTTTATCTTAATTCTGCATTAGGGAATATTTCCTAAATATTCCTAATTTATCTAATTATCTTTAATTAAATATTATTTGGCGATAAATGTTATTATTTATCCTAAAGTTGATTAATTGAATATGATGAATATTTAATTAATTAATTAAATTTTGCCACTTAATTATTTATTAAATTTAATTAAATTATTCCTAAATTATATTATTTAATTTTGACAATAAATCAAAAATCTGATGACTAATTGATTAAATTCATATTTAATTAATTAAAGTCAGTTGTCAATTTTTAATAATATAGTTTTTGAATAAAAGTTTGATTTAATAATTGATTAACCCATAAATCAATTGTTTCAATTTTAAAATCAGTTAAGTTGAGAATAAATCACTTTATTTTTAATTAATTTATAAATAAATCATGCACAATAAAAAAAGTAGGCAACTAGAAATTAACAATCAATTTTAAAATGAAACTCAACATCTGATGATGAGTTGAAAAAGAGAAGTAAAGCTCTATTTTGAGATAAAAACTACTTTTTAATGATTTTATGAGTTTATTTATTCTTAATTTCTTGTTAACTCAAAAATCAACCTGAGTTTATCAAGAGTGATTTATGGCTTTTCTTATGCATCCTCAAAGCCCTAGATTTCTATAAAAACAAGGCTCAACTCTTCACAAAGGTCTGCATAATTTTTAGCTGGCAATCAACACTCGAATTTGCACAATTACTCTAGCGAATTGTTGATTGAAGGATTAAGCATTTGTGACAGGCAATTTGTGAGATCTTTCATAGTTGATCATAGCTTCATTTCATAGATTTTTATATGCATTCATAGAATTTCTTAGATTAAATCTGCATTCAAACTTAATTTCACACATTCTAAATTAATTTCATACAGTTTTTCATCTTGTTGCATCAACAATCCAAAAAAATAGATTAATTTGCATTCATATTTCATTGCTTTCATCATTTCAAATCCTTCGTTTAGGTGTTGCATTGTCATTGATCTCGATTCCAATCTTACAACATCATACTCACACCTACTAGAAGGCAGTAAATCACCTGGTTAGCATAGTTTCAATTACTTGCAGATTTTGGTTTTTGCTAACCTCTAATGTTTTACTGAAGTGTTGTGTCCATAGCTAGGTACAAAATTGACACACACACCCCACTGCACTTCAATTCCATTCATGATTTGACTAGTCACATAGGGAAGGGTACTTCGAAAAGGGTACTTGGAAGGGTACCATAACAGAGTCCTATAGCACCTAACAATTCATCAATATCTCACATGATCTCTGAGACATGCCCCAACAAATATTGCTACCCACTGTTTCTTAGTGACACTTTGGTATGGTGTGCTCATGAAAATTCGAGGGACTTTGTAGGAAAAATAGGGTTGTCACTAGACTTTACCTAGGGAACCAAATATAATGGAGTAGAAAATATGATCCCATGGTGAACAGATTGAAAGATACCCAATGTTTCTCATTTTAATTGAGAAACATTGCAACTTTTGGCATAAATGGAGATAGAGATGCCAAATTAAAATGAAGGCAAATCTCCCAAAACTAAGATGGGTAATTGTAGACCTTCATAAAATAGTCTTGTAGCACCTGATGATTTTTTGATACCTCACACGAGCTCTAAGATATGCCCCAAAAAAGATCATTTCCCAATGTTGCTTAGTGACCATTAGGAACACTTTGGTTTGGTGTGCTTGTGAGTGTTTGAGGGACTTTGTGGGAAAAATAGGGTTGTCAATAGTGTTACCTAACCAACCAGAGCTAATAGAGTAGGTGATTCAACCCCACATAGAATGGATTGAAAGATATCTAATGTTGCTCATTTCAATTGAGTAATATTGCAAAATTTGACATAAACCGAGATAGGGATGCTGAATTAAAACAAAGGAGAATCTCCCAAAACTAAGATGGTTAATTGTAGGCCTCCATAACATGGTCTTGTAGCACATGATAATTTCTTGATACCTCGCACAAGCTCTGAGATATGTCAGGAAACAAAGATCATTGCCCAATGTTTCTTAGTGACCATTAGGGACACTTTGGTTTGGTGTGCTCATGAACATTTGAGGGACTCTATGGGTGAAATGGGGTTGTGACAAGTATTTGCACAAACAACCAGAGCTAATGGAGAAGATGATTCGATCCCATGGAGAACGGATTGAAAGATACCCAATGTTTCTCATTTTAATTGAGAAACATTGCAACTTTTTACATAAACTGAGACAGAGATGACAAATGAAAATGAAGGAGAATATCCCAAAAATGAGATGGGTAATTATAGGCCTCTATAACATATTTCTATTCCACCTGATGATTCATTGATACCTCACACGAGCTCTGAGATATGCCCCAACAAATATTGTTACCCAATGTTTCTTAGTGAACCTTAGGGACACTTTGGTTCGGTGTGCTTGCTTGGCCAAATAATAGTATAAGAAACCTAGAGCAATGGACTACCTATTTCAGGATTGGACACCCCAAATGATTCCTAAATGAATTATTTGATCTCATTTAATTATCGACTAGGGACGTAAACTTGGAATGACATTTGCAAAGTATATGCTTCAAACCTTCTCTTTCTAAGTCTATCTAAGGAATTCAAATGCTTATGCTTCAGGAAAACTATAATAAAATTGGTAAGAAAATGTATTCTATTCAATGCAGGAAATTGTAGTTAGGATCTACTCCAACTGACTGTGCTGTAGGAACAGGCTACTA
Source organism: Chamaecyparis obtusa (assembly GCA_027943335.1). Classification (NCBI taxonomy): domain Eukaryota; kingdom Viridiplantae; phylum Streptophyta; class Pinopsida; order Cupressales; family Cupressaceae; genus Chamaecyparis; species Chamaecyparis obtusa. The sequence goes on from BSBK01001923.1 coordinate 478,100, forward strand.
ATTCTGATATTAGTAGCTGCAGGAACAACAAAGTTCTAATATTTAAATGAACAGGAAAATGAACTCTACACTAACAGAAAAATTCACTCATCAAGTGGGCCCCCTTGAATGAGTGAATGAGAAATAAAATCAAGATGAAAGATGAAAACTTGAACTGAACATTCTATTCATCCATAAAATGATTACACTTGATTGAAATAGTATGCAAGAGTTCTATTAAAAACTAGTTTGTTCGACTAACTCTAAAAGAGTCACAAAAATTGATTATTTAAAAGGAAGCTACAACTATCTCCTAAATCTATGATCACCTCATAAATGAGGATTGGTTACAACTAAGAAAGTTTCTCAACAAAAACATTATTGACCATGAATAATCCCAGAATATAGTGCACACTAAATCTGTGCATTGCATGCAACATAAAGTATTGACTTTCTTGTGAAGATTCTACAATCTATGATTGGCTTTGATGACTCTCACACTAGTATGTTGGTCTTTGAATATCCACAGTCAACTCTTGCAAAACAATCAATGCACATACATCCAACCATATACATATATATCCACATCATCAATATTAGGAAAAGGTGTAAGTCTTAATTATCACTCTTGCAAATCCTGCGGCTACAGGAGGTAACTACCGAAAACATAGCTTAGGCAAGGAAACATCCATTAACATGTATAGCTATTATATTCACCATTCCTATCCATGAATTTAAGTAGATATTATGTCTTTATAAGTATCCACATTTCCATCTTATGTTCACACACATATATAACATATTCATAGAAACCATAAGTTCATATGCTTAAAACCATTTAAATTCATGTCTATGTGCAATCAATTTGTTCTAGAAAGAGGATAAAAAGCACTGAGAAAGATGGCTATTTTAGAAGCCCATCATTCCCCCCAAACTGAACTATTGTTGGTCCCCGACAATCATGAAGTTCTGAATCCTGGCACGGACCCTCAAATCACTAGCTATTCTCTGCCCAGACTCATCATGAACATAATCAAAGTATCCATGAGTCTTTGAGTCTTTCCCATCACTAGACTTCAGTGGCCATGTCATAATCTGCTACACTATCATTCATCACCAACAATGGTTGTAGAAAGAGTAGAGGCTAAAACCTTAATGGAAACCAGCAGTTAAGGAGTGTCCTTCCCAACATAATGTACCATGGAAGTCTTCTTGTAGCAAGGGTTAGATTATGTGGTGAGTGAGGTTCCCTTGACTTTAGATCATGTGACATCCTTATCCACCTTTTCTTGGAGGCACTGATTGTTGTGGCAACATCTCGTGAGGAATGCTAGTCCCAGTCTACAAAAGCTTATTCTCGCACTAGATAGATCTTATTGGCTCCACTAGTGTTTACTGTGATAGAAAGCTAGTCAAGATATGTCTGTCTAGAGTGCTGAACTTCAAGCCTCATCATCAAAGTAGTTGAAATTTCTTTGTCTCTATATGATGCAACCTGATGTTCCCTACTCATCTTGTTCTACATCCAAGACATAACTACTCTTAACTATACATCCCCTACATAGAGGAGTGAATTCCACTCTGTGTCATCAGGAAATGCTAGGTTATGTAAGTAAAATTCACACAATAGGTTTTTTAGAGTCATTGGAGCAGTCTAAAAGGCATAGTAAAATTCATGGGGAGTTGATATGGAAAGATTGAGGACTTCTATAATTCTTGTTAATTTGAAATTAACAAGTTTCTCTTTAAGGAATAATGCATACACCGGAGATGGTGATCTGCATTCCATTAGCTTTGGAATTAATCATGTAATCTGATCAATCCTCCTCTTCAATATCTCAATCTCATCTGATTTCTACTCCAACTAAGAATCCTGCTCACTAATGACTTGTTTCAATTTTTCCTTTTCCAATTTCCATTGTGTCTTTTCCCATAACAATTGTTGGTATAAGTTGATCCCTGCAGCAAGGGGTGTAGACAAATCTGGTGGGGGTAAAGGTTCCTGATTAAGTATATCCACCCATCAAAATGGAAAGTGAGGAGTTTTAATTGTTTTCTTTGGTGCAAAGGACTTCCCCTTCCACAAAACAATTGTCTTTATTACATTTATTTCCTCACTAACATCAGCTGCTACCTTAGCCAGTGTTTCTAACCTATCCTGACTGCTTTACTGGGGTACTTCAACAATTTTAGTCCCAAAGTCAAGGGTTGCTTCTGAATTCATACTAACATCCAGCCCAGTAGAATTATCTATAAATTCCTATGTGTCCTCAGAGTCCTTGTCACTATCAATCAGTATGTAGTTAACCCTAGGATTAACCTCTATTTCTGGACTCTTCTCTCTCAATATAGTGTCACTAGCTACAATTTGATAGAACAATTCCTCAGAAGAGGAATTTTCCAAAGACTCATTTTTTACAAATTCATGCTCTACAAATTCAATAGACTCAATGTTAACAATAGGAATAGAAGCTTCAACATCTTTCTCAAAAAGCTTTCTACTTCTCCTCATAGGGGGTATGGATGAGCTCGGAGGACTCTTCTATTTCTTTCTTTTAGTGACTACCTCCTCTACAACTGCCTCAGGAGGGTTTTCAAAATTATCCTCCCTAGGGGAATGTAGGGTTTCTTCCACATTATTAGTATTATCACTAGGTTGAGGTTCTAATATTTCCTCTTCTAGCTCTATTGTTTTACCCTTATCTTTCCTAGATGTAGACCTGGTCCTTACAGATGATGAAGATTCAGGAATATTGGGAGCTTCCATACTTTTGGTTTTCTTCCTCTGAGAAGTGGAGGCTCCAACACTGAAAGTTCTTTTTATAGGTGACCTAGAAATGGAAGGAGAGGCTTCAAGATCATTCTCAATTCTTTGAACAATTTTATGAACCCTAGAGGATGTTTTCTTTCTCCGACCAACAACGTGACCTCTAGGGCCGACTACTCTAGGTTCAACCTCATTCATTTGCAAAAATTCTTCCCATGTCCCAACATTTTGTCTATTCAATTCCCTCTCTACAATTAATTTTATTAAGCAATGATGTGAAAAATACTAGTTGCTTCTTGACTCGACTAATAAAGCTTGATTTTTCACAATGTTAAATAGGAAGCTGGGAAGATTTACTAGTCTATTGTCGTGCCGAAGATGATTGAGAATTTTGAAATGCAAAGCATGCAAATACTTGTAGCGTCCCTCGCAGGTGAAGTACTGAATAAAAAATGCAGCTGGCTAAATGAACTCTAGAGGAAAAGATAATCACCAAGTTCCTTGCTTCTTGTCGATATCCAACTGAGGATCACTGTGCAAAGTGAACTGTTCTCTCATCGAACACAGGTCAAAATCTTTCACCCATTTTTCACCTTCTTGTGGTAAACCAGTCACTTCAACTACTACATCTTCTATGAATTCAATCTTCAAGCATTTGACTTCTACAAACCCATCCTTCAAGGTAGATAAAAATTCTAGAGTGATTTCCTCATTAAACCCTTTAAGGCTTAAACAATAATCCAGCCATCCTCTTCTTCTAAACAGTTCACAAGTGGACGCATCATCTAGAAAAATCTTGTGATCCATTGGCTCATGCCATTGAAGGTCACCTACCATTGCTACTCTCAAACAAATTTTGAATTTGTAGAACTATAATTCCCATAGAGCTCAACAATGGAAAGTCACAGACCTCAATGCATTACGGAACAAGATGTTGTAGAAGAAAAGATGACATAAAAACTGCAGCTTGATTCATAGAATTAAAGATTTTTGCATGAAATCTAATGATATAAGTTTTTCATAACATCTCATAATAGCTCGCACATGCCAAGGCTACCACCCCGAACATGTCACGACATATCATTAGAAATCAAGATCATACTTTAATATATTTAATTCACTTCAAATGTGATGATGCAATCACAAAAGGATAGATCATCAAGTCATGTGATAGACACAATTCAAAGACAAGAGCTTTAATTTTACATTTGAAATTTCAAAAATAGAATAGTTCCTCGCCCCCCAACTAAGTAATGGCATGGGTCCCACTAGGCCAGGTTGAGAAAGAGTGAAAAATTAAAATGACACAAAATCCTAAAAATTAATGAATAAAAATAATATATGTATGAGTACATGTGGCACAAACCTAGAGGCGCTGTAGGAAGATTTGTTCAAAAAAATTGCACCTGCATAATTGAAGTGATGGGATGGGGTGAATGGGTGGAAAAGAGAGAAGGTGAGATGAAAAGTTATAATGGAGAAATTATTCCATGAAATGTGAAATATTTATTATGGCATTCTTGAATGGAATCAAGAATTGATAGAATCCTGGGTGGAAGACCCAGATTCTTTGGCTACAGGATCGCTTGCTTCAGTTGTGCTCTGGAACTGCTTCAAGAACTCATCACGGCTAATAGGTTTGTGGTAAAGTTTTAGGTGATGCCCTTTGACAAGTAACTTGAATTTAACATGATCAATGGTTGAAAGTTGTACTACTCCATTATCAAATACTGATATGATCTCATAAGGCCCAAGCCATCTAGTATGAAATTTCCTAGGTGTGTGCTGGTATCTTGAATCATATAAAAGTGCCCAATCTCCTAGAGAAAATTTCTTATCACGAATGAACTTATCATGCAATTTTTTCCTTTGATGTTGTATCAACTCTGTATTGTGGAGAGTAGACTTTCTATATTCATCCAATCCATTTAATTGCAATAACATGTCTTCTTGTGCTTTGGTGATATCTATATCCAGATCTAAGGTGGTGTGAAGTGTTTTATGTTGGAACTCAATCGGCATAGAGGTGGATTTTCCATATACCAACTCAAAAGGAGTAAACCCTATGGTGGTTTTCCATGTGGTGCGGTAAGTCCATATGGCTTTAAGAAGGTAGGTATCCCAATCCTTTTTATGCACAACCACTATTTTAGTGAGGATGGATTCTATCTCCCAGTTTGTGATTTTAGCCTGGCCATTGGCTTGAGGATGATAGGGTGAAAATTTTCCATGACGCACCATGTACTCTTGCATCAACTCTGTGATAAGGTTAGAGGTGAATTGTACCCCTTGATTTGTGACAATTTCCCTTGGTACTCCAAATTTTGTGAATATGCATTCATAAAGAAACTCAGCAACTTTGTGATCTCTGGCATGCCTCATAGCTTTGGCTTCAACCCATTTTGTTGCATAATCAGTACATACTAAGATGTAAGACTTCCCATGAGAAGAGGGCTCAATGGGTCCAACAAAGTCAATACCCCACTTGTCAAAGGGTGTGACAACTACCTGCAGTTGCAGGGGCATTTCATCAGACTTTGTGGGATGTCCCATATGTTGGCACCTATCACAGTGTCAAGTATGTTTTGCTGCATCCTTATGAAAAGTAGGCAAGTATTTGGTTATCAAAATTTTTTAGGTTGTCCTCTTTGCGGAAAAATGTCCTCTACATGGCTCATCATGGCATGCCCAAAGGATGTCATAAGTTTCATCCTCTCGAACATATAAAACATGAAGTCGGATATCCAAGAGAAGTTAAAACTCTTCTCAACTAATAGATGACATTGTTTAGGAGAGAAGTGAGGTGGCATTCTCCCTATAGCAAGGTAGTTGGTTAAGCCTGCATACCATGGATTAAAAGAATCAATAGAAAACAAGTGCTCATAAGGGAAGCTATCATCAATTGCTAGAGGATCATCTAGCACTTGCAATCATGACAAGAAATCGGCCACTACATTAGCCTTTCCTGGTTTGTCTATTATCTTGACATCAAATTCCTGCATGAGGAGTAACCAGCATGCTAATCTACCACTAATGGTAGGTTTATTCATTAAGTACTTGATAGCTGAATGATCAGTATAAACAAATACTTCATAGCTTGTGATGTAGTGCCTAAATTTTTTTAGTGCATAAACAACTGCTAACAACTCTTTTTCAATAATAGTATAATTTAATTATGCTCCTTGCAAATTTTTACTAATATACTAAATTGCATGTTCAATAACACCTTCCTTCTATCCTAGAACTACTCCAATAGCATAGTCAGATGCATCTATATGGATATGGAATGGAAGCTTCCAATCAGGTCCATTGAGAATAGGTGTTGTTAGAACATCTTTCAACTTCTGGAATGATGCTTCACATTCCTCTGTCCATGCAAATTTAGCTTCTTTCTTCAACAAGTTATATAATGGTTCTACAAGTTGGCTAAAGTCTTTTATGAACCTTCTGTAGTAACTAGCATGGCCAAGGAAACTCCTAACATCCTTTTGCTTAACAGGTGTGGGAAGTGTGTTGATAACTAAAATTTTTGCAGGGTCAACCTAAATTCCAAAAGATGAAAGGTAGTGTGCCAGGACTACTCCCTCCTCCATCATCATATAGCACTTCTCACTATTAAGAGAGATTATAATCTTGACATCTCTTAAGGACCATTTCCAAGTTAGCTTGTGCTTCTTCAAATGTGGTTCCATGAGTTGTAAAGTCATCAATATAAATTTCAACACAATTAGCAGCAATGTGAGAGAAAATACCCAGCACTACTCTCTGGAAAGTGTATGTGATGGAATATGGACCTCAAATCCAACTACACACACAACATGGTCATTACTCACATGATTGAATTACAAGAGAGAGTATGAATTACTCAATCTAAAATCTATGGTGAAGCGACCTGTTGCCTCCTATGTAGATGGGGTCTTTGATTACTCTCAGATTGGAGAGCCAACAACCATAGGACCCATTCTACAATGAAGGATTTTCAAAAGCTATAATGATAAGCAAAAATTGAATTAAACTAGAATGAGTGAAATTTAATCTAAGATGCTTTAAAGGAAATATGATATTAATCTAAATAACTTGAAAGGAAATATGTAGTGCAGATTATTCTAAAGAAATTGAAGTAAATATGATATTAAGCTAAGAGCAATTAAGAAAACTAATTCTAATATGAGATGCAATATTAAACTAAATTAAAATTGTACTAAAATGCAATAAAGCTTTGAATTAATGAAATTGAGACACAAAAATACTATAGTTCAATTACTCTCAAAATTGCCCTTCTTGAATGAAGAAATGAGGCTCATTAAATAGAAAAGCTTGGGAAGAGAATGAAGGGGTTCTTGATTTGAAACTCCTAACCCTTCATTCCCATTTGAGACAAAAATGCATAAATTACTTATTAAAAGAATGGAAAATGCCACACAGGGTGACCTTTCAAATATTATGAATTGTTAATCCAAAAATGAGTGTCCATTCAAATAACAAGTAATTATTAATTCCTTTTTTATGGGTAATTAGCTAAAGGGGGTAGATTTTAATTTAATTCCAAGTACTTAGGACTTTAGGATTAAATTAATTTATCATAAGGGTAATTTAGCTAATTTTATTATTTGATTAATGCATAGGGTTTTTGCAATTGACATCAAGCTGAATTAAGTCAAGTAGGAGAGAAAATTGCCTAGGAAACTAGGACTTTGGAGATGTAAAATTGACGAGAATGCACCAAAATTGATTAAATTTATTATGTGCCAATTTTAGGGTATTACATTTGCCCCTCTTTCAATTGATGTGCAAACAATGCTTTGATTCAAAGAATAGCCTGAAGTGACAGATGACAAGAAATTCGAGAGTCTAGGTTAGGTTGCCAAGACATCGAACAGATCAAAGCATGATTTTCTAAAGTCCAAGTTAGATTGCGAAGACAACGGTCTTGAGAGAAGATGAGAATCCAGGTTAGATTTACCCAATGCCCAGAATGAGATTCAGATGCAAACTTAGGACTATCTCCAGAATCGGGGTTAAATTGCCCCAATATGAAGCTTAGCCCTCCGAGACCTGAGTTAGATTGCCCAGATAATGGTCTAAGAGAGATTTTGAGAGCCATCTTTAGAATGAAGCTTGAATCCTAGGAATTAGGCTTAGATTGCCCTAATACCCAAAATATTTTGAGAACTATCTCCATAATGAAGGTTGATTCTCGAGGATCCAAGTTAGGTTGCTCATATACCTAAAAGATAGATGACCAGATAGTAAGATGTGAGGCATTGAGATGCCCCTAGCAATGAGAACTGGTGATTCAGATCAAATTGATTCAAGAATTGATTTAACAAGATTCAAATGATGCAATCATCCTATCCCCTCGGGAGTGAAATCGAAAGATCACATAAGAAGGATGATTGACAACAAGAGATTGCAGAGCTGAAGTAATTAGACTAGATTTGAGAAGTTGCAGAAGCAAATCAGAGAAAAGCAGAGGTCTTGTTGGTCAAGTTTGACCATGGTTGACCAAAGTTGACTAGAGTTGACTTTGATGAAAAGAGAAAAGATCTTGAGAACATGATGCAAAGATGAGGTTCTGGTAGGAAGATGATGCCAAAAGGTTGACTACACAAGCGTCTGATCCCAAAAGGGTCCCAGAATTTAAAATGTGATTTTGAGCTATTTAGAGATGTCAGATTTTGATTTCGATCCTGAAAATTTGTGCAATCATGATGAAACTTGGATGTGACATGAGAACCTTCGATGAATATATTCAAAAGAAGACAATCAAGAGAGCACAAAAACACAGTCTCAATGCAAGCTTAGCATGAAAATTCAAGCCTAGAATGAAAATGCAAACCCTAGGACTTGGTTGTTAGACTCACCGTATTATCATCATCAAGTTTGTTTAGGCAGGGGATGATCACAAGATTCCATACAATCCTCACTAACATTGCAATCATGAGAATATGAACATTACATAAGTCTTAGATTTGTCAGAATGAGGTGTAAGCATTAAGGCACAAGAAACCAGAATGACCTGAACACCTATTCCTTTTGATTTAGCAAGGTAACGTAAGCATCAATGCACAATTGCTAGAATGACCTGAATGTTGCTTGTGAACAAACACACCAGACATGTGAGAGTTCCTTCTTTTTCCAAAGATTGCTTGCAATGACCCTTACGTTCACTTAGCAGGACGAGCGTTAGAAATTTTACTTGTAGCAGAAAGAAGTCACTCAAAACAAACAAGGAGAAGAACCAACCTCACTAAAGCATCCATATAAAAGTAGTCAAGGTATACATGGCCATCCAATATGAGATGAAGGCTCTTAAAAATGGACACCCCTCTTAGATAGATTCTTTGGATCATTGGTAGTAAACCAGCAAACAAAAAGCAAAGGAAAGATCATGCCCCCAGTCTTCGCGTTTCTCAGTCAATAAAGATGTCTTAGATTTGCTCGAGGAGAAATGATAAAGAAAAAAAAAAAACAAGAAAAGGAAAAGCTTAGCATGCTTTGGAGGAACACAAGATCAGTTTTTAGTTTTAGTTTACATTTGTGTTCAAGCGGATTGATGTCGAATCGAAAGAAAACAACATTCAAAGTCTTGACGGGATAGTGACAGCAGGTAGACACAGTGAGAACCACTGGTGACCATCATGAGAGAAAAAGCCTCAAGAAGATATCGGAGAGCGAACAAAGTATCAGCAGGTGAATGTAGTGAGAACCACTAGTGACCAATACAAGGAAGATTCTTGAAAGAGAGAATAAAACACAAGCGAAACATCAGTAGGCAAACGCAGTGAGGACCACTGGTGACTGATGTAAGGAAGAGATCTCAAAAGAGAAAGGTTAAAATGAAAGCTAAGTATTAGTAGGTAGGCACAGTGATAACCACTGGCGATCAATACATAAGGGATCCTCAAGGAGAGAAATCTCAAAGTAGCTAGGCATTGGCAGGCAGACACAGTGGGAATCGCTGGTGACTGATGCACAAAAAAAACTTCTGAAAGTGATAGGACAATGCCCCCTAGACCAGGAAGATGCCCCCAAGTGTGAACAGGTTCCAATCCATGAAGAGTCAAGGAAAATCTTGAAGACAACTAAAGACAAGTGCATGAGTTGGCAAACTAAAGCAGGAAACGAGATAAAAAGCAGGAGACAAACTAAAGCAGGAAAGCGGGAAAGCAAACTAAAGCAGGAAACTAAAAGCCAAGTGACGCTAAGATGAGATGTAGCTTCAGGAAACAAGAGGTGCCTATTTACCAGGTTTTCACCATCTTGGCAGAGATTCTATTTTTGCTACCATGACGCCTATTTACCAAGTTTTCATCAATGGCACATTTTCTTCTTTTTCAATTTTTTTGTACTTTTCTCTTTTTTGATTTTTTTGTATTTTTTAATATCTCATTTTTTTGTATTTTTGATCTGTTGATTTTTTTTGTATTTTTCCAATTTTATATTTTTTTGATTATTATCAAGGTGCCTGTTTACCAGGTTTTCACAAAGATAATAGATACATCAAAGTGTCTGTTTACCAGGTTTTCACTAAGATCATCATTTTTTTAGGACATTTTGCAATTTTTAGGACTTTTACAATATATCATTTTTTTGGATTTTTTAGGACCAATAAATATGTACATGAGCATGCCGAGAATGTCTCAACTGTAGAACTTCTTTAGATGGAGAGTGTTGATAGGCTCTTTGAATTGCTCTCCTTCAGTGGTGGAGAGTCGATAAGTGCCAGACCCAAATGCTACAGTAATGACATATGGACCAAGCCAGTTTGGTTCAAATTTCCCTTTCTGGACTCGTTGCTGCTGATTTTTTGGGTTCTCTCTCAGGATGAGATCACCCACTTGGAATTCTCTTTGTCTGACTTTCTTATTGTAAGCTTTAGACATCCTCTTTTGGTATGCTCTTAGATGATCGAACACCACCTTTCGACGTTCATCAAGTAACTCAAGCTCTTGAAGCTGGGATATTCTATTTTCTTCATCAGTGATGAGGCCCCTCAGAGAGATTCAAAATGTCAGAATCTCAACCTCAATAGGTAATATTGCCTCTGCTCCATAAACTAAGGTTAAGGGAGTGGCCCTCGTTGGTGTTCAGATACTTGTTCTGTAGGCCCACAAAGCTGGATTAATCTGGAGATGCCAATCTCTACCAGATTTATGAACTGTTCGGTGCAAGATTTTTACAATTGTCTTATTAGAAGCCTCTACTTGTCCATTACCTTGAGGATAATAGATGGATGACCAATGCTGAATAATTCTAAATTTAGTGCAGAAGTTTGTCAAGTCCTTATTTTTGAATTGTCCCCCATTATCAGTGATAATAGATGAGGATATACCATATCTGCAAATGATATAGTTTAGTATGAACATAGCAATGGTCTTGCCATCAACTATAGCTAGAGGCACTGCCTTAACCCACTTGGTAAAGTAATTAGTAGCTGTGATGATAAACTTGTGCCCTCATGAAGAGGAAGGATGTATCTGACCAACTAAGTCAAAGGCCCATTGCTGAAATGGCCAGAAACTAATGAGAGGACTAAGCTCATTAGCAGGAGCATGAATCAGATTCCCATGAAATTGGCATTGCTTGCAAGTCTTGGCATATTGTACAACTTCTTTTTCCATGTCCAGCCAGTAATAACTAGCTCTAATAAGTTTCCAGGCTAATGTCAGACCACTAGAATGAGACCCACAGATACCTTCATGTACCTCAGCTAGCACACATTTGGACTCATTGGGTTCTAAGCACCTAAGGAGGGTACCATCTAGACCCCGTCTATACAAGTCATTTTCTATGAGGACATACCATGAAGCAGTACAAATGAGGTGATGCTTTTCATTCTAGGTATAGGTGTTTGGAATGATTTGGTCATGAAGGTAAGAAAAGATATGGTGGTAGTGGGATGAATCATGTCCAATGACTGAATAAATCATCTTGGATTTAGGAATATCATAGGCAGGGTAGTGTAATGCCTCCACCGGGAATTTTTGTTTGAAGTCATTTTCTGACATTTGTTATATTGAAGCAAGAGTGGCCATTGCGTCAGCTTCTTTATTGTCTACCCTTGGAATTTGTTGGAAAGAAATGTGTACAAAGTATTGTTTAAGATCATCCACCATCCTTTTGTAAGGTATTAGCTTGTCATCTTTTTTTTGGTAGACATCATTGACTTGATTGATGATTAACTACGAGTCTCCAAAGACCTTGAGCTCATCCACATGCCATTCAAGGGCTATCTTCATTCCACTAATGAGAGCTTCATATTCAACTATGTTGTTTGTGTAGGGAAACAACATTTTATATGCTTTTGGAAATGTTTATCTTTGAGGTGCTACAAATAGAATTCCTGCACTGGATCCTTGTTGAGTGAATGATCCATCAAAGAACATGCTCCAAGATTGATGTGTGAGGAGCATGATGGATTCATCTAGGAATTCAATACTCAAAGGTTGATGATCTTTCAAAGGAGCTTCCACCAGCTGATCAGAAATTGCTTTTCCCTTAATAGCTTTTCTTTCCACATACTCAATGTCAAATTCACTAAATATCATTACCCATTTTGCTAATCTACCTGTGAGGACAGCCTTGCTTAGTAGGTACTTTAGTGGATCAATTTTTGTAATAAGCCTCATGGTATGAGATAGCATATAATGCTGCAATTTATGAGAAGCAAATACCACTACTAAACAAGCCTTCTCAATGATAGAGTAATTCATTTCATAGGCAACCAATGTTCTGTTGATATAGTATATGGCTCTCTCTTTATTGTTCTAATCCTCTTGAGCTAGGAGAGCACCCAAGGATGTGTTTTTTGTTGAGATGTATATTATAAGAGGCTTCCCATGAATAGGAGGCATCAAAATTGGTGGATTAGCAAGCTACTGTTTTATTTGAGTAAGTCCCTTGTCACATTCCTCATTCCATTCATAGGTCACATTCTTATGCAAAGTTTTAGTAAATGGTTGTGACTTGTCAGCCAACTATGAAATGAAGTGCCAGATAGATTGTAGCCTTCCTTTTAATCCTCTCATTTGACTGATATTCTTGGGTGTAGGAATGTCCATAATAGCTTGCACCTTTTCAGGATCAACTTCTATGCCTTTAGCTGAAATGATATAACCCAAGAGTTTCCCTGAAGTAACTCCAAAAGCACATTTCTTTGGATTAAGCCTGAGACTGAATTGTTCCATGCGGTTAAGGATGGGACCCAAGTCTGTGAGGTGAGTTCTTCACTGCATGATTTTGGATAAAGTATCATCCACATAATCCTCCATCATTTTATGCATCATATCATGAAAGATAGTAGTAACAGCTCTCTGGTATGTTGCTCCAGCATTCTTAAGCCCAAAATGCATGACATTCTAGCAAAAGGTGCCCCAAGAACATGTGAAAGCAGTCTTTTCTTGATCTTCTGGCACAATTTTGATTTTATTATAGCTAGAAAATCCATCCATCAAGGAATACATCTCATATCCTTGCTGTCATGTCAACTATCATATCAATATTAGGCAGTGGGAAGTCATCTTTCGGACATGCCTTATTTAGATCTTTGAAATCTGTACACACACAAATGGATTTGTCATGTTTAGTGACTAGAACAATGTTTGAAATCCATTCTTCATAATCAGTAGTTCTTATGAAACTAGCCTTAAGAAGCTTTTCCAGCTCTACTTTAACTAAAAGCGCTACGTGTGGATGCATTTTTTGTAGCTTCTATTTAATAGGTTTGATACCTGGTGCAATGGAAAAATGATGCATGATTATATTGGGGTCTAAGCCAGGCATGTTAGAGTAGGTCCATGCAAAGTTAATTTTTTTTCTCTGAAAGAAGCTCGTGAACTCTTATTTTTCTTTAGCAAATAATGATTGTGCTAGATGAATAATTTGTGGAGTAGCCTCTATACCCAAATTGACTAGCTGTGTCGGCTCAATCAATACTGATGACCTCTCTTGAAAGTGGCTCGAAAGCATATCAAGTATCTCATCCTTGGGTGCCTCAAAGAGGTTTTCACCCTCAAATATGTCTTTTATTTTTACTATTTTTGGCTCTGATACTGCCACAAAGTGGTTTTCACCATCAGAGAATCTATTTTTTCTTCTTTTAATTTTTTAACTGAGATACTTGATATCTGCCTCTGTCATGTTGACACTAGTTTCACTGGTGGAGGACATCACAAGTTCAATAGAATGGAGGTAACAGGCTAGATCATAATCATTTTGGAACATTAGGACTTCATTGGATTTGGAAGGGGAGTTCTAGTTTATCAGATCGGGATGGCGGAGTGAAAGGGAAGTAGTGACTGGTTCAACTGTGTTCATGGTATAACCCTCAAAAGCACTAATGAGAAAGTCAAGACCTAGAGCAATCTCATCCAAAGGAGCATTCAAATCCCTATAAGACCTTGTGTCAGAACTAGAGGACATGTTGACATTAGTGGTGCCTAATTCATGTGGCCTAGCACTAGACCCTTCACCTACTTTGAGGAGTCTTTCATACATGTGAACAGTATCTATGTCTACATCATAAGTAGCATCAGACAAAGATTCAAACTTATATTCATGTGATTCAGTACTTGATGTGGGAATTTCATTAGCAGCATCATCAAACTCATTATTATCCCTTGTGGCATTAATAGCTTGGTGAAGTTGTTCTTGTTCAATGTACTTTTGAAAATGGGGTGGCCTATATCATTTACCTTGAAAATTAGGATCATCATTTAGTGTTTTTTTCCATTCATCATATGTGAATTGATACACTGAAGAAGGTTTATGAGAATCATTATCAGTATCAGTATCTATCTCTATCATATGAACAGGTATGATAGGCTCATTAGATTCGGCAAAGAGTGCTGCAAGATCTGGAGGAATAGGATATGGAAATGTATCTTCATTAGAGCTGTCCTATGGATTCACTTCTAGAGTGGCATCTTCAATTTCTTGTTTAGGTTTAGGTTCAAGCTCAAGAGCTAACACAAATTTCTTGGTCCCCAAATGAAAGGGAGTCTTTTTAAAGCTTAAGCCACTATTATCTTTTGTGTGGCGGTCTGTATCTTCAATCGGTTTTAGTAAGCCATATTCATTTTTCCCTATAGGACCACTCCCTTTATAACCAAAGCACTTCATGATATTGAAGGCTTCACTGTATGGTTCTTGCTCTAAATCTAGAGGTGGAGTGGTTGTTTTAGTTGTTTCTTTTCCTTTATAGATCCATGCTCTAATAGCTCTCTCTTCATCCTCATCTTCTAAAGGCGTAGAGACCCTTACAAAGGTGCCATCATAAACTATTTGAGGAGGATTATTTTAAAGTTTTTTGTCCTTAGAAGGTCTCCCATAAGAGCATGGAGATAGAGGTAGAGTAGCTAGTGATAGCACAGGTTCCATTTGGTATTCTCCCATGCCTGTATCCTTAAGTCTCAAAGTTTTTTCCATTTCTTTTAGCTTAGCATCATAAAACTCAGTGGATTCTCTATTCACTGGAACAAAGCTATCTGCGATTTGCACAAGGGTGTTGCAAGAGAAATTGGTATTTGTAGGTATAGTGACTTCTACCTCATGGAATGGAAACTTAATGCATTGATGGTATGTGGATGGAATAGCCTGCATCTCATGAATCCAAGGCCTACCCAACAAGATATTTTAGGTAGGAGGAATATCAAGCACTTGGAAAGTAACATCTCTCTCAATAGGACCTACGTGGATAGGTAGCACAACTAAGCCTTGGGACTTGAGTTCTTCCTCATCATAAGCTTTGATGGTAATATTTTTGTGAGGGTCTATACAATTCTAATCATAACCTAGCTGAGTGAGTAGTTTAGCGGAACAAATATTAAGACCAACACTGTTGTCTATGAGCACTCAACAGACATGCTTAGGACCTATCATGACCTCTATATGCAAGGGAGCATTATGCGGGTGACTCAAAGAGTGATCATATTCTTTAGAGAAGGATAGATAGTGAGGTGAAGTCAAATGACCCACCATAGATTGGAACTGGTTGAGATCAAAATCCTTGGGAACATTTGCCTCAGCAAGGGCCTTATCCAAAATCTACCTGTGAGCAAGCGAGATTTTCAACAACTCAAAAATGGTAATCTTAGCATTGGTTCGCTGGAGTTGATCTAAAATGCTATAACTAGCCAAGCTAGCCATAGGAACAAATTTCATGTTTTTGTTGGCAGGGCCAATAGCAGTCTTATCCACAATTGTTTTTGGAGTGAATGCAGGAGTATCAAGTCTCTTATCGATAGTTTTCTTTAGAGCGGATGTGGAAGTATCAGGACCTTTCAAAACAAATCTTCCTCGCAATCGAGTGACAACATTAGCAAAATCTTGAGATTGTTTAGATTTAGATGAATGAGATGCAGAGCTACACAAGATAAAAGGAGTCTTAGATTTGGGAGCATTGTCTCTCCCTCTAGAAGTGATTACATCACAATACTCCATCTCGATGGGTTCGATCATACCAATAACATTGTCATTATTAGTGTACGTGTAATTGACTTTAGCATTGGTATTCTTGGCATTTGAAGACTCACCCTTCTCATGAGGAGGGAAGGGATCCTTAAAAGCTTGGTGATCCAAATTCTTATTATGGTTCTCTACAAGGATGTCACCATTATCAATGAGATCTTGAACTTTATGCTTCAGTTGGAGACAAGTAGAAGTCTTATGACCAATGTTTTGGTGATAGTCACAGTAAGCATTATCATTCCACCAATGAGGTCTTGGTTGTGGGTCATAACTACACTTTTCTAAAGGAGTAAGAATCTAATTCTCTATAAGAGTTTTATAGACCACATCAAGAGGCTCTCCCAAAGATGTGAAATCACACTTGGGTCAAGAGGCCTAAGGTTTGTTCCTAGCAAAGCATGAAGTTTGATGATTATTCGTTGTGGTCTTTTTGACAGCCTTAGCCGCTTGGATACTAGAAGTAAGATTAAAAGTAGGCTTTGAAGGCTTCATAGTAACATTATCCACCACTCCATCATTTACTACATCTTTTTTCTTATCAGTAGTCTTTCCTTTATCCTTGTTTGTGGAGAATCCTTGTTTATTGTCCTTATTCAAAGTTAATTCTCCCTTTTTGATGATAAAGGCCTCTATCTGCATTGCTTGTTTGATCATACTATAAAAAGTAAGAGAACCTTGCAATTGTACTTGGTATTCAAAGTCTAGGATAAGATTGTCCAAGAAAATGTCAAGTCTCTTAGACTCTGGTAGTTTATGAGGACACTTCGTACATAATTGTATCCACCTTTGGAGGAATGTTAGGAAAGATTCTCCTTGTCGCTATTTTAAGTTGCAAAGATCTTGGATGTTGACTCGATGCTGAATATTATGTGAGTAGTGCTGGAGAAAAAGATTAGCCATTTCATCAAAATTTTTAATACTAGTAGGCAATCTAGAGAACCATTCTAGAGCTGGTCTGGCCAAACTATGAGGAAACAAGCACATAAGATATGTCTGATCGTGCATGAATTCCATAGATAATGCACCAAACTCCCTTAAGTGATCTTGGGGATCATTTGCACCTAAGTATTTATCATATTTAGGGAGTTCTACACCTTTGGGAAAAGGTGGCATATGAAGACTTATGTCAAAAGGGAAAGGACAAATGCTTTCCATCGTAAATTGTTGAGTGGGTTTGTCTTTATTCCTTGCAAGTTGACTAATTTGATCTTGCATTTCTCGAACCATCTTTTGCAACTTTGCGGTCTCAATTTCTTCTTCCTTAGCTATGAGTGTTTCAACTTGATAGTCCCAGGGTAACTTGGCCCCTTGTTTAGCTAGCTCAAGGAAGTACTTTTCTTTCTCCTCTAGGAGAAGGATCTCCATCATTTTAATAAGACCCTTATTAGCTTTGGTAGTGTCTATGTCCTATTGAGTTATCACTTCATTTTCATTCCCAAGAATCTCATAAATACTTAGAATCTGATCTTGTTGTTGATCATCTTGGTTTTGATCAAATGGATGAGGATGATAGAAATAGGTGGGCTGTCGATCGCCTTCAAGTTTGCTTCAAGATTGATCATCATTGTGGGACTGATTTTGGTCATGTTGAGATTGACCATGAGGTTGCTCATTCTGAGGTTGAGCATGACGTGGGTCATTAGAAGATTGACCATGATATTGATTATTTTGAGATTGATCAAAGGTTTGACTATACTTGCCCGGTTGGAAATCAAACAGATCTCTAATCTTGTTGTAGGCTTGTGCAGTACATGAATTCTCAGTGAAATGATATGTCCAGTGCTGAAAGGGCATGGCCACGGTAACCTTTGGTGAGAAAACATGATTGAAAGATTTAACAAATTCATGCATTAAAATATCATCAATAGTATCACTAGGTTCAATGATAGAACTATTCTCAGTAGGATCAATAGGTATGATAATAGGATTAGTTTGAGGAAGGGGTCTTCCAAAGTTACGAAATGATGAATTCTCTTGGAAGAATGAGTTGTCTTGGTCTTGAAATGAGAAACCAAGTTTTGCTTCAAACAATGGATTAAAATACTCTTGAAACATCAGAGGTGATGGTTGAGATGGACTATCTTTCGAAGTATTAAATGAAGAAATTGAGGATATCTCACAAAGTTTAGATTTTGTAATAGATTCAGGAGGATCTATTTCTTGATTAGGAGGTTCACTTCTACCTTGATCAGGATTCTGAATGGGACAAGTCTTGCCACTTCTAGTCGTGACAGTCATAGACAAAGATGAAATGAGAGAGGACTTGGGATAGACCTAGACTTGGTCTCTAAGAACAACACAAAGGAGATAAAGGCTAGAATAGCCAAGATGCGATATGGACCTGGTACGAATCATCAAAAGAGGTGGCTAGAATAGCTGAGATAAGACTATCACAACATGAGATACAAAAGGCATAAAGAGATTAGGTAAACCAATGAGAGATGACACAAGTCAAAGCAAAGATCGATCAATTCCTGACTCAAAATAACCAATTTTTGATAGTGAATGACAAGAAAGTAGAAAAATAGACCTTAGTCAAAAAAAAGATTAGATAAAAAGTCAAACAGTCAATGGCAAATAGGTCTTTGTTTTTGCAAATTGGGCTATAGTCTCACACGAGAGAGTATTAGGCCACGTGAGAGAACACCAACCTTCACACAAGAGAAAAAAGTCTCGCACAAGAAAGTTCTCTAAAGAGTGAAACTTCACGTGGGAAAAGTGAAAAATTTGACAATTTGACACAGTTTTTGAGGTTAAGGTTGAATTTTGAGGTATAGCCTGAATTGATGTCTAACAAAAAATCTAGTTTCCTGATAGGTTTGAAGAGCAGTTTAATCAACAATCTTATTTTAGGATTTCAAGCATTCGTTTAAAGACACAAAAGTTCAAATCAAGTAGTTGTGATACAAGAAGTAGTCATTAACAAACCTATCAAAGACAAAGCAACTTGATAACATTAGGGGAGTCTTTGTTTGATAATGATTGGACAATGTCTAAGACTTGATAACAAACACATAGCTTAGTCCTACAAAAAAAATGGTGAGAAGACAAAACCTCTGCCCCATTGCTTATGCGCATACGTGCACCTCACATAGCTATGTCACCCCCTAGAGGGCACCCATGTTTTTGGTGTTTCCAAGGACTCAATAGTGTACATTCAAAGGTTACCCTTGTAGCAGGGGCTAGTGTCGCAACCACCTTCAAGCATCCAGGTGTATGCCTATGATGGGAATCTACAGGAGAGATTCTTCCCCCTCCCTGGGAAAAGATTATGACTCCTTTTGGAGGTGAACCGGGTAGGCCACTAGCTAAGGAAAGTTTTTAATAGGCTTCTATTCATGCTAACCTTTGGTACCCCTGATATAGGGTTGAGGCCTTGTAGCCACACCGACACCTGAAAGTCATACACCCCCGCAAGCAGGGCTAGGAGCAGTGCCGCTCAGTATAAAAAATGGAGCCTTCTCAAGATGATAGTCAAAGTCTTGAGAAGGAAGCTAGCATGGTTTTGGAGTCTTTAGACTCAAAAAAATGTTCTTTATTAGAGTGAGGCGGAATCACCGATGAAAGGTGCGTACTCACTTGGGTCATTCCCAGACGTTCAACTTCCGGTAGGCCCTCTAAAGGTGACACTGGACTTGGTTTAGATTCGGGGGTCAGATTTTCTGGTTCTCCCAAAGGGAGAAGAGCATACTTCTCTATCCCATTTCCTCACCCAAACACATCAAGAAGATTCATCACCGAGTTAGCTTCACTCCACCACAACGACAAGCTTTTGGGTTTTTGTTTCTCTCAAAGAGAGAAGAGCATAATCCCCTGGCTAATAGAAGTGTAAAGATTCACTACCTTTCTCTGCTTCCCCAAGAATTTGTCATATTAGTAAGATCATTAGGATTTTAGGTTCTTTCATGGTCATCACCTCCATGTAACGAAGAGCCAAATTCCCTACTCATTATCGAAATCCTCAAGGAATTTTAATGGAGCCCTTTCAGACTATGTGAATGAAAGCAAGAAACAAACACAACATTTTAGCAAGTCTTCGACTATCGTCTTACAATCAAACCATTAGCATGTTTTATGTTCTTGGTCAAATGTCTTGTAGAAAAGTGTTATACTGTGAAAATAATAGAGAAATAAAAAATAACAGAAAACAGGAAACTATTAGAAATCTAAAATAGAAAAGATAGAAACTGATAATTTTAAACCACTATATCCAAATCTCGCGTGAGGAAGTACTCCACAGTGCGTGAGAAAGTGCAGTGCACCACGCGAGGATGCATCAGCTCATGTGAGAGAGTGCTACAGGGAGTGAATGTTCATGGACATGCTCTAGATTCTCGCAAGAGAATCCATACATAGACATTACAGATGCACAATAGAGCTTAAATTTCATGTCCGAAAAAAATGAGAATGAGGCCAGAAATTGATCTTTCTACCCCATGGTGGGCACCAAAATGTATGTGATGGAATATGGACCTCAAATCCAACTACACATGCAACATGGTCATTACTCACATGATCGAATTACAAGAGAGTGTATGAATTACTCAATCTGAAATCCATGGTGAAGCAACCTGTTGCCTCCTATGTAGACAAGGTGTTTGATTACTTTCAGATTGGAGAGCCAACAACCATAAGACCGATTCTATAATGGAGGATTTTCAAAATCTATAATGATAAGCAAAAAATGAATGAAACTAGAATGAGTGCACTTTAATCTAAGATGCTTTAAAGGAAATATGATATTAATCGAAATAAATTGAAAGGAAATATGAAGTGTAGAGTATTCTAAAGAAATTGAAGTAAAGATGATATTAAGCTAAGAGAAATTAAGAAAACTAATTCTAATATGAGATGCAATATTAAACTAAATGAAAATTGCACTAAAATGCAATAAAGCTTTGAATTAATGAAATTGAGACACAAAAATACTATAGTTCAATTACTCTCAAAATTGCCCTTCTTGAATGAAGAAATGAGGCTCATTAAATAGAAAAGCTTGGGAAGAGAATGAAGGGGTTCTTGATTTGAAACTCTTGACCCTTCATTCCCATTTGAGACAAAAATGCATAAATTACTTATTAAAAGAATGGAAAATGCCACACAAGGTGACCTTTCAAATATTATGAATTGTTAATTAAAAAATGAGTATACATTCAAATAACAAGTAATTATTAATTCCTTTTTATGGGTAATTAGCTAAAGGGGGTAGATTTTAATTTAATTCTAAGTACTTAGGACTTTAGGATTAAATTAATTTATCATAGGGGTAATTTAGCTAATAAAAGTCAAAGACTTTAGGAATTAATTTTAATATTTGATTAAAGCAATTAGGGTAATTGCAATTGACATCAAGCTGAATTAAGTCAAGTAGGAGAGAGAAAATTGCCTAGGAAACTAGGACTTTGGAGATGTAAAATTGATGAAAATGCACCAAAATTGATTGAATTTATTAGGTGCCAATTTTAAGGTACTACAGAAAGTAGCAGGGGCATTACACAATCCAAATGGCAAGACTGAATAAGCAAAGCTTCCCCAAGGATAGGTAAACATTGTCTTGTCCTGGTCTTCTGGTGATATTTGTATCTGATTATACCCATTGAAGCCTGTAGACTAGGATTTGTGAGTGCACCTAAACCTGTTTTGAAGGCCAAAGACAAACAAATGTCATAGCATATAATCAAATCAAATTTAATGGTTAACAAACTAAAATCAAAGCCACCTCAGTTTAAGCTTAAAACGGATGCGCCCATGCACCATTTGAATATGCTTAGATATAGAGGGATGTGGGTGTGCAAACTCAAGCACTTGGAGCATGCAAGATAAATGATGATTTGAGGATCAAGAAGACCCAAAATGACACAAAATAGGTATGAGGAACCTATTTTGCCTCAAAAGGCCTCAAGAACACACAAATATGCAAAGCTAAATGAAAGAACTAAGATTAAAACAAGAAATGAATCTATGTTAATCCATTTAAGCTAATTTAGATGTGATTTAAGCTTGAAAATGATCTAAAAATGATGAGTTTATGCTTATGCTAGAATGAAAATGGCATTATAACTTTGCTATTGAGTTTGAGAGTTGAGAGATGATTTGCCTTAGGAAGTGAGGGTATTTATAGGATTTCTAAGGCTTGGGGTAGGAGGAATGAATGGCCAGGATTGAAATCCTTAAGAGAGGCCAAGATTCACTCAAAGGGAAGCACATGGATTGTGCTAGTTCTCAGCCAATCAGGAGGTGACACATGTCACAAGGTGAGTGGATGAAGGGAAGGGCAAAGAGGAGTCAACAAAGGGGGCTCCAAGCTCATAACTCTCCAAATAAATGCTTGTAAGAGCAATGAATGGGCTTTAAGAGGCTTTGAAGACTTTGGAGAAGCAATAAATGCTTTGTGGTTGAGATATTTGGAAGGAAAGACTTTGCTTTGGTTTAAGAAAGTCTTAAGCTTGGTTAGGATTGCACAAAGGTTTAAGGGTAGGATTAGGATTAGATTAGGACAAGAAAAGGATTAGGATGGGTGAAGAGGGTGGATTTGAGAAGATTCTAGAAGAGTCTAGATTTCTCCTTAGTTTCATGGAATAAAAGTTATTCATTCCAAAAGCTTAAGTTTTAGGAATATTTATTAAAATATTTTCAATAAATATGGAAATTAAATATTTAACCTTAATTAAATATTTAACCTTGGGATTAGGGTTAGAAAAGATGGGATTAGCCTTTTAATCGAAATTAAGAAGGGATTAGAAGATTTTGGAAGAGGTTAGTGGTCTTAAGAAAATTGGCCAAGTTTGGGATAAAAAATAAATTAATTTATTTTTGAAGTTTTTGGTCAATTTATTAATTAAATAATTAATAAATTAGGGATAATGTCCAAATGACATTTTTAGGCTAGATTCCTTAATTAAAGATTTTTAATTAAGAGAGAGGGATTTAATGCCATAAAAATAAATTAATTAATTAAATAAATAATTAATTAATAAATGATGATGTCATCAAGGATTTTTAGAAAACAAAAATAATTTATTTTCTGAAGGATTTTTCGGTGTCTACATTTTGCCCCTCTTTGATGCGATGCCGCAAGTGGCATGGCGTCAAAGACAAGAAAACAAGATGCCGAGGCTAGAATCAGAAGAAGAGGGTATGACGCCTGGGTGGACTAGAAGAAAGGGGATACATGCCCCGGTGGGACAAAATCATGGAAGATGCGCCCAGTAGGACAAGGAGAAAGAGGGATTACGCCCTGGGACAGAGTGTGCCCGGCGGGACGAGGAAGGAAGGGCCTAGGAAGAAAGGGGAGATAAATAACCTCACTTCTAAGAGCAAATATGGATGATATGCAAGATGAGATGGAAATGCAAGATGCAAGATGCAGCTGTATGCAAAGATGCAAGATTAATCTATATGATAAATGCAAGGGACCAGATAGCTCCAAGTGCAAACGGGAGTGCACAGCCTAGATTTAATATAGCAATGCTAGAGACCTGCCAAGGATACTGGGATCATGAGGCCTTCTCACTAGCGTTGTAGAAGACTGACGAGGACTGACGCTAAACAAACACACAGGGTTGCCCCAACATCACACATGAAGCGCAGAGGCGACATGGTGAAACTGATGCTGAAGGAACCACAAACACACAACCGGCTCACAGGCAGAAGCGAAAGATCAAAAGACCTTTCCCCAGATTATCCGCACACGTAGCACACCGTGATATAATGAATCGTGGTGACCTTGGTGGGATAATGAGAAGCCAAAAAGATTAACAAGACCCAAAGGACAAAAATCCAAGATCAAAATGATAACTCCAAAAAGACATCCTTTGCCAAGGAGAGAGATTAGGTTTGATTGATGGTGGGAAGATTGGTCGGACAGGAGGAACGATATATCCTCAAGGACCAGGATGGAAGATTAGGTCGGACAGGAGGAACGATATATCCTCAAGGACCCATGGGTTGGTGAGAGAATAAGTGTTGTTGTTTGCTGGCAAAAGCTGAAGTTCAAGGAATAATCAGGATGAGCAAGGATAAGTCGACAATTGATGTTGCTGAAGCACAAGGCCTGAGTGGGACTACAAAGATTTCTGAGGCTGGGGGTGGGACAAGATATTTGATCAAATGCTGCTGCAGGACGGACAAGGACTAAGACAAAGGATGGGTCCTAAAGACACAAATGTACAAATGAGCTTAGGTGGAGACATGACTGACGCTATGGTACAAGACTCAAGAATAGGATATACAAAGAACCTGGGGATGAAGCTGACAACTTCAAAGATATGCAAGATGGTGCCCCAGTTGGGTTGGAAGGCCAAGATGGACTGGCAGCGGATGATGTGTCCTGAAATGACACGGATTTGGGAAGAACATATCCCAATGATGATGATTGGATTGAGATCAAGGCCTGCTACAAGACGAAGGATGCGATTTGATTGGTTGGCTTGATCTTGGGTGTTGGCTAGCTAGAAGATATGGATAGGTTGGAAAGATTGCTAGCAAGGTGTGGATAGGGATGAATGGCATTGGATTGCAATGAGGTTAGCCTATAGCTAGATACCAATGACAAGAGAAGATGCTAGGAAATGCTTAGGATGGGGAGGATGGAACTGCTAGAAGATTTGGATGGAGGAAGATTCGGGGAGATTGGATGGTGGAACTGCTAGAGGATTTGGAAGATGAAAAAGCTGCTTGGAGGATGAAAAGTTGGTGGAGGATGAAAAGCTGGTGGAAGATGAAAAGCTGGTGGAAGATGGAAAGCTAGTGGAAGATTACCAAGTGTCAACAAAATGAGCTGCTATTTTCCTAATGGAGGATCAGTGATAGGATTGCGTCAACCTAGGATAGACTGATGATCTTCGGTCAACTGGATTCTTGTCAATACAAGCCAATCTCTTGCTCGAGATGATAAGGCTATGCAAGGACAAGGTTTTGATTTCTTTAAGACAACACGTTGTGCCAAAAAGAGGATGATTGTCTCTGATTTAGGATAAGGGATGGAAACAACTCAAAGGGCTGGAACACGATAATGCTTGTGGATTTGGAGCTCTGGATTTTGGTACAAAAGATGGTGAATCTGCTTTCTGCTGTGGATGGTGGATGTTGGATTTTGATAAAGGATATGGGACGCTGAGTTGGTTTGCTGGTGGATCAAGATAGAGGATGCTGGAGGAACTGCTGATGGATTAAGATAGAGGAGTGCTGGAAGGATTGGATGGTGGTTGGTTTGGATTTGGATAGAGAAATTGCTGAGGATTTTGGGAGATGGAAGATTCGGATTTGGATAGCCTCCAAGGAATACGTCACCAAGGAAGAGGATGCCCCCTGTTTAAGATAGTTCATGTGTTTTAAAGGCATGGTGTATGCTTGGACGGAAGATATGCCAATAAGAGGATGAGGAAGGATGGAAGCTAGGATGAAAGGATTGGATAGAGGATATGTAGCTGAAAGGTGCAATGGATGCCAAGGAGGTGCCCAAAAGCATGTACATCTGATAGTCTCTATTTTTGTCATCAAGATCCAATGGAAAATGAAAGAAGTGAGAGACAAAAGGGGATGGAGAACATGTTGGATAAGAGGTGATAGAAAGGAAGCCCCTAACTGTAGAAAGGAATTAGGGGGGGGCACTACGCATGGTGCTTGTTTGCCAGGTTTTCACCATGGTACTTGTCCAAGGTGCTTGAATTGCCAAGTTTTCACCAGAGGACGAATGTTTTTCTCTTGATTTTTTCTTTGTTGATAATTTGCTCCTTTGATTTATCCAATTTTTATGGATTTTTGTGTTTTTTCCTTGACTTTGTGCTGATCTTGCTGATTTGTCGCTGAGCTTGTGCTGATATGCATTGATACTTCTGATTTTGTTTGGATGTGTTGCTGATTCGGTGCTGATATGCATTGACATTTTGATTTGTTGCTAAAGCTCTGATTTAATGCTGTCGTGCTTGCTGATCAGCTGATGTCGCCGTTTTGGTGCTTCCTCTTGATTAGATGGTGACCTTTTGATTTGTCACTGATATTCTGATGGTGTTGCTGATTCTTTGATTGGATGTTCCCTTATGATTTGATAATGGCCCTGCTGTTTTTGATTTTGCACAGATATTTTGATGTTATTGCTAACTCTCTGATGTGGCGCTGAGTTTTGTGCTGATTTTGGTGCTATCATGCGATTTGATGTTGATCTTCTGAGAGATTCTTCACTAATTATCTGATGTGGATTGCTAATTTTCTGATGTTGCCGGCTTGTCATGGGGATCCATTGCTAGATG
The DNA here is from genome assembly GCA_027943335.1 of Chamaecyparis obtusa. Taxonomy (NCBI): domain Eukaryota; kingdom Viridiplantae; phylum Streptophyta; class Pinopsida; order Cupressales; family Cupressaceae; genus Chamaecyparis; species Chamaecyparis obtusa. The sequence goes on from BSBK01001923.1 coordinate 504,566, forward strand.
ATGGACGACAAGCTTAAGATCACACCTAAGCAAGTGCATATAACCATGCACAGTTGATAATTGACTCCTCGGAGCAAGGCACTTAAGGTCATGATTCACTTTCTGTCAGGTTAACCTCCATGTAGATGAGCCACAAACATCCTTCTGTACCCAAGTTGATTTAGCTTGGTTTCTGCAATGTTGATAGGGAACTATCATGTGTTGTTATCCCAGATAGGAGGAAGAGGCAAAGCTCCATCTTCTAGCGCTTGAATTGCCAAGTTTTCACTAGAAGATACGCCCTTTATTTTTACTGTTTTGGAATCAGAATGTGCCCCAGAAGGGTTTTCACATAAAGACTCATGATTTGCTTTTGCTTTTTTAACTTTTGCGACTAAAGCTTACCTCCTCTCCAAAATATGCTTCTGTTTTAAGCTGATAGGGATATGTTGATGCTAAAGCCTGATTGCCTGTTGACTTTGCTGATTTCTCTGATTTGTCATTGATTTCCCTTTGCTGTTTTAGATGTGCTGACTGATCTTTGCTGACTTTCCTCACTGATTTCTTCTGATTGTATGCCTGGATGTTGGTACAACTGTAGCAGGACGGGGGGGATCATGCAAAGTCATGGATTAGATTGGGGAGATGGGAAAGATGGTGGTAGAAAGTGTTTGGATGGAAGGATGGAAAGTGATCAAGATAGGGGGATGTTGTCAGGATCAACATTGGCACATGTTGCGAGGAAGATGGATGATTGGATGTGGAAGATAGCGATAGATGTGATGGAGGATTTATGCTAGAGGATGGAGGAGATGGAGGGGAAGATTGAGGAGCTGGGAGATGGGCAACGTTGGATGCCATTGTGGATGTTTTTGTTAGATGGATTACATCTTTTTGCTTTGGGATCCACATCATTTTTGTTTTAGCTTTAGTGTGCCTTTGTGGCCATTGGTGGGCATCAGATTGTGCTTTTTCTTTGCTAAGCCTTTGTGGCCATTGGTGGGCATCAGATTGTGCTTTTTCTTTGCTAGGCCTTTGTGGCCATGTGATAGATTTTGCTTGGACTTTGCTAGGTTTTCGGAGCCATTGGGGTGCTTTAGCATGCCTGATTGGCTCTTTGTTGGGCCTTTGCGGCGCATTTGATTGCCTGATTGGAGCTTGCATTGATTGACCATGTCGATTAGACTGGACATGGTAATCGTCATTAGGCCTTTGCAGCCATTGGGATGCATTAGATTTGCCATTTGCTTTGATGGGCCTTTGTGGCCAGTGGTTTGCTTTGGCTTGCTTGATCGGATTTTGCTTTGATTGTGCATGTCGATTAGACTGGACATAACAATCCTGGGATATTTGTGGATTTTTCCCTTTATTCATGCGCGATATGGCATCCAAGTTGCAAGGAGCATTGGGAGGAATATGAGGAGTTGTCTGGGATGGAGGAAATTTGGATGGAGAGATGGAAGGAGATTGGTAGATAAGATATGTGGACATGTGCCATTGTTGATCTTGACTAGGGATGCTTGGATGTTGGATGAAAGGCTGAGTAGGATAAGATGGGGGATGATATTTTGGGATATAAGGTCCCAAAATGGACTTGTTGGGTAACGAAGATGCGCTGAAAGACTTTGGGACATAGGGACCCAAAATGGATGGGGAGGATGAAGGAGGAATATGATAGGTTGTCCTTGATTGTAACGATGGAGGAGGAGGAATTGCATTGTGGTTCTTGGAAGATGTTTTGTTGGTTTTGTAAGGATGTTTAAATTTTTCTTTAGCTGTACCAACATTTCTGGAGGAAGCACCCTTTGCTGATGTGGAAGAAGTGCCATCATCTGGTGTGCAACCGATTCCACAGCCTTTCGGATGTTTCTTGCCTTGAATGGGCTGTATATTTCCCTGTTCGTGAGTGCCAAGGCCTTTGCCTTGATAGTTCCATCTTTTCAGCATTTTATCCAGACAAGGATATTTTTGACTTGGGGTGAATGACAAACAGCCATTTTCTGGTTCCCTGATGGAAGATAAGAAGCTGATGTCTTCTTTTTCAAGTGGTTTACCTTTGACAAATGTTAGTTTTCCAAGTGGATAGAGTGACGGTAGCTGGACAGTTTGGTTAGGAGGATCCTCAAGAGGAGAGGATAGGATGTTGGGATTTTGACTAGGATTGGGGGATGGTATTGGATCTTTAGTTGGAGAAACTGGGATGATAGGGTCTTGGATTGGAGGAATTGGGATTGTAGGATTTTGGATTGAAGGTGATGGAGGCAATAGAACATGCGATGGGGGAAGTAAAGGGGTTGGATCTTGATGTTCTTCTATAGATATTTCAACATGCTTTTGGTCCAGATCTTGACACGATGGGATTTGTTCAGATAGAGGATTAGGGGATATATGGATGGACTCTTCAGAGGGAGTGGATAGAAGGATGGGAGATTCTGTAACTGCAATGACAGGAAGAGGGATGAACTCAGGAAGCTCATTAGGTATGCTTTGGATAGTGCTAGGAGGAGATGATTCTGGGGATTGGATAGATACTTCAGACGAAAGGAACTCAACGATGATAGGAGATGGAAGAGGATCAACGGTTGGGGTGTATGGAAGATAGATAATAGATGGGAGCGCTGGATGGGCCTCATCAATGATGGCTTCACATGAAGGATTGCTTGGCTTTTCAAATTCAGGCGTGGGTTTTGTTATTGGCTCTTCCTTGGGTTCTGTTATTGGTTTCCTTGGAGACTTTTGTGGTGAAGAAGGTTTGGAAGGTTGAGGAGATGGGGAGCTTGGATGGTCTTCGCATGAAAGTGGGGTTTGTGCTTGGGTAGATGTTTGTGAAGGGGGAGAGAAAGAAGGGAACACCCATGAAAAAGATGATTTTGAAAAGGGAGCTTTGGTTTTTGCTTGAGGGGATGATGGTGCTGAAGAGGCAGGGCTAATGGCTTGAGGTACAGGTTTTGGAGTGGGTTGAGGGATGAACTCTGCTGGTGGGAAGAGACTATTGGTAATGTGGTTTGGATGAGAGGATGGTGGTTTGGGACAGGATGGAGGATTGGGGTTTGGAGCAGAAGATGGTGGTTTGGGAAAGGATAGAGGTTTGGTGAAAAGGATGGGAGGACTAGAATCTTGGATTTCAGAATTTTTTGGAGGATGGGCAGATGGAGGCCTTAGATAGGGGAAGTAGCGTGAAGCGTTTCTACGGGATGAGGGTGATGGAGAAATGACCATAGTAGAAAGTGGAGGCCTGAAAGGAGCATATGGAAGAGGTGTAGGTTGAAGACAAGGATAAGTTGGGGATGGATAAGATACTGGGGTTGCTTTGCCAAGGACATGAAAAGGAGTGCTAGCCTTGCCGAGGACATGAAAGGGAGTGCTAGGAGATAAGCGTGAAGGCATGGTTGGCTGGATTGGAGGAATGATGGAACGCTGGGGGTTGCTTGGAGGAAACTGGCTGTAATAGGCATCATGGTCTACAAGACCTTCATCATCATTAGGATCGATTGGTGGGAGAGGAGAGATATCATAACCAAACTCATTATAGATTTGAGACATGCTGACTTTGCGAATGAGTTTGGATAAGGATAAGGATGAAGATGGTTTGGAAGACTAAGACTCAGATTGGGATGACTGACAGAAGCAGGCAGTTTTCTAGAAGAAGACAAACAAAGGGATGGGAGATGACCAAGTTTTGGGATGGCTGCTCTGATTGTCCTTCAAACCAAGTTATAGATCTGCTTGATGTTTTTCCATTGGCAAAGGATTTGATAAAAGCAATCTTCACAAAGGACAAAGCAACTTTGTGAGATACAAACAAGATAAAAGACTCTGATAAATGCTTTCAAAAAAGTGTATGTTTCAACAAGTGTTTTCACGGAGTCTTTGACTGTCAAGCACTTCAAACAGATCTACCTAAGGAAGGTGAGTATCAAAATCGCTTGCCCACAGCTTGGTATCCCCTAGAAGGGAATACAAATGGTGAGTAATCTTGAGGCGACCCGGTAAACCCCTTGGAATCGGTCCTTGCACAAGGATTTTGATACTTTCGGATGTAGATAGGGTAGCTTCTAGTTTATCAGGTTGCTATTTGTTCCGTGGTGTCTCCATACCCGGTTATGCTGATCATCCGTGACTCACTTAAGAGCGTTGCCAATTATGCTGGGGGAGAGGAATGTTTACCATCCCCAGACACGTGTTTGGCACGAACGCCCGGCGATTAGGAGATGTAAGTGATTCTTTTGGTATTCACTTATTTGTATACCGGCCGGGGGGGATACCGGTTTGAGGTCGTTCTCCGAGGAGGAAGCGCTTCTCCTTGGACAGGCCTCGCTAAAAGTAGAACAAGTGAACTTGTCCAAGTTCAAATGTTCCACGTTGCTTACTCTAACAAGGATTATGCAAGAATTTGAAAAAAACTCCTACATGCACATCAAGCAGATTTTGTTCATTTTCTCAATTTTGATTAAGTTTGTTTTGAACTTTGAAATGAAGACACTCGTGATTAGCTTTTGATTTGTTCCTTTCCTCAAAATGTAAATGAATTGAATGTTTGCAAGTTCTTTCCTTTTGTGCATTCAAGATTTGATTAGCGAGTTGTTTTAAGAACTTTGAAAAAGCTTTGTTTTGTCCCTTAGATCACTCAAGATTGAATTTGTTTGCTTGCTTTGGAATTTGAAATGAGATAGGGAATAGAGTTGTTTGTTTCCTTTAGTGCATTCAAGATTTGGTTTGATTTTCAAATTGACAATGACACTCTAGGACCTAAGTTCATTTCCTTAATGTCATTCAAGATTTTGTTTGACCTTTGCTGTAATAAAAGAAATGAAAAACCAGTCCCAAGCAACTCAAGACAAAAAACCAGAAAGTGACACTGTCCAGCTTATAGGCGACGCTGGAAAGTGTAGAGGTGACATTTAATTCCTACAGGCGACATTCTGTACCTCAAAAGGTGACAGATAAAAAACCAGAGGCGTGATTTATTTTGTTACAGGCGTCATTTCTTTACGTGTAGGCGACAGAAGAAGAATACTGGGACGGAACAGAAATTGTCAATCACCGGAAAATCTCAGTTATGCAGGCGTGAAAACAGAGCTCATAGGCGTCATTTCTTTCTTCAAATGCATGATTTAATTTCATGAAGGCGTGACTGAATTCCTTGTAGGCGACATTTCTTTTGTTGAAGGTGACATTTCTTTGTTTGAAGGCGACATTTAATTGCTGTAGGCATCATTTCTTTTCATGAAGGTGACATTTCTTTATTTCCTGCAAAATACAAGCATATAAAGCATAATTTCATCAAAATGATTGTGGTTTGAGTCCCACCGGGCGTGCCAGAATGTAGACTAGGATTTGTGAGTGCACCTAAACCTATTTTGAAGGCCAAAGACAAACAAATGTCATAGCATATAATCAAATCAAATTTAATGGTTGACAAACTAAAATCAAAGCCACCTCAGTTTAAGCTTAAAACGGATGCGCCCATGCATTGTTTGAATATGCTTAGATATAGAGGGATGTGGGTGTACAAACTCAAGCACTTGGAGCATGCAAGATAAATGATGATTTGAGGATCAAGAAGACCTAAAATGACACAAAATAGGTATGAGGAACCTATTTTGCCTCAAAAGGCCTCAAGAACACACAAATATGCAAAGCTAAATGAAAGAACTAAGATTAAAACAAGAAATGAATCTATGTTAATCCATTTAAGCTAATTTAGATGTGATTTAAGCTTGAAAATGATCTAAAAATGATGAGTTTATGCTTATGCTAGAATGAAAATGGCATTATAACTTTGCTATTGAGTTTGAGAGTTGAGAGATGATTTGCCTTAGGAAGTGAGGGTATTTATAGGATTTCTAAGGCTTGGGGTAGGAGGAATGAATGGCCAGGATTGAAATCTTTAAGAGAGGCCAAGATTCACTCAAAGGGAAGCACATGGATTGTGCTGGTTCTCAGCCAATCAAGAGGTGACACATGTCACAAGGTGAGTGGATGAAGGGAAGGGCAAAGAGGAGTCAACAAAGGGGGCTCCAAGCTCATAACTCTCCAAATAAATGCTTGTAAGAGCAATGAATGGGCTTTAAGAAGCTTTGAAGACTTTGGAGAAGCAATAAATGCTTTGTGGTTGAGATATTTGGAAGGAAAGACTTTGCTTTGGTTTAAGAAAGTCTTAAGCTTGGTTAGGATTGCACAAAGGTTTAAGGGTAGGATTAGGATTAGATTAGGACAAGAAAAGGATTAGGATGGGTGAAGAGGGTGGATTTGAGAAGATTCTAGAAGAGTCTAGATTTCTCCTTAGTTTCATGGAATAAAAGTTATTCATTCCAAAAGCTTAAGTTTTAAGAATATTTATTAAAATATTTTCAATAAATATGGAAATTAAATATTTAACCTTAATTAAATATTTAACCTTGGGATTAGGGTTAGAAAAGATGGGATTAGCCTTTTAATCGAAATTAAGAAGGGATTAGAAGATTTTGGAAGAGGTTAGTGGTCTTAAGAAAATTGGCCAAGTTTGGGATAAAAAATAAATTAATTTATTTTTGAAGTTTTTGGTCAATTTATTAATTAAATAATTAATAAATTAGGGATAATGTCCAAATGACATTTTTAGGCTAGATTCCTTAATTAAAGATTTTTAATTAAGAGAGAGGGATTTAATGCCATAAAAATAAATTAATTAATTAAATAAATAATTAATTAATAAATGATGATGTCATCAAGGATTTTCAGAAAACAAAAATAATTTATTTTCTGAAGGATTTTTCGGTGTCTACAAAGCCATCTAGAAATGAAAAGTACTTTTTACCAGCAAGATTATCAATCACTTGGTCAATGAAAGGTAGTGGAAAGTGATCCTTCTTAGTGGCTTTGTTTGTGTGTGTGAATTTTGTACCTGATCTATAGACACAACACTAGTAAAACATTAGAGGTTAGTTGAAATTAAAATCATGCAATGAATTGAAAGCTAAACTAACTAGGTGATTTACTACCTTCTAATAGGTGCGAGTATGATGTTCTCAGATTGTTATCGAGATTAGTGACCTTGACGACACCTAAATGAAAGATTTGAATACAAAAGATGGATATGGAATGAATGCAAAGTAATCTATTTTTTTGGTTTTTCTATGCAATAAGAATGAGAAATCTGATATGAATCTATTCTATATGAAAAATTGATATGCTATGATACACTAAAGGATCTAACAAATGAAAACTAATATGATATGAAAAAACTATCCAATATTGGTTTCACAAAGCTTGGATTTGCAAAGATGATTCTTCAGTCTCCAATTCGGTAGTGTGATTATGCAATTATTGTGGATGATTTGTGAAGAGCTGAGGCCTTAATTTATAGAAATCTAGGGCTTTGGAGGTGCATTGAGAAAAAGCCATAAATCACTCAAATTAACTCAGCTTGATTTTTGAGTTATCTGATTATAAAGAATAATTAACTCACAAAAACATGCAAAAGCAGAGTCTAACTCAAAATAGAGTTTAGCTTTAATTTATAATTCATAGTTATCTGCTTTTCTGATTGTGCATGATTTATTTATGAATTGATTTAATAATAAATTGATTTATTTCCAACTTAACTGAAATTAAAAAATAAAACAATTGATCTATGGGTTAATCAATTATTTTTCAAACTTTTATTCAAAAATAATATTATTAAAAATTGACAACTTGCTTTAATTAATTAAATAAGAATTTAATCAATTATTCATAGGATTTTGGATTTATTGTCAAAATTAAATAATACAATTTAGGAATAAATAGAATTAACTTCAATTAAACAATTAAGTGGCAGAATTAAATCTAATTAATTAAATATTGAGAATATTCAATTAATCAAACTTTAGGATAAATAGGATTTATCGCCAAATAATCATTAAATCAAAGATAATTAGGATAATTAGGAATGTTACTAGGAATATTCCCCAATGCAAAATTTATGATAATCAATTAGGATTCAATGATGTTTAGATGTGCCTTAGGTTAGGACTTTGATGTCGATTTCATTCGATATGTCGATATAGAAGATTAATGAACTTATAGCCCATTTTTTGGGTATTACATTTTGCCCCTCTTTAAATTGTTGTGTGAAGCACAGTGGTTCAAAGATAGTCTGTGTTTGATAGAGATATGAAACTGATTCAAAATTGATAATTGATATGAGACAGAAGCTAATTGAAAGATTTGATATGAAGATAATAGGTGTTGAATGACCAAAGATAATGTTAACTATAACAGTGATGAACCAATGAAACAAAAGCATCAAAACATCTGATTCTGAACATTATGATTGTGAAGAAGTGAGTGACCAATTCCAGACTCGATTGTCCTTAGAAGAATCACATAGGTATCACATTTGAACCCTTCAGTTACCGAAGAACCAAGGAAATAAGACATTTGAACTGATAGTTGCAAAAACTGATACAATTTACAAGGTTAGGACAGTACCAAATTGATATGGATCTCGATGAATATGATATGCCCCAAGCGATGATAGATTTTCCCCGAGCAATGAGAACTTTTGATGAATCAGCAACTAGACATGGTTGTTGTCTTGATTACTGAGGAAAGCTATGGTTTCAAATTTGATTATAGACTTTGAATGATATGCAATACCATGCCCCCTTCGGGATTAAAATTGAAATCTGACAAGAAAAGTCAGTGTTGAATAGTTCAGAAGCATGTTAATTGATTTGAGAAGTGGTTATATACATTCAAGAATGCATTCTGCATCATTGGGAGGTCCTGAAGACCAAGTTTGACTCGGTCGAACCATGAGTTGACCATAATTTTGATAGTTTGATGGAAGATAATCAGTTAAGTTGAATTCTAGATTTTTGTGATGATAGAAGGTCGATTATGCAAGTAGTTAATAATATAAATGATCTTAGATTTTGATTTTGATCTTGAAAAAGGATTCTACTTGTTGTTTCATTGCAGGAACCTTCGTGTGAGATTCAACTCTTGTTAGATTTGAATATGCGATTTGAAGAATTGTTTAAGCTTTGAAGTGTTTCCAAATATTTGTGAGATTATGTAGACATGCAAAATGCAAACAAACATGCAAAATAAAATGCAACCTAAGACCTAGGACCTAGTCATTGATCATGTGTTGATTTGTTATCATCATTGAACTTTTAGGTAATCAGATAAATCAATACAATGCCCACTAGTTATGAAACCATAGACATATGAATATTGATTTGTATGCGCAAGAATCAATACAACACCCACTAATTATGACAACCATGGATATATGAATATTGATTTTGTTTTCAAAATGTTAGATTAGATATAAGCATCAAGGCACAAACGCCAAGATGACCTGAATATCATGTCCATTTTGATATTGCAATTTGTATAAGCATCAAAACATCAACGTCATGATGACTAGAATATGCCTTGCATGACAAACACATCAAATAGTTAAGAGATCATTCTAAAACCAATGTGAATTACCCGTAGTGACTCTTTATCATTCACATCCTTAGGCAAGATCGCGTTTCACAGTAGGAGAAAGAACTTGCTCAAAAAGACAATAGTTAGATCAAACATCCTTGAATGTTCTGGGTATCAATGGTCGAGGTATGCATGGCCATCCAATTCAAGATATAGGCTCTTACGGTCGGACACCATTTCAATCCAGAATTTCCAAAGTTGTTAGATTTTCACATACAAGAAGTAAACAAAGAAAAGATTATGCCCCTAGTCATCACTCTCTAAATCTTGTAAAGGACATCATCGAAGAGCTCAAAGAGACACAATATGCAAAAATCTCAATGCGAATCAGTAAGCATACAAGGAGATAAAAGCATGTAAAAAACATAGATTGTTTTCAGTTTGTGTTTGATGTTTGATTGTGTTGTTGTAGATGCAAAATCCTTTCTGGAGACAAGACTGACTAACTGACTCAAATGAAGCTTCAAAGGACTCTAACTGGATATGATACGTCTTAGATACATTGGAGGCCATAGGATATGACTTTGATTGCCCCTAAGTTTGAACATTGATAGGATACAGAAGCTTGAGCTGATTAGTGTACAGACCAACTTATTGAAAATAGGAATGCAAAAACAAACTGGGAGATATGTACAAACTAAAGCGAGATTGAAAGCTGGGAAAGACCAAGATGGTGCTGATAGATGGAGCATTTTGAAACAAGTGGCACCGATTTGCTAAGTTTTCACCATCTTGGTAGAGATTCTATTTTTGCTACCAAGGTGCCTGTTTCTAGGTTTTCACCAAGGCACTTTTTCTTTTTCTCATTTTTTTGTATTTTTTGATTTTTTTGTGAATCATCAAGGCACCTATTGCTAGGTTTTCACCAAGATGTTCATTTTTTTAGGACTTTTTCAGATTTTAAAGATTTTTTCAGGACATTTTAACATAGACTGAATGCCTTAGGCATAGAATTTCTAAAGATGGAGAACATTGATCAGTTCTCAGAGCTTCTCTCCTTCATTTGTTGAGAGTTGATAGGCACCAAAGCCAAAAGTAGTAGTGATTACAAAGGGACCCAACCAGTTTGGGTTCAAACTTCCCCTTGCATTCTTGATGTGATTGATTTTTAGGATTTTCTCTCAAGACTAGATCACCAACCTGAAATTCTCTATGTCTGACTTTCTTGTTGTAACCTCTAGACATTCTCTTCTGATATACTCTAAGATGATCATACACTGCTTGTCTATGCTCATCTAGTAGTTCAAGTTCTTGCAACCTAGACACTCTGTAGTCATCATCAGTTACGAGACCATGCATTCTGATTCTTAGTGATGGGATTTCAACCTCAATAGGCAATACCGCTTCATACCCATAAACTAAAGAAAAAGGTGTAGCCCCTCTAGGCATTTTGATACTTGTTCTATAGGCCCAGAGAGCTGGCTTGATCATGAGATGCCAGTCTCTTCCCATTTTATTAACTGTGCGGTGTAAGATTTTCAATAAATTCTTATTAGAAGCCTCTGCTTGTCCATTCCCTTGAGGATAGTAGATAGAAGACCAATGTTGTGTGATCTTAAATTTGGCACATAGATCATCTAGGTCTTTGTTCTTGAATTGTCCACCGTTATCTATGATTATGGAATGAGGTATCCCATATCTACATATGATATAGGTCAATATGAAAATAGATATTTGCTTTCCAGTTGCTTGTGTCAAAGGGACTGCTTCTACCCATTTTGTAAAATAATCTGTAGCTATGATTATATGGGTATGTCCATTAGAAGAATGAGGGTGTATAGCTCCTATAAGATCAAATGCCCATTGGTGAAAAGGCCATTGTGTAGTAAATGGAATTAGATCTCTCCTTGGAGCATGAATTAAGTTGCCATGCACTTGGCATTTTTGACAGTTCTTAGCAAATTTGATAGCATCTTTCTCCATCTTAGGCCAATAGCACCCAGCCCTAATAATTTTTCAAGCTAGTGTTAAACCATTTGAGTGTGACCCACAAATACCATCATGGACTTACTCTAATGCACATTGAGACTCTTCGTCTTCTAAACATCTAAGTAGCGTACCATCTAGACCTCATTTGTACAGATTGTGACCAATGATGACATATCAAGAGGCATTACGGCTAAGGTATCTCTTCTCATGGAAGTTGAAGGTATCGGGAATGATTTGGTCTTGGAGATACGAAAATAGATTTTTATATCTAGATGAATCATGACAAACAATAGTGTAGATCATGTGGGTTTCAGGGGAAGCATATGCAGGATAAGATAGTGCTTCCATCAGGAACTCATAGCGTAGCTCATGTTCAGGCTACTGTAATAAAGTAGATAGTGTTGCCATTGCATCGACAACCTTATTCTCCATTCTAGGAATTTTCTCAAATGTGATAGATATGAAATACTTCTTTAAATCATCTACCATTCTCTTGTAAGGAATGACCTTTTCATCTTTATTTTGGTACAAATCATTAACTTGATGAATAAAAAGTTGAGAGTCTCCATGAATGTGTAGCTATGTTACTCTCCATTCAATTGCTATTTTCATACCATTCAAAAGGGCTTCATATTCTGCAATATTGTTTGTGCAAGGAAACTTTAATCTGAATGCTTTTTGGATTGAGTATCCTTGAGGAGTTATGAACAATACGCCGGCTCCAGATCCATTTTGTGTATAGGAGCCATCAAAGAATAACTACCATTCTCTAGAAGAAAGAGTCATGATAGAGGAATCTAGAAATTCCATTTGCATTGGTGTATCATCAATCATAGGTGCATCTGCTAATTGATCAGCAATAACCTATCCTTTGATAGCCTTTCTTTCCACATATTCATTGTCAAATTCACTTAAGAGCATAACCCATTTAGCTAATCTACCTGTGAGGGCAGATTTTCTTAGTAGGTACTTGAGTGGATCAATTTTAGCTAACAATTGTGTGGTATGAGCTAACATGTAATGTCTCAATTTTTGTGATGCAAAGATCACAGCTAGAAAAGCTTTCTCAGTCATTGAATAGTTCTTCTCATATGCAACCAATGTTCTACTGATATAGTATATAGCTCTTTCCTTTTTGTTCTCATCATGTTGTGCTAGCAATGCCCTAGTGATGTATCTATAGCGGAGACATATAAGATCAAAGGCTTCCCATGAATAGGAGGAATCAAGATAGATAGATTTGATAGATATTTCTTCATATGGTCAAAGTTATTTTCACATTCTTCATTCCATGCAAAGGTCACACCTTTATGTAATGTTTTTGTAAAAGGTTGTGATATATCAGCAAGCTATGATATGAATCTTCTGATAGATTGTACTCTCCCTTGTAATGTCCTTATTTGACTAATATTCATTGGAGGTTGCATTTCTATTATAGCCTTGACTTTAGTTGGATCAACTTCAATGCCCTTCTTTGACACTATGTATCCTAAGAGCTTTCCAGAAGTGACACCAAAAGCACACTTCTTAAGATTTAGTCAGAGACTAAACTTTTCCATTATGTCTAGGATCATGCTCAAGTCCTTTAGATGTTCAGTTATAATCATAGATTTTGGTAAAGTATCATCAACATAATCTTCCATAGTTTGATTCATCATGTCATGAAAAATAGATGTCATTGCTCTTTGATATGTAGCACTAGCATTTTTAAGCCCAAATGGCATGACATTCCAATAGAAGGTACCCCATGCACATGTGAAAGCAATTTTCTCTTGATCCTCTGGAGCAATTTTTATTTTGTTATATCTAGAGAAACCATCCATTAAGGAATACATCTCGAAACCCACAGTCATGTCCACTATCATATCAATGTTAGGTAGTGGAAAATCATCCTTAGGGCATGCTCTATTCACATCTCTAAAGTTTGTGCACACTCTGATTGAACCATCTGGTTTAGAAATAGGTACAATATTAGAGATCCATTCAACATAGTCTATAACACAGATGAACCTAACTTTTAGTAGCTTCTCTAATTCAGCTTTCACTAAGAGTGCAACATGAGGATGCATCTTTCTCAATTTTTTCTTGAAAGGTTTTATATTAGGAGCTATAGATAAATGGTGCATGATAAGATTAGGATCCAACCCTGGAATATCTGAGTATTTCCATGCAAAGTTGATCTTTTTCTCTATTAGGAATGTAGTAAAAAATTTCTTCTCTTCTTTTGATAATGATTGTGCTACATGTACCAATTGTGGTTCTTTTGTTGTACCCAAATTGATAGATTGAGTGGGCTCAATTAGAATTGGAGATCTATCCTATAAATGACTCAAAAGGACATCAAATATCTCATCCTTAGGTGCCTCCAAGAGGTTTTCACCTTTGGATATGTCTTTTATTTTTACTTTTGTAGGTTCTGAGACTACCACAAAGTGGTTTTCACCCTCAGAACTCCTTTTCTTTTTCTTTTTATTCTTATTTTTTTGACTAAAATAGTTGATGTCCAACTCCATCATGCTAACCCTTGGTTCACTGATGGAAGTACTCATAGGCTCAATTGTATTGAGGTAGCAAGCAAGGGCATAGTCATTGGAAAAGGTGTAAACACCATGGCTTAGATTTGTGGAGGTTTGATCAATAAGTTCTGGATATTGGATAGTCAAAGTGGGGAAAGATTGGGAGATAGTGTTTATGAATAGGGATCTGTCATCATTAGTCCTAACCCGATGCTCAAGTTCAAAGGTGATATTACAATTAAGACATTCAATTTGTGAATAGGCTCAATGTCATTGTTGGAGTCCAATTCTACCATTGGTGGATCAGACTAGATAGGTTCATCATTTCTCTCTAGACTTACGTTGGGTTCAGGTGCATATTGGTGAATAACATCAACATGTTTCTCTCTAATAAGCTCATCTAGTTCTAGAATAGCTCCCCATTCATATTCATTTGATTTAGCTTCTGATTCAAGATCTCTAGGAAATCTTAGAACATGAGTAAAGTTAGGGTGAATACGCCAAGAAGGGTTACCCTCAGATTTTGATTTGAATTCATACTCATGGGAATCTGTCTCAGAATCACTACCACCTCCCTCTTCTTGATTGTTTTCAAGATTAGCTGGATCTTGTGTTGCAACTATCTCTTGGTTGATAGTAGGTTCCTATGTTTCTACTACATTAATTCTTTTGATTGGATCATCTTTATCATCAAGAAGGTCTTTGATCTCTTTAGGCAATTTTTCATAGGGGATGAGTTCTAAGCTATCTGAATCACTATCTGATGGTTTTGTTTCTTCTTTCTTAAGAAGAGGTTCTCCTTGTGCGATCTGCTCTATGACATGAGAACAATTACCTTTGAGCTGATATGGTTTCTTCTTAAAGCCTAGGCCAACAGTATTCTTATTTGCCCTACCTATATGTGAAATAGGTGCCACAAGACCTTTTCCTCTGACTCCTAGAGGTCCTTGACCTGGATATCCCATCTTAGCTATCAATTTATTTCCTAGACTGTATGACTTAGAAGGGATCTATGGTGCTGTAGAGTTGCTAGTTTGAACATTGTGGGATTTAGGTTCATCTTTGTATAGCCATGATAGCACAGCTTCATCCTCTTCAAACTCTTGCTTGGATACTTGTTCAGCCACAAAATTCTTTTTATATGCTTCAAGAGGTTCCCTAGGTTCAGGCTTGGACTATTTCAAATATTGTCCATAAGACTTAGGTGAGATAGGAAGAGATGTCAAAGATAAGACTGGCTCTATAATATATTCTCCCATCCCATTTTCTTTGATATTAACCTCTTTTGCAATATCTTCCATTTTAGATGTGGATGCTTCTTTAGTTGGTTGAATGGAAGATTCTCTATTATTAGGCACAAGCTTATCTACACTTTCCTTCAATGTATTGCAAGTCATATTCAGATATGCAGGGATAGTAACCTCTACTCCTTCATAAGGAAACTTCAAACATTGATGGTATGTAGAAGGAATAGCTTGCATTTCATGTATCCATGGTCTCCCTAGGAGGATGTTGTAGGCCAAAGGTAGATCAAGCACTTGACAGATGGTATCTTTGATAACTAGACCTGCTCTGATAGGTAAGACAATGGTGCCTTTAGAAGATCTTTCTTATTCATCATAGACTTTGATAGTTATTTTCTTTCTAGGATCAATAGCCAATTCTAAAAATCCCAATTGTGTGATCAAGCTGTAAGAACAAATGTTTAGGCCAGTGCCCCCATCTATCAACACACGTTTGACTCTATGGTTCTAGATCAAGACTTCTATATGCAAAGGCTGATTATGTGCATGACTCAAGGAGTTGTCATCTTCCTCTGAAAAGGAGATATATTGCAGAGATGTAAGATGTCCAACCATAGTCTGGAACCTATCTAAATCAAGGTCATCAGGAACATTGGAACCAAGCAAAGATTTGTCTAGGATAGCTCTATGAGCTGGAGATATTCAAAGCAACTCAAACATAGAGATTTTGGCATTAGTGTGCTAGAGTTGTTGGACAATGCTATAAGATGTAGGCCTTGTATCCTTTAGATTGGAAGATTTGGAAGTAGACTTCTGTTTGGAAGTAGATGAAAGATTGAAGGGTATCTTAGGGACATTAGATGAATCTAGGAGTTGTCCTTTCAGATGTGTCTGAGCTTGTGATAAATTAACTACGTTGGTGGATTGATTTTGTCTATCTCTTCTTACAATTATGATGACATTGCAATGCTCTGAGAGATAGGGTTCAACCATATTGATGGTAGCATTATTTCCAAGGTAAGCACAATTGACTTTTGCCCCCATATTAGGTGGAGAAGATGAAACTGCTTGACCATATTTTGGAAATGGTTTTGTGAATTCTATATGATCATTATTGCTCTTAGGATTGTCAACTATGATGTCTCCCCTATAGATCAGATCTTGAATGGTGTGTTTCAACCATAAGCAGTTATTAGTTTTGTGACCTTTACCTTGATGGAAATCATAGAATTCATTTTCTCTCGACCATTTTGGCTTAGGCTCAGAATTAGGTGGTTGGATCACTGGCAAAGAGATGATGTTATCAGCCAGTAGAGTTTTCATAGCTGATTCTAAAGATTCTCCAAGAGGAGTGAACTTTCACTATTTATCCCAAGATTTGTATTCTAGCTTCTTTTGAAATGGTTCGAATGACTTTTGTTCTGAAGCTTTAATGGCTTGGGAACCAAGAGTTAGGTTGTAGGCTGGTGCCTTTGATGGGGCACGAATAGTGTCAACAATGCCATCTATGAAGATGCCTTTGTTCTTGTTCCAATTTTTGTTCTTATCTTTGGAACTAGATCTAGATTCGTACTTGTCTTTTTGAAGTGTGATTTCTCCTTTTTTCACAAGAACTTTTTTGATTTTGATAGCATTGTCCACCATCTTGTCAAAAGATGTATGATCTTGCATTTTTAGAGGATAATTGATTTCTAGAACCAGGTTATTGATGAAGATTTCTAGTTTTTCTATTTCTAGAATAGGTCTAGCATATAGAGAAAACTTCTTCCTCCATCTCTTGAGAAATGTTAGGAATGGTTCCCCTGGATATTGCTTGAGATTATAGATATCAATCATGGTGACTAGATGTTGAATATTGTAGGAGTATTGCTGATAGAACAATTTGATCAACTCCTCAAAAGTTTTGATAGTAGAAGGAAATCTAGAGAACCAATGAATGGTTGCTCCCCCTAGAGATTGAGGGAAGAGACTCATCAGATAGGTTGGTTTGTGCATGAACTCCATAAGATTGTGTATAGAATTATTTGACATGATCTTGAGGATCTGAGTGTCCATCATAGTTATCATACTTAGGCATCTGCACTCTTTTTGGAAATGGTGGCATGTACAAGTCTTTGTCAAATGGAAAAGGACATAGGGCCTCCATGGAGAACTCCTTAGGTTCTTTTTCTTTTTCAAGGTTGTTAATTTTGACTTGCATGGCATGCATTTGTTTCATCATAACTATGAGTGGAGTTTCTTCCTCATGCATAATGATATCTTCAACATTAAAGTTGGGAGGAATTTTGGCTCCTTGATGAGCTAATTGTAAAAAGTATGCCTCTCTATCTTCTTTCAATAAATGGTTCATCATTCATTTGAAGTTATCATCATTTTGATATTGAGCAATTTCTTCAGGTGTGGGTTCCTGATCTGTACCATGTGGAGACTGAGCTATTTGAGAGCCAAAGTTTTTCCTTGCTTGAGACATGGTAGGAGTTTGTGGACTCCATGGAATAGATTGATGTGGGGTTTGTTGGGTACCTCTGTGAGTTAATGAAGGAGGAATGTAACTAGTTTTAATCAAAGGTTGCTAGCACTGTCATCTTCATAAAGACTAGAATCGTGGAGTTGCTCAAAAGTTGGACCTATGTGACTCAAAGGTAAAGTATGAGATATTTCCCAAGATTTCTTATGAGAGGAAGCTCTAGTTTCCACCATTAACCTTGGGTGAGGCAAAAGAATAAGATGAAAACAACTAAAGAATGAATTGAATCAAGATGATCAGATGACTCAACCTTGTCAAGGTTTGATTGATTGAAGTATAGATATGACTTAAATGAGGGATACTATGCCTTGGATGTATGGGTAGGTTCCCAAAAGATAGCGGACAAGATATCACAACACTTAGTCATTTTGATGATTAATTGAAGATTGATAGTTATGATAAGGTTTTGACACAAGATGATAAAGACTCAAATTGATTAAATAGAAGGCTAGATCGGATTCAAAATACCACTTTAGGATAATGATTGGATTCTCAATAGCTACTACTCTATTCTTGACACAGTGATTTGTTTGACAGATTTTGGAAATAGGCTGAAAAAGCTAAGTATCTGGCAATTCTGACAATTTTCTGACAACTTTTCAAAATTTTCCCAAATGACACTCTACAGACTCGTACGATAGTGGGTATGCTATGAAATGATAGTGGAAAAGCTTGTATAACAATTGAAAAACTTGCACAATAGTTGCTAGCAGGATTTGACTTTTTGAATTTGATTGGCAGAAAGACTCATACGACACTGGGTTCTTTACCATACGATAGATGGGCAGTAATGAAACAACACTTGATAGAAACTTGTATGACTTTCTGACCTCCTGAGATGATTTTGACTCCAGAAAGGAATTTCACTTCAAATTTTGCAAATTTAGGGTTTTCATTTTATGATTGTTTGCAAATTTTAATGTCCAGATTTGAGGATTGTAACAGATTTGTCCGTTTTCAATAACCAGATAGATAAACAAGCACGCAAAATAGCAAGCAAGTGATTTCAAGCATGTCTGAAAACAATGAACAAGGGAAAAAGAAACCTTGCACATGAACAATCAAGTAATTTTATTCATTCTAATCCTCAGAAGTACTAATTGTGTATGTTCCAAAATTTTTTTGCAATAACGCACATATAACCTAGAAAATGAAAATTTGGCCTCGCTAGGGTTTTTAGTAATGGTTTGACTCTGCAACATTTATGATCCAAGAGGGTGAACTCCAATCCAAGTGCACTAGGTTTTTGACACAGTACAAGAACTTAATCTTCAGGATCTGCTAGGGAGATTTGACAGCCCAACAAGAGACCACACCTGTGGAGATTTCTTCCAATAGGACATTTATATAGCGGTTGCCACTACCATGGCGAAAATGGCTATTACCGCTTGAGGTTCCATCAAAGTGGTTGACCCAATTAAGGGAATGTCCACTACAATTAACCATCTCTAAATGTGACTCACAAAATATACCACATGGAGACTGGTTCCAGATTCAAGGATTTGGGTTTTTGGTACTATCCAAAAAGGAAGTAGAGCATAATCCCCTAGCCTTTTCACTTTTAACCCAAACAAAGCAGACAGATTAATCTGACACGCTAAGACCAAGATTATCTCACAAAGATCTATGACATCGACCCCTTATGATCTATCAGCCTCTCTGGAGAGAGAATGCCTCGATCAGAAGTTGAAGACACACAGATCTAGTGGAACGTGAGACTCCCTCAGTATCCTCCCCACCTACAAGGGATCCTTCATTGAGAAGAGTTTCACTGGAAACCCACTCTCTCAAGATCCACAAATAGTGTTCATGGGGCCTAATTACTATGTGTAACAAAGATGCTGAAAGCAAACTATGTTCATTTTTATAGCCCAAATGAAGTCTGTGATAGGAAAGCAATAAAAGTCACTCAAGCTAAACACAATGAGATGTTTGTTTTAGATCCAAAATAAAAGTCTTATCAGCTGAGAAGATTACCTGAATTCCTTGCAATGCGCTTAGTAGATTCTTACCTATTTTTAGCAATTCTTACACTTTTTCCAATCAAAACTAGCAGGAGTCAATCAAAAATAGAGAATTTCAATTGTTAAGATTAGCTGTTAGTCAAAATCTAAAAACCAAATCTGATAAACTACCCTGAAAAATGAAATGACAATGAAAACCTAGTGCCAAAACTCCTACGACACTGGGTCTACTTCTAGATGACAGTCCAGAAACTTGTACGACACTGGGTGTCAGATCATATGACAATCGAGATTCCAAATGACACTTTGATCCTGCTGATATGATTCTCAAACAAATCAACTATCATACGACAATGGGTATCCTCCCAGATGACAGTCCAGAAACTCGTACGGCACTGGGTATCAGATCATATGACAATCAAGCTTTCAAATGATAAAGTTTTTCTGATGATACAAGCCTCGATCAAATCAACTATCGTACGACAGTGGGTATCTCCTAATATGAGTTTCTGACAAAACTCATACGACAACTATATGAACATAAATTAAAAATCACAGTGTACGGACAATTTTGATAGAAATTTTTTCCTTTTTTCTTTTTTGGAGGAAAAAAAAAACAAAAAATAACGTTTTGCAGAGTATACTAGAACCCTTGAAACCCTTAACCTCAAAAGATAGAAATTGATAGAAATGAAGGGAAACCCATTTTAGGGCCCCACAGGGGGCGCCAAAAATGGTATTGCATATCATTCAAAGTTTGTAATCATATCTTTATTGAAATCGTATCTTTATGGCAATCATATCTTTCCTCAGTAATCAAGACAACAACCACATCTAGTTGTTGATTCATCAAAAGTCCTCATCGCTTGGGGCATATCAGATTCATTGAGATTCATATCAATCTGATATTATCCTAATCTTGTAAACTATATCAGTTTTTGCAACTATTGGTTCCAATGTGTTATTTCCTTGGTTCTTTAGTAATTGAAGGGTTCAGATGTGATACCTACATGATTCTTCTAAGGACAATCGAGTCTGGAATCGGTCACTCACTTCTTTGCAATCATAAGGTTCAAAATCAGGCATTTTGACACTTTTTCACAATCATCAGTTCATTTGTTGTTATAGTTAACATTATCTTTGGTCATTCAGGACCTATTATCTTCATATCAAATCTTTTGATCAGCTTCTGTCTCATATCAATATCAATTTCAAACATCTTTATCAAACATAGACTATCTTTGAGCCACTGCGCTTCGCACAACAATTTAGAGAGGGGCAAAATGTAATACCCCAAAAATGGCCTAGAGGTTCATTAATCTCCTATATCTACATATCGAACAAAATCGGCATCGAAGTCCTAACCTAAGGCACATCTAAACATCATCAAATCCTAATTGATTATCTCAAATTCTGCATTGGGGAATATTCTTAGTAATATTCCTAATTATCCTAATTATCTTTGATTTAATGATTATTTGGTGATAAATCTTATTTATCCTAAAGTTTGATTAATTGAATATTCTCAATATTTAATTAATTAGATTTAATTCTACCACTTAATTGTTTAATTGAAGTTAATTCTATTTATTCCTAAATTGTATTATTTAATTTTGACAATAAATCCAAAATCTTATGAATAATTGATTAAATTCTTATTTAATTAAATAAAGCAAGTTGTCAATTTTTAATAATATTGTTTTTGAATAAAAGTTTGAAAAATAATTAATTAACCCATAAATCAATTGTTTTATTTTTCAATTTCAGTTAAGTTGGAAATAAATCACTTTATTATTAAATCAATTCATAAATAAATCATGCACAATCAGAAAAGCAGATAACTATCAATTATCAATTAAAGCTAAACTCTATTTTGAGTTAGACTTTGCTTTTGCATGTTTTTGTGAGTTAATTATTCTTTATAATCAGATAACTCAAAAATCAAGCTGAGTTAATCTGAGTGATTTATGGCTTTTTCTCAATGCACCTCCAAAGCCCTAGATTTCTATAAATTAAGGCCTCAGCTCTTCACAAATCATCCACAAGAATTGAAAAATCACGCTGCCGAATTGGAGACTGAAGAATCATCTTTGTGAATCCAAGCTTTGTGAAACCAATATTGCATAGTTTTTTCATATCATATTAGTTTTCATTTGTTAGATCATTTAGCATATCATAGCATATCAATTTTTCATTAGAATAGATTCATATCAAATTTCTCATTCTTATTGCACAGAAAAACTAGAAAAATAGATTACTTTGCATTCATTCCATATCTAGATTTTGCATTCAAATCCTTCATTTAGGTGTCGTCAAGGTCACTGATCTCGATACAATCTGAGAACATCATACTCACACCTATTAGAAGGCAGTAAATCACCTGGTTAGTTTAGCTTTCAATTCATTGCACAATTTTGATTTTTGCTAGACTCTAATGTTTTACTGAAGTGTTGTCTAAAGAATAGGTAAAAAATTTACACACACATTTCTAGTGCCCCACGGTGGGCGCTAGAAATGTGTGTGTGAATTTTGTACATGATCTGTAGACACAACACTTCAGTAAAACATTAGAGGTTAGTTGAAATTGAAATCATGCAATGAATTGAAAGCTAAACTAACCAGGAGATTTACTGCCTTCTAATAGGTGTGAGTATGATGTTCTCAAATTGTTATCAAGATCAGTGACCTTGACGACACCTAAATGAAGGATTTGAATACAAAAGATGGATATGGAATGAATGCAAAGTAATCTATTTTTTTGGTTTTTCTGTGCAATAAGAATGAGAAATCTGATATGAATCTATTCTATATGAAAAATTGATATGCTATGATATGCTAAATGATCTAACAAATGAACACTAATATGATATGAAAAAACTATGCAATATTGGTTTCACAAAGCTTGGATTTGCAAAGATGATTCTTCAGTCTCCAATTTGGCAGCATGATTATGCAATTCTTGTGGATGATTTGTGAAGAGCTGAGGCCTTAATTAATAGAAATCTAGGGCTTTGGAGGTGCATTGAGAAAAAGCCATAAATCACTCAGATTAACTCTGCTTGATTTTTGAGTTATCTGATTATAAAGAATAATTAACTCACAAAAACATGCAAAAGCAGAGTCTAACTCAAAATAGAGTTTAGCTTTAATTGATAATTGATAGTTATCTACTTTTCTAATTGTGCGTGATTTATTTATGAATTGATTTAATAATAAAGTGATTTATTTCCAACTTAATTGAAATTAAAAAATAAAACAATTGATTTATGGGTTAATTAATTATTTTTCAAACTTTTATTCAAAAATAATATTATTAAAAATTGACAACTTGCTTTAATTAATTAAATAAGAATTTAATCAATTATTCATAGGATTTTGGATTTATTGTCAAAATTAAATAATACAATTTAGGAATAAATAGAATTAACTTCAATTAAACAATTAAGTGGCAGAATTAAATCTAATTAATTAAATATTGAGAATATTCAATTAATCAAACTTTAGGATAAATAGGATTTATCACCAAATAATCATTAAATCAAAGATAATTAGGATAATTAGGAATATTACTAGGAATATTCCCTGATACAGAATTTATGATAATCAATTAGGATTCGATGATGTTTAGATGTGCCTTAGGTTAGGACTTTGATGTTGATTTTTTTCGATATGTTGATATAGAAGATTAATGAACTTATAGCCCATTTTTGGGGTATTACATTGTTAAGTTCTCTATAGTCAACATAGACTCTCCACTTTCCCCCTTTCTTTGGAATAATTACAAGTGGAGAAACCCACTGATTGTTAGAAATAGGATAAATGAAACCTGCAGTAAGAAGCTTCTGCAGCTCGGTCTTAACTATGTCTCTTAAAGCAAAGGTTAATTCTTCTTTGAGCTTGCCTTACTAGCTTGTATTTTGGGCTTATATATATTCTATGAGTACAAAGTTTGGGATCTAGCCCTTTCATGTCAATGTAATCTCATGCAAAGGCTTGCTGACTATCCTATAAAAGCTTGAGAAGACTAGAAATCTGAGATTCAGTGAGGTTTTTATTAACATTTAGCTCCTTTCCTGAAACAATTTCAACTCTCTTAACTTTTTCTAACATCTGGACTTCTGCTATGGATGGAGACTTTATCTCATGGGGTAGCAAGGTGTGAAGATAATTAGGTGTTGCAAGAAGTTGAGATGTGGTTTGCTTGGGCATTACTATTTGAAGGGAACAATTTGGATCATCACAAGATAACTCCTCAGAATCATATTAGTTGGTAAGGATTGCTGCTAGCATATCATCTTCTTCTTGTAATACCATGAATGGATTTCTCTCAATGACCATGAGTTTTTGCACAAATTTTACTTCAAGGGCAGCATCTCCTAAGTCTAGCCAGACAACTTGATCAAGTTCACTTTGGGGTTTTTCTGGAGAATACAGAGTTAACTTCTTGGTATTTATTCCATCTGGTATGGTCATCTTTCCTGAATGACATGCAATGCAAGCATCATTCATGGCTAACCAAGGTCATCCTAAGATTAATGGATATCCTCCTAGGGTGGCTTTGGGTGACAAGACTATGAAATCTAAAGGGTAATCTAAGGAATCCAAAGTAACAATAATATCCTCAACCATACCATTGGGCTTGACTATGGAATTATCAGCTAACTACAATATTGGTGGTGTGTCCCGTAAACTAATGATACTAAGTTTCATCAGAACTTCCCTAGTCATAACATTGATTGATGCTCTCAAGTCAATTAGAACATTTTGAATTTGGGTACCATTAATGTAAATGGTTACCACTAGACTTCCTGGATCTGAATACTTAGGCATGATAGCTTTTCTTAGCATGAGATCAGAGAGCTGGCCTAAGACATGGACAATATCAGGGTCATTCTTTTTCCTTCTAGGTTCTTTGATATAGGCTTCTTTAATTGCTTTGGTATAGACTCAAATTTATTTAAGGGCATCCAACAAGGGAATCTACAATGTCATTTTCTTGAGCTGATCAATCAAATCAGTGGCTACAAAATTTTCTTTTGGAGGAACTGCTTGAGACAATCTTTGTGGATAAGGAGGATTCTTAGGCATTGGTGCAATTTGAACAATAGGTAAAACATCAACAGGCTAGTTCACGGGTATGTCCTTAGCATGAACAACTTCAGTTATTATTGGCTCCTTAGGTGTAGACAGTGTAGTTCCTGATCTAAGATGGATATCATTTACGTGCAAGAAATAAGCTTGTTGCTTATTATTAGGATTTGGAGTTGGCTGAGCAGGAAGTTGAGTTGGCTTTTGAGGGTTGCTATTTGCTACAGGAGGTGGAGACATAATAGCTTGTTACTGAGGTGGGGGCATTATTGCTTGTTATTGATTAGGCTGATTAGGTCCCCATTGAGGTTGTGGTTACCAATTACCATGAGGTGTCCATTGGTTATTCTACTATTGCAGCTGCTGATAGGAGTTATACTACTATTGGTATGGGTTAAATGGTGGTTGCTATAGATAGGCTTGGTTATAATATGACTGTTGATTGGACTAGTTGTGATTCCAATTCTAACCCTTAGGAGAAAAATTTTGGGGGTTTTGGTTTGGCCAATAGCTATTATTATTATAACCAAAATTATTTAGTGGGTCCGGAGGCATACCTTGTCTCTAAGCCCATGGACACCTTTGAGAAACATAGAAAACTTCTCCATTCTCCTCATCTATGGCTTTGAACTCAGTGGGCATTGGGTTGATGTCCACAGATGCAATTGTATTACATTTACATTTTCTCTTCTTTTATCTGCAATGAGAACAAAACTTAGCAAGCACAACATTTGACTTTTCCTTCTTTCTCCTTGCTTGCATACTATCCAGCTGAGTGGTGACATCATTAATGATATCTTTCTTGAAGTCAGATAGAAAATTAGACAGCTCCATTTTGGATACTCCTGAACCACCATTGGAATTATGAGGTAGGTCTCTAAGTCCCCTAGCCTTCTTCAAAGTGGCCCTTGAATAATTTTGACATATATTCTTTATGTCAACCCAACCTTTTTTTCTGATATCTCCTACTGCCATTAGGTCTAGAGCCTCAATACTTCCATCATTCACACCCTTTAGGAAGAGGTGTTTCTAAGATGCCTCATTTAGCTGGTGTTGTGTATTACACTACAGTTTGAACATGAATATGGATACATAATCCTCCAAGGTTTTATCCTCCTTCTGAGCCATTTTAAAAATGTCATCACCTTTCAAATCTTGACCTCTACAATACTCTTTGTACTTCAAAAGAAACATAGTGCACATGGCATTCTAATCTACTACAACATTAGCACCTAACCCCATGAACCATCTCAAAGCAGCTTCGTTTAGAGTTGATGGAAACTACTTCAGCTTGTGGGCATTAGTGGTATAGTCATAACTTTGGAAAAGAATATCAAATTCAAAGAGAAAGGTCTCAGTGTCTTCTGTAAGGAGGCCATAAAATTTGGGAAGTGCAACAGTAGGTATATTCTTCAAATTTTGGTTACCTTGCTATTGAGGTATAGGAAAAGGAAAGGGAGCCTGAGCAGCCATTTTGGGAGGAGGACCTGGTGGTGGTGGCTGATATATAATAAGAGCAAGTGGGTTATCTAGGTATTCAGGTTCAGCAAATAGGTCATTCAAATGCAGTGATTCCTCAGATGATGAAGATGATATGTCTTCCTGAGCATTAGCAAATGTGTTTTCAAAGGGTTCTTCTTCTTCATTCTCAATTTGAGGTTCTTCAACTTGAGGATTAAATAAATCAAATGGCTCACCTTGGTAGTTATGGGGAAGAACTCTCCCAAGGTGATCTCTGATTCTATGCATAAAATACTTACTTAAGTACTAGATTAAAACCAAGAATGCAACTACAAGGATAAGTTTGAATTAACACCATCCCCGGCAATGGCACCAAAAATGCTTGGCCAAATAATAGTATCAGAAACCTAGAGCAATGGACTGCCTATTTCAGGATTGGACACCCCAAATGATTCCTAAATGAATTATTTGGTCTCATTTAATTATTGACCAGGGACGTAAACTTGGAATGGCATTTGCAAAATATATGCTTCAAACCTTCTCTTTCTAAGTCTATCTAAGGAATTCAAATGCTTATGCTTCAAGAAAACTATACTAAAACTGGTAAGCAAATGTATTCTAATCAAAGTAGGAAATTGCAGTTAGGAACTACTCCAACTAACTGTGTTGTAGGAATAGGCTACTAATTCTGATATCAGTAGCTAGAGGAATAGTAGGGTTCTAATATATAAATGAATAGGAAAATGAACTCTATACTAATAGAACAATTCACTCATCAAGTGGGCCCCCTTGAATGAGTGAATGAGAAGTAAAATCAAGATGAAAGATGCAAACTTGAATTGAACATTCTATTCATCCATAAAATGATTACACTTGATTGAAATAGTATGCAAGAGTTCTATTAAAACTCAATTTTTTCGACTAACTCTAAAAGAGTCACAACAGTTGATTATTTAAAAGGAAGCTACAACTATCTCCTAAATCTACGATCACTTAATAAATGAGGATCGGTTACAACTCATAAAATTTCACAACAAAAATGTTATTGACCATGAATAATCCTAGAATATAGCGCACACTAAATCTCTGTATTTCATGCAATAGAAAGTATTGACTTTCTTGCAAAGATTCTGTAATATACAGTTGGCTTTGATGACTCCCATGCTAGTATGTTGGTCTTTGAATATCCACAGTCAACTCCTGCAAAACAATCAATGTGCACACATCCAGCCATATACATATATATCCACATCATCAATATTAGGAAAAGGTGTAAGTCTTAATTATCACTCTTGCAAATCTTACGGCTATAGGAGGTAACTACCCAAAACATAGCTTAGGCAAGGAAACATCCATTAACATGTATAACTATTATATTCACCATTCCTTTCCATGAATTTAAGAAAATATTATGTCTTTAGAAGTATCCACATTTCCATCTTATGTTCACACACATATGTAACATATTCATAGAAACCATAAGTTCATATGCTTAAAACCATAAATTCATGTCTATGTGCAATCAATTTGTTAAAGATGGCTATTTTAGAGGATAAAAAGCACTGAGAAAGATGGCTATTTTAGAAGCCCATCAATGCTCACAAACATTAGAGGGAATTTGTGGGAAAAATGGGATTTTCACTAGTGTTTACCTAGAAAGCCAAAGCTAATGGAGCATAAGATTAGATCCCATGATCAATGGATTGAAAGATACCCAATGTTGTTCATTTCAATTGACAAACATTGCAAATTTTAACATAAATCAAGATAGGGATGTCAAATTAAAATGAAGGGGAATCTCCCAAAATCAAGATAGGTAATTGTAGGTGTCCATAAAATGGTCTTGTAGAACCTGATGATTCATTGATAGCTCACATGAGCTTTGATATATGCCCCAATAAAGATTTCTTCCCAATGTTTCTTAGTGACCCTTAGGGACACTTTGGTCTAGTGTGCATGTGAACATTTGAGGGAATCTTTGAGATAAATGGGGTTGTCACTAGTGTCTACCCAACCAACCAAAGCTAATGGAGTGAATGATCTAATCCCATGGCGAACAGATTGAAAGATGCCCAATGTTTCTCATTTCAATTCAGAAACATTACAAATTTTGATAGAAACTGAGATAGGGATACCAAATTAAAACAAAGGGGAATCTCCCAAGACTGAGATGGGTAATTTTAGGCCTCCATCACACTGTCCTATAGCACTTGATGATTCATTGATACCTCACATGAGCTCTAAGATATGTCCCAACAAAGACCGCTTCCAAATGTTTCTTAGTGACCCTTAGGGACACTTTGGTCTAGTGTGCTTGCAAATTTTTGAGGCACTCTTTGGGAGAAATGGGATTGTCACTAGAGTTTACCTAGCCAACTAGAGCTAATAGAGAAAATGATTCAATCCCATGGTGAACGGATTAAAATATACCCAATATTGCTCATTTTAATTGAGCAACATTACAACTTTTGACATAAACTGAAATAGGGATGCCAATTTAAAATGAAGGTGAATCTCTGACATAAGAAAGAGGGTGGTGAGGGGCCAAAGGCACACCCTAACTAGGTCTACCTTGCAGAGATCATACATGATAGAAACAAATACTCAAGAGAGAGAGAGAGAGAGAATGTAGATCACTTTCATATATTCATTCAATTTGATTCATACATGGTGGGTTGTAATTCCTTCCCAATTTATGTAGGATATTACAATTCAAGTACATTAGTCCTCCAATATGAGAGGATCTGAAATAATCTTGTATTTTCTAACATTTATCTCTGATGTCCTAATTGATGCCCTAAAACTACAAACAAAGATTACATTATATACAAGAGGCTACCGAACAAGTCAGCCTTCAGATCCACCATCAACAGAAGGAACAACTAGATCTAGGTCCAAATGCTTCCCAATGATAGATTCCAACATTAAATATGTGACCATAACTAATTGAAAGAGTCAGCCTCAATAGAAAACTAAAACAAAAACCTCAGTAAGCAAAGACAATCGAGTGCCAGACAAGCATCACTGAGTGCCAGGGAAATTCACTTAGTGCCTAAGAGATAATCGACCAACCCTAGTTAACAAAGGAAACTGAGCAACACCAAACCAACTCAGTTAAGGAAGGAACCGAGCAACACAGAAAAAGACAAACATGTTTTTGGTGACATGGGATTTCCAAGGACCTGAGTTGCTCCTATATCAGACACCTGGGGTTATTTGAAATGATTCTTTGAATTATGAAGTAGGTATGATCTGAGATTAATCCAACTTAGATTGTGAAATCCATGAACTATCTTCAATCGGTCTATTCTTCCACTTTACTAGATATTCCATATACTATTTTCCTCTTGTACTTTTGCCAATTCTTCTTTCCAAAATCTGCTCAAGTTCTTCTATCTATTTCTTAGGATAATCATTTGGTATTGTCATTTCTTCATCCAACTCATGGTACTCATATAAATTGGCAATGTTGAATATAGGTGATATATCCATGTCATCAGGTAACTCAATCTCATAAGAATTTCCATTGTCAAATCTCTTCAAAATCTTGCAAGGACCAATCTTCTTCATTTTCAGCATCCCATATGTTCCAACAAGAAATCTACCTTTCTTCAAATGAACCATCACTTAATCACCGACTACAAAAGTCTTATGTCTTCTACATCTGTCATCTTTGTCTTTGTATTTTTTATTACTTTTCTCCAACTTATTTTTTACATCTTCATGCAATGTTGTCATGTACTCATCAAACTTTACTCCTTCAACACTTCTCTTTCCTTCATCAGCAATCTCCTTCAGTTCTGATATACCTCTCGGTTGTATGCCATTTACAATCTCAAAAGGTGTTTTTCCAGTACTCAAATTCATTGAATTATTTTATGCAAACTCTTCTTGTGCCAACACAAAATCCCAATTGCTCGGTGTGTCTCCAACTAAACATCTCAAAAGATTTCCCAAGCTTCTATTCACAACTTCTATCTATCCATCGGTCTATGGGTGAAATGTAGAACTATATCTCAACTCGGTGCCAAACTTTCTCCAAAGGGTCTTCCAAAAGTATCCAAAAAATTTATTGTCTCAGTCAGAGATGATACTCCTTGGTAATCCATGCAATCTGACAATTTCTTCAAAGAAAATGTCTGCTATATGTACTGCATCTGATGTGTTTCTACAAGGTATAAAATCGATCATTTTAGAAAATCCATCCACAACAACAATATAGAATCATTACCTCTTACTATATTTGGTAATCCAAGAATAAAATCCATGCTGATATCAATCCAATGTTTCTTAGGAATAAAAATTGGTGTATACAATCCAGGATTCTAACTTACTCTTTTTGCAACTTGACAAATTCTATAACTTTTCACAAATTTCTAAACATCCTTATACAACTATGGCCAAAAGTATTTCTCCTTAAGCAAATTCAATGTCTTGTAAACACCAAAGTGTCTAGCAAAACCACTACTATGTTTCTCTTTTATCAAATTAGTTCTCAATGATCCTCTCAATATACACAATTGAATGCCTTTAAACAACATACCTCCTTGAATAAAATATTCTTCCCATTTAGTACTCGGTTGATCTTAAAAAGGTGCTCTGCACTTTCTCCATAGCTCACAAAAATCAGGATCAAATTCATAAGAATCTCTTATGTCATCAAATCCAAGAACTTCAATTTTCATCTTGTTTATTAAAGATCTTCTTCTACTCAATGCATCTGCAACTCGGTTAGTGACTCCACTCATATGCTTTATCACAAATGTATAGCTCTACAAATACTCAACCCATTTCATAAGTCTATGATTCAACTTATTCTGACTACCTAAATATTGTAAACCTTTATGATCAGTATACAACACAAATTCACTTGGTTTCAAATAATGTCTCCATTTCTTCAGGGCTTGAACAATAGCATAGAATTATTGAACATACACAAAATATTTCCTTTTTGCATCATTCAACTTTTCACTAAAGAAAGTAACAGGTTTACCTTCTTGACTCAACACGGCTCATATTGCACTTCCACTTGCATCACATTCTACTTAAAATACCTTATTGAAATCAGGCAATGCTCACACAAGAAATTCAACATCCTTCTACTTCAGAGTCTCAAAACTTTTATCAGCTCCATGTGTCCACTTGAATTCTCTTTTATCTCCTCTCATAGTCTTAGTCATAGCATTAAAAATTGAACTGAAATTCCTAATGAACTTTGGGTAAAAACTTTACAAACCATGAAATGATCTTACCTCACTAGCATTCTCAAGTGTAGGCTAATTCAAAATAGCTTCAACCTTTTCAGGATCCATCTTGAAACCATCAGCTAAAATCACAAATCCCAAATATAAAATCTCCTCTTTCATGAATGAACACTTTTTTAGATTTATCAGCAACTTTTCTTCTTTCAACCTCTGTAATACTTGTTTAACATGAAACACATGTTCTTCTCTGGTCTTACTGAATATCAGAATATCATCTAGGTATACAATCAAAAGTTTACCTAAGAATTTCTTCAAAACTTCATTCATCAACTTCATAAAAGTACTCGGTGCATTAGTTAAACCAAAAGGTATAACCAACCACTCATACAAACCTTATTTTATCTTAAAAGAAGTCTTCCACTCATCTTGTTCTTTGATTCTAATCTGATGATAACCACTTTTCAAATCAATTTTGGTAAAATACTTTGCTCTAGTCAAACTATCAATTATGTCATCCATTCTCGGTATAGGAAACCTATATTTCACTGTTATCTTGTTGATTTTTCTGGAATCAGTACAAATTCACCATTCTCCATTTTTCATAGGTTCCAATACAATAGGTACTACACAAGGACTCAAACTTTCTCAGATTAACCCTTTCTGCAACAATTCTTGAATATGTCAGTTCAATTCCTGATTCTTGGTAGGTGTCAACCGATGTGGTGCCTTATTTTGTAAACTAGCTCTGGGGATTAGATCCATGCAATGATCAATGCTTCTCTTTGATGGAAAACCATTAGTTACATTATCTGAAATGATTGCACTATACTTAGTGATAACTTATCAATCTCCTCAGGGATGTTATCCTTTGTTTTCTTACTTAATTTTTAGGGATCACAACAAAACATACATCATTCTCCTTCAAATCCTTAACAAACTTTCTTCCTTCCATAAAGAAAAATTTCACAGATGTATGATGATTACTAACATTTTCTTCAATCAAAGGTATCAAAATTTTTTTTCTCCCATCAACCGAAATAGTGTATTTATGCAATATCCCATCATATATAGCATGTCTATCATATTGCCAAGGTCTACCCAACAAAATATGACAATAATCCATAGGCATGATATCACATAACACTTTATCATATTACTTTCCAATTTTCAAATTCACATAACATTGTTCACTTACCAAGAGTGTATGCTCATCTTTGATCCATGAAATATGATAGGGCTTTAGATGTTCCAACCTTTTCAACAACAAATTTGTAACCATTTCCTTAGATGGAAAGTTCTTCGAGCTTTCACTGTCAATGATTACTTTCCAAACTTCATTAGAAAATCTACATCTAGTCTTGAACAAACTTTTCCTTACCAGATCTTCCTTATTAATTTCACTCCAAAGTGTTCTTCTTACCATCAATTTCTTTTCTTTCTTAGGTTCATTCGGTGACTCTTCTTGCACCAAAGCATTTCTACTACTATTGACCTTCTTACTTGCATGTGTACACTCAAATGATCTATGTCCTTCTTCTCCACAATTGTAACAAGTTCCTTGGAAACAACCTATGTTATCACCACCTCAGTAGTTATTGCCTCTTCCTCTAGATGAACTATCACCTTTCCACTCGGTCTTGCCTTTATCCAGATTTATCTTTTCTGGTTCAGATCTACTATTTTCACCATAATATCTACCTCTTCCTCTAGGGAATTTACCACCTCTACCTCTTTGTCTTTTCTCATGTCTCTTGTTCAGTTTCTCCTTGGTTTTCAATGCAAATTCATAAGCTTCTTCAATATTCTCCAATTTGACCAAATTGATTTCTTTTTGGATGGGAACTCTCAATCCATTGAAGTACCTAGTAATTATTTCCACATCATCTTCATCATGTCCAGATCTGATATCTAATCTATAGAATTCCTCAGTATACTCTTTTATCGAGCTATCTTTCTACCTCAAACTTTGCAATCACCTAACTAGGTTAATGACACAAGGGAGGATAAATAAAGGGGCCAAAGGCACACCTTAACCAGATCTACCTTGCAGAGATCACACACAGAAGCAACAATGCACAAGTGAGAGAGAGAATACATATCACTTTCATATATTTATTCCAATTTATTCATACATGCTGGGCTGTAAGGCCTTCTCGGTTTAGGCTAGATATTACAATTCAAGTCTAGAAGTCCTCCAACATGCAAGGATCTAAAACAATCTTCTTCTCCTAGCTTATATCTCTGATGTCCTAAATTGATGTCCTAAAACTATAAACAAAGATTACATTATATACAAGAGGCTACCGAACAAGTCAGCCTTCAGATCTACCATCAACAAAAGGAATGACCAGATCTAGGTCCACACGTTTCCCAATGATAGATTCTAGCATTAAATCCATGACCATAATTAATTACAAGAGTCGGCCTCGACAGGAAACTAAAAAAAACAACTCGGTAAGCAAGTAATAATGAGTTCTAGACAAGCATCACCGACTACCAAGGAATTAACCGAGTGCCAAAGAGATAACCAATCAACTCGGTAAACAGGGGAAACTGAGCAACTACCAAGCCAACTTGGTCAAAGAAGGAATCAAGCAACACAAGAAAACACAAACATGTTTTTGGTGACACAAGATTGCCAAGGACATGAGATGTTCCTATATCAGACACCTGGGGTTATTTGAAATGATTCTTTGAATCATGAAGTAGGTACAATCTGAGCTAAATCCAACTCAGAATGTGAAATCCATGAACTATCTTCAACCAGTCTATTCTTCCACTTTACCGAATATTCCATATATTGTTTCCCTCTTGTACTTTTACCAATTCTTTGTTCCAAAATATGCTCAACTTCTTCTATCCATTTCTTAGGATAATCCTTTGGTACTGTAATTTCTTCATCTGACTCATGGTACTCATACAAATCAACAATGTTGAATATAGGTGATATATCCATGTCATCAGGTAACTCAATCTCATAAGAATTTCCACTATCAAATCTCTTCAAAATCTTGCAAGGACCAAACTTCTTCATTTTTAGCTTCCCATATGTTCCAACAGGAAATCTACATTTCTTCAAATGAACCATTACTTCATCACCGACTGGAAAAAGTCTAATGTCTTCTTGATCTATCAGCTTTGTCTTTGTATTTTTATTACTTTTCTCCATCTTATGTTTCACATCTTCATGAAATGTCTTCATGTACTCAGCAAACTTTACTCCTTCGGCACTTCTCTTTCCTTCATTAACAATATCCCTCAAATCTGATATACCTCTCGGTTGTATGTCATTTACAATCTCAAAAGGTGTTTTTCTAGTACTCCTATTCACTAAATTATTGTATGCAAACTCTACGTGTGCCAATACAAAATCACAATTACTCGGTGTGTCTCCAACTAAACATCTCAAAATATTTCCCAAACTTCTATTCACAACTTCTGTCTGTCCATCAGTCTATGGGTGAAATGTAGAATTATATTTCAACATGGTCCCAAAATTTCTCCAAAGAGTCTTCCAAAACTATCCAACAAATTTAATGTCTCAGTCATAGATAATACTCCTGGATAATCCATGCAATCTGAAAATTTCCTTAAAGAAAAGATATGTTATATGTGTGTGTATGTTTAACACCTTCATGAAATTAGGATAATCAACTACAATTCTAGAAAAATACAATGTAAATTTAAGCTAAGAATTGAAATTAACATCCATGACATCTCATGGTTCTCTATCTAAGTTTGGTAAGTGAAACTCTCAGCCTATTCTCCACTAGTGACAATACTAGAATGAGAAATATGATAGTACAATGCTTAATCTAGCTCTCAAACTCTCAAATGTGACACAAAGATAATTCAAATGCTCTCAATTGCTATGAAATTGCCTATAATGATGATGCTTTGCAAATGAATTTCTAAGATGATTATTGCTCTCAAAATGCCTCTTATTTATAGTAAATTCCCAAGGGTAGGGGGTAGAGTTAATTAATCATGATTTAGCCTTGGTTGAGTCAAAAACTTTGCAATATTTTTAAATGGGGGGACAAATCAAATGTCTGTCTCAAAGGTTTGGACAAAAAGACAAAATTCAGTGAATTAGATTCAAAGTTGAAATATGTGATTGAGATTCAACTATTTTGGAGTGCTCCATGTGCTTTTGTTTCTCAAGTCTCATTGGTTGCTCAAATTGTTGTTGAAATGTATTAGGATTAATTAAATTCCATCAATTAATTAAATTAGCCATGTAAGGGAATAGGTTCAATTTGATTTTTTATTTAAAACTATACAATTAATTGATTAAAATCAATTATATAGTGTGTTTTTTATCCCTTTAAGCTTGTATTAAATTATTTAATGTCATCATTTGATTTTTCCTTTGATTTAAATGATTTTGTCCAATTTTGATTTAATAAATGTCCATTTAAAAATTTGATTTGATCCCTTTTGATAAGAATTGTAGCATTTTCCTACCATTTTGCAATTTTATGATTTTTTAAGCGCTTGTCCATTTTTGAGTGTCTACAAATGCCCCTCTTTGAATTGATGTGCGTAGCTCATTGATTCAAAGAAACTTTTAAGTCCTGATTGCTTTTAGGTCCTGATTGTTTGATACCTGATATGATTAATGATACTGTCTGCTATGATTCCACATTTGATATGCCTCACTAATAATAGTTCAAATTTTTAATGCCCCAGATTTGATATTGATGCCACTAATACTATTATGATGCCCCCTCAGAAATGAAAACAAATTGATCACTTGATAGGAAAATATGATGAAATTGGTTTATATTGATCCAATATGTTTTCATTTCTGAAAAAAATTGATGATATTAAGGTTTCAAAAAATGCCCCGGTTTGATTGATATGTTGATATAGGTCAATAGGTGAAAAATTTCCTCAAAATTAGGTCAAATGAGCATAGCTAGGTTGAAAAAATTAAATTTACCATTCATTCTTACTTTTCATTGTTGAGATTTTTCTCTGATCTTGAGATAGTTGATCATGATTGTTGTGCCTATTTGAGAGCACCGATTTGAGAGAGGTCATTAGTATCAGAGACCCTTGGATTACAGACCTCCAGTGAGTGTTTTTGAACCTCTTTATGCATTTATTGCAATGTTTTTAGCATTTATTGCATTTATTTCATGATTTTGTAGTTTAAAATTTGCAAAATGCTACATAGTATATATGAAATGACACATAACTTGTAAAATGATGCATCCGCGCATTTTAATGACACCTCCACGTAGTTAAATGCCGCTTAGGATAGATTAAAATGCCTCCTGATCATTTTTAAATGCCATGTAGAACTAGGGTTTTAATGCCAATTTATAAATGATATTTCGCTTGAGAAACACTAGGTTTTAAATGTCACATAGAGCTTTAAAGTGCCACGTGAAATGTGAAGTACCACGTATGACGAATAAAGTGTTGTGTATGCAATTTTCTGCACCACCTAAGGTTAAATGCCACCTCCTAATAGGCAAATGATGCCTAAAGGATTTTTTGAAATTTTTAAAACTCAAACTTGATTTTTTGATAAAAATTTGATAACTTTGGATGATTGATTGAATTTCCCAGATAGCTAGGCCTGTTGTAGTTAAGAAAAACAAGTGATTAGGATATCAAGATAATGGTACCAATGAATGTTTGATTTGTCAATCTGATAGGATAGAAAAAAAACTAATAGTGGGATACTAATAGGTAGATAACTAATAGGATTGATACTGATAGGTAGATAACTGATAGGTAGATAACTGATAGGATTGATACTGATAATTCGGTCTCAAGACATAGAGACATGAACAAATGGTACTAGGTTTGATTTCTTGATACTTTGATTCTGATAGGATTGATTGACTTAGAATGATCCACTGATATAGACTACTGATATGATTCCCTTGATTTTCCAAACAGGCACATTTCTGTAAGCTTTACATACAAACCATTACATCCTCAATTATAGATCTAGGTTAGGCTTTGACCCCAGTAGAGTACCACATCATTGAGATGTGTGGCCTAAGTTTCCTTCTTAATATCCCATGGTTCCAGCTGAAACATGCTCTTTTTACAGCTATGGCAGAGAGATGACACTTTGGCCACAATACCTTTCATTTACCTTTTGGGGAGATGACCATCACTCCAGAGGATGTGTACAGATTGTTGTGCATTCTGACTCAGGGTGAGATGGTTTACTATGATTCAATCTATGATAGCATAGTTTGCAAATGGGTATTTGGAGATAACACCATTGATGATGATACTATCACATGGGCATAGTTTTCTTTATTTCCCACTTTGCGAGTAGTTTTGGGTGCTTTGATAGGTGGATTGTTGCTTCCCGATCGGTGAGGTCATGGTTTTTCTATTGTATGGGGTCATATTCTCAAGGATTTTCTTGCACATCCTTGACATTTTGATTGGGGCTCTTGCATTTTGGCACAGTTATACTGGATGATTTACATGAGGTGGTGTATAGATCAAGTGCTTCCTTGTCTGCAGGTGCTGTGATATTGCAACTGTGAGTATGGGAGCATCTTCCCATTATGAGACCATTGTTAGATAGTATCAGACATCATGGTTTTCCTTATTCTTTTCTATATAGCGACATGGTTATCCAGCATCGTCTAGGCAAGTTAGAGTACTTGCATTATAGGATTGATGATATGGATTAGGTCATCTGGAGACCATATCTAGGCTATGAGGGTTGGAGGGAGGATGATGATGATCTCCCTTACATGTTTTATGTACATTGGATGATTGGTCAATTGACTCTTGTGATAGAGATATTTTTCTTCAATTGAGTTTCTTAACAGTATGACAGGGTTGAAGATATGTTGTAGGGTATGGCCTTGTATGCTCATGTTCAGGCAGAGCGATCTAGGTGGGGGCTCAGATTGATTTTTAGTTTTTTTGTGACCAGATTTCTAGGATGATGTTTTGTAGATGGGATATATTAGAGCATATGGGAGATGCTAGTATGTCTACTGAGTTTAGAGATTTGTGGTTTCAGAACAAGTTTTTGAGATTTACTGATCTTGTGGAGCCTATTCCAAATAGAGATGAGTGATCAGAGGATGATGGGGGAGATGATGATGGGGATGATGGTGGAAGACCTAGGCATTGATGAGTTTTTAGAGGATAGAGAGCTTCTAGAGATATAGGTAGAGGATGAGATGGGCCACGTGTGCGAGGTGGACATCTCAAGGATAGTGCTAGAGATGGCAAGCAGGGACAACATAGACCTAGATAGGGACATGGATGTGGGTTTGTTCATCCTAGAGCTGCGTTAGTAAAGGGGCAATAGAGACAGTAGAGAGTTAGGAGATAGGTGCATATTGATGCTGCTAGACAGGTTCCTAGAGGATAGGATCCATTGGTTCAGTTATAGTAGGTTGCATTGGCACAATAGGAGCAGATTCTAGCACAATAGGTGCCTCCACAGGTTCCTCAATCTTAGGATATGGGTCAGACATCTCAGACTACAGCTAGCATGGATACTATATCATAGGATGTGAGGACTTTATAGATAGGTTTATCAGCTTTTGTTGGCAGATTAGATCAAGTAGCGACTATAATGCAACAGTTTATGACCATTATGACTCAGAGACCTAGTATTTCTAGCACTAGTCAGACTCCTACTCATGATAGATAAGGTGATAGGGGTCTAGATGGATCAGGTGTTGGCGATGGATTGGGTGGTGCCACAGGATCATGATTGTTGATTATGGATCTCCTCATTGATGACTTGTATCATGTTGATGTTTTATTGATCAAAACTTTGATATATCACTTTGTTGATGACATTATATCTTTCTATATTGATTTGATGGATCATTTGATGTTATGACATTTATATGATGATATACTTTCCTTTATTCTCTTGATGTTTATATGTGAGATCCTCTTTATATGCAGCTATATGTGATGTTTATGATGCATTTACTTTTGATTATGCTATGGATGCAATGCATCTTATATATGATATAGATAGATGGATGCAACGATCATGTAATTTTTTATTTTCAATGTATGAATGAAAATGCTTTATGGAAATATGGATATGAATGCAACTATGTTTTTGATATTTTTTTTTGAATGTATGCAACTCTTTAACTAAATGTATGCAAATGATGAATGAGTAATGAATCTTTTTCTCTTTTTCTTTTCTGATATAAGGATAATGAATAATGAATAATGCTATGAATGAATGCAAAATATTATCTCACATTTATTGATTTGAACCAAGGATGATGTGTTTAATTGAACCCCCTTCTTTTCTTTTTTATTATCAAGCTGAGTAACTAAACCCCTTTTCCCCTAGATAAATAACTACCAACATGCACTTAATCTAACATTAAAATGCAATGCAATGCAACTAATTGTCACTAGCTTTTAGCAAATAAATGCCATAGAGAAATATTTTCATCATTGAGCATTGTAGGACCAAAAAGAAAGTACAACCATCACTGACCACATCATGATGATATGAATATCACTTTATCTCACTTTTGGTAACACTTTAGGAAACTAGTACAACCCTCACTTGTTGAATGACCAACTATGGGAGTATCGATACCGGTTTTAATGGATTCAATGTTGCAAGTGGATTTTGGTATTAAGATATGGAAAATCTAAATAGCCAAGGTATCCATTTGCATAAACAAGAAAATGTCAATACTCCCTCTTATGTGATAGTCCTCAATGGTTCTTTGATGACCATGTCATTAGATGAATTCACATAAGTTGATGGATCTCCCCCAAGATAGTCACTCAAAGGCAAGAAAAATATCATGTCTCCATCATTGCCAATCTAGTCGAAACATCATTGATTAGCTAAAAAGACATGATAAAAGTCAATAAAGATTATCAACAACTTCAAGTGTTTTGCAATGTATCAAGATTTTCCAAAAGAATTTCCAAACATTCTGATCTATTAAGTGTTGTCAATTATTAATCTCGAATAATAAAGTCAATATCTATCAAAGGTTCAAAGGTTCAACAAAAATATCTCTCTTCTAAAGCTTTGATCATTCTCTCTATGATGTTGTGACCGAATGTAGCACTAATTCAAATAATTTTTACCAAAATCTAATCCTTTCCTGCCCCCACATGATAAATATTAAGGAAGTATAGATGAGATTGCAAATTGCTGAACAAAAGGCTCCTGAGCGTAAAATTCCAACCTTCATGAATTTTGGGCAAGGTGAGTCTCCTAAGTCTATTGAATGTAAATTTCCAAGTTGGAGAACTCCTATGTTTAGAGAACCTATGAATCAAGAGCCTAAGAAGCCTTCATTCCAAAGTTTTAGTGATATCCTTCTAGCACAAACGCCTGATATAGAGAAATTGCAGCCTTAAGAAGAATTAAAGCCTATCCTGATTCAAGAACATAAAGGTAAATCAGATACAGGTGACCATGAAATTGTCAAGATGATTTCATGGGAGTCATCTCCAGATAAAGGAGCTGAAAGGGAGGTTATTGTTTCAAATTTGATAGAAAAAGAAGAAGAAGCTCAAGATCAAGGAGACTACTTTTTGGACTAGCAAGAGATGGTTGTACTTATTTTTGGTGAGTTACCCTCTTTTGTTGATCATGAGAAGGGAGATGATATTCTAGTCACTTTTAGTACAGCAAGGTGTTCAAGATTAGGGGGCTGACCAAAGCTTAGAAGAGTGTTTTGATAACATTATTGGAAAATTCTATGAAAAGCTTGATGTTAAGGGGTAAAAATTAGTACATATTCAAGACCACTCTATTTTGGATGACATTTTTTCTAAAGATTATGTCTAGGAATGCCAGATGCAACCAAGTGCTTCTGATTCCTAGTGGATCAATAGTTTTGATGAGCTCTTAGCTGACTTGACAGAAGATGATGATCCTTTGACCATAGAGGAGGAATTGACTTGGCTATCAATAATGAAGGATAGTCATGAGAAACTGAAAGAAAGTAAAGAAACCAGCAAGGAGGACCCCAAATTTATACTCTCGAGGGGCTGCCCAATCAGGCATCTTTCCAGAATGGAGCTTGTGCCTAAGTTCTCAATCATTGATGAGCAGATTCAACACATTTATTCACCTCAAATCTACATTGATTTTAATCAAGTCCAAGAGGTATGTGATCTGGTCTATTATTTTCAAGATATGCTTCAGGAGTTTCAGATTCTTCAAGTTATATTGCATATCTTTTCAGTTGCATGTATGCATGCATCTCATCCATTATTGGTGAGAAAAGGAAGCTATTTCAATCAGTCTGTTAATGGATGTATATGAGGCTAGGATGATTGGTTAGCTTAGTTTAGGTTAGAAGTTTTCAGTTTTAGCTTGCTTTCTCCAAGTGCTGGGCACATTTCAGTTTCAGTCAGTAGTTTGTTTCAGTTAGTAGTTAGTAGTTTTCTGAAGGCTGAAAGTTAGACAAGTTCGTGGTAGAACTGTTCAGAATTGTATACATTAATCCTAATGCGAAACATTGGACATTCCAAGGCTTCAAATTAGGCACAATGGCCACACTCCAAAATAGGTCACCCATGACCTTTCTTAACAGTTTGCAGACTTCAGAAAAGAGACAAATTTTTAGGAGAAAGTGTTGACACAATTCAGAAAATGGACTCAAATTTGTTTTCTACTTCATGCTAGTTGTTTACAAATCAATCATTGTACCCCATTAGCATCATCATACAGATGCATACCTCAGAACGATGTAAAGACACTCACATAATTGGCATATCACCAATATGATGATGTTGAAGGCAGATAGGTAGCATGAGGTATGTTAGTTTCAGTTTCAATTTTAGTTTTCAAAGTGGTGTGTTTGAGTTTTCAGAGTTTTAGTGTTTTTTTCAAGGTTTAATAAGGTTTAGATTTATCAAAGTTCAAAACTGTGCCTAATGGAATACAAAAGAAAGCTCATCTATTTTGTTCAGTAGGAAAACACCCCTAAGAGGTCACCAAAAATGTTACATATTTAGTTTGCATACAAAATTGGTAAGTTGATTTCACCTTTAAATTGCAATATGGACTTACTAGTTGTTGTCCTAAATCACAGAATCACTCAGATGCAAAAATGAAGTATATAAATGCAGAAAAAGAAGTAAGAGAGAAGCATGATGAGATTTAGGAATCTATGTATTTCCTTTAAGAGGTCTTCTAGTTTCTAGAGTTGTTTATCTACATCATATGAAGTCTTCATGTTTTGGTTTTGTCTCTGTCGGTGTTTCATCCTAGGTCTTCTTCTAAGTCCTGTCATGGTGGAAAAGATGTTAGATCCAATCAGATCTAAGCAATACATAGTTCACTAAAAAACACCATACATGAGTCAAACTCCCTAAACTGCATATTTACTGATGATATCAATGTGATAGAAAGATATGCATTTACATTGACTGAATAATAACATCAAACAAACATATCCTTATGAAATAATGTGCTATATTGGAAAGATGCAGTAAGTGTGATGAGCCCATGCTTGAACTTCACAATATGCATTATTAAGGAATGAAAGAATGCTAGATGTTCAATGTGTAGGAAAGAAAGAAATGTTCAAATGTCGATTTCAACATTAATGTACAAAAAGATATCAGATGTGAGTCATTTGCATATGAAGATGTAGTTTTAAACAGTACATATATATAGAGGATCAAATCATAATGTTGTCTAGAGACATAAAAGATATATGTCACTATGATCTAATGCTAAATATGCAGATATCAGAAGTAGCATACACAGAGAGATGTTCGAATACTGTAAAGATATGCCAGACTGTAAGGTAAATAATGATTCTATTTTGCATATTCAGTCAAAAGCCCAAGAAATGATGGGAGGTATAATAACAATGTTATTATCTAATGCTACCAAGTGCACATTTAAACAAGTTCAAATGCAATGCTTTGTGCAAAAAATGGAAGATAACAACAATTTTGCTTTGCATATTCACATAACTAAAGTGCTCTACGTATATGTAAATGCTATTATTAATTCTATTATTCATGTTTAAATAACAATATGAGTCAAAAGTGTATATGCATATGTGTAATAGAACTATGCAAATGAAAAGAAGATGTGCATGTTTAATGGTTGTATCCTCTATTTCCTAAATATTGCCCATGGGTGTCATGAGCCTGTGCTCGAACCCCATGGGTAGTTCTTTTTTATTTCAGACATCTAGTGGTTTGTTGACTTCAACACAATAGCCCACTGTTATAAAAGAAAATAGAAGTTCAAAAAAATGCATAAAGAAGATAGCATAAAGAATGCATAGCAT
Source organism: Chamaecyparis obtusa (assembly GCA_027943335.1). Lineage (NCBI taxonomy): Eukaryota > Viridiplantae > Streptophyta > Pinopsida > Cupressales > Cupressaceae > Chamaecyparis > Chamaecyparis obtusa. The sequence continues at coordinate 548,203 of BSBK01001923.1, forward strand.
GATCATGGGGTAACAACAAAGATGCTTCCAATTCAAAGGCAAACATCATGATTTATAGCTTTCTTACTCAGGCATGGAGTAACATCAATATCAATTTGATATAAGCTACAAATAGCAAGTACAGTTTCAATAGAGTGTGAAAGGTAAACTTATCTGAAAGTGGAACCGAGTAAGGTGGAGTCTGAGTCTATGTATAGTCATAAGCCTACAGACCAAGAAAAAAATGTCATGATTCATGGATTTGAATTCTAAGCTTGAATCCAAAATCAAGAGATAGAGCCCAAGTTCTACTAGAAGACAGGGGACTCTAAGTGCCAAACACATGCAAAGTTACATACAACCCATGCTTTTCAAGCAGAGAAGCTCTTGTTTGAGCGCATATTTAGAAGCTAAACAAAGCCGAGCCTTAAGATCATAGAGAGGAGTCATGAAGACTTCAATACAACTCCTGGATGACTATGGATGAACCTCAGCTTGAGTATTAGACAACAGAGGCTAAGGAGATTACAGCATGGTGGCACAAACTAGTAGGGTTTCAAAACCTTATTTTCTCCAAATACAGATTTATGAAAGAACAAGATCCAAAGTGCCTATGTTAAAAACTGATTAATTTGGAATCCATAATGTGGAGTTAAGTTCATGACAATCATAGTACATAGCAACCTAACTCCAGTTGCCACGATAGCTCTTCCAAAGATGCTTTAAACAATCAAGAGATTTTTTGCAATAGGTCATGTTGACCATAAGTTAGATTTTCGAAGGGGTAGTTTATGCATGTTTTCTACTTAGGTTATTTTAGAATATAATTTAGATATTTTAAATATATTCTTTGATATATTTTAATTATTTTAATATTTTCTTTAATATGTGTTGATACATAGTATGAAAAAGATGTAAATAAAGAATAAATATCAACATTAGGGACCTAGAGTTTAGAGCTAATTTCATTTTTCAAAATTAATCTTTAAGGCTCAAATTTGGGGCACTAATCATGCCTTAAATTTAGCGGAATGCTTTTTTGGAGGAGCTTTTTGAAGACTATATTTGGGCATTATTTGGGCCTGAATTTCAAGGGTATCTATCTATTTTATAGGCACTTTTTGGGGGGTTGCTCATTTTCGAGATTAGCCTTGGAGGCTATTTATTTGAGCTTGTTATTCATTGTTAGGGGTTTAGAGTTTTGGAAAAAAGAGGTGTTAAGTGAGAAATTTTTTCCTTCACCCTTTTTCTATCATTTTATAATCATTTTTATAGGTTTTGAAGGAAATAAAGTTGGATTTTCTGATTTCATCATCTCTTAGTATCAAGTCCAGTTCTATTCTTCTTTTTTGCATAAAGTGTTATATTTTTTATAATCGGGTAAAGTGAGTTGTTTTTGATTCCTTTCCTATCTTATTAAAAATCAGGCCTTTTTGCAGAATATGTAAGTTTGTTGTTAGTTTTTACTGTTTGTGGTTTAAACCCTAGCCATGAATTCTAGTCAACCTTTATGTTGAATAGAGAATGATAAATGCAGCTCAGTGATTTTGTAATTAGGAATGCCAGTTTGAAGATCCTGATAGATCTGTGCCAAGTTTTGTTGTATCACCCAATTTCCCATTTAGTTTTAATCTTTCTCTCTTTTCCCCATCAAGTTTTCAATCAGGACGTGATATTCCATATTTGACAAGAACCGGCCTAGAATCCAGAGGTTTAATCACCTACATAGTTTACCCACAAACTCATGATTGTTCCCATTTTCTCCAAAATTTCTAAGTGTTTAGGTGCTTTGATTTAGGGTGCAAATTCTAGAGTTAACAATTTTTGGCACGCCCGGTGGGACCAAACTGTATCACAGTTTGGTTGAGCTTCATATCATTGTTGTTTTGGTGTGGACAATAGTGTTACAACCTTTGGAGGTAGGATTCAAAAACATACTTGGTGACTCTGTACCAATGATCTGCTAGTTTCAAAAGGTCAAGTGATGGTATTTGTCAGATCATCTTTTATATTCAGATTTCCAGCTTATTACATGAATAGAAATGTCATATTATTGTGAGCAACAAGAATACTCACCATCTTATCATGAGAATAGTGCTCAATGGGCTAATTATCAGCCATATGAAAGTCATACTAAGACTATTTTTGGTCCAAGCTATCATACCTCAGGAGGCTATCAATATATTCAATATGCTCCCAGTAAATATGCTCTTGTACAGGCTTATGAGAAGGCTCTCTAGCAAGAAGGATCATGGGCATGGGCTCAAAGGCAGCAAACTCAGCATGTAGATATTTCTAATCAGCCTCAAAATTGGGACTATGTTAAAATAAAAAAAGTCTTATGAGCCTAGCAAACTTGTTTAGCCAAATCAGGAGCAAGGAAATGAGGATCAACCATATGAGCAGCAAATGAAACAATGGGAAGAAGAGCTTGATCATCAAATTGTTGTTAAGGAAGCAGAGATGAGATTGCAAATTGTTGAACAAAAGGATCTTGAGCGTAAAATTCCAAGCTTCATGCATTTTGGGCAAGGTGAGTCTCCTTAGTCTATTGAATGTAAAGTTCCAAGTTGGAGAGCTCCTATGTTTAGAGAACCTATGAATCAAGAGCCTAAGAAGCCTTCATTCCCAGGTTTTAGTGATATCCTTCTAGCACAAATGCTTGATATAGAGCAATTGCAGCCTTATGAAGAATTAAAGCCTATCCTTATTCAAGAGCATAAAGGTAAATTAGATACAGCTGACTATGAAATTGTCAAGATGATTTCATGGGAGTCATCTCCAGATCAAGGAGCTGAAAGGGAAGTTATTGTTTCATATCTAATAGAAAAAGAAGAAGAAGCTCAAGATCAGGGAGACTACTTTTTGGATTGGCAAGAGATGGTTGTACTTATTTTTGGTGAGTTACCCTCTTTTGTTGATCATGAGAAGGGAGGTGATATTTTGGTCACTTCAATATAGCAAGGTTTCCAAGATTAGGGGGCTGACCAAAGCTTAGAAGAGTGTTTTGATAACATTATTGTAGACTTCTATGAAAAGCTTATTGTTAATGGGTTAGAATTAGTACCTATTCAAGACTGCTCTATTTTGGATGACATTTTTTCTAAAGATTATGTCTAGGAATGCCAGATGCAACCAAGTGCTCCTGATTCCTAGTGGATCAATAGTTTTGATGAGCTCTTAGCTAACTTGATAGAAGATTATGATCCTTTGACCATAGAGGAGGAATTGACTTGGCTATCAATAATGAAGCCTAGTCATGAGAAACCAGAAGAAAGTAAAGAAACTAGCAAGGAGGACCCCAAGTTTATACTCTCGAGGGGCTGCCCAATCAGACATCTTTCTAGAATTGAGCTTGTGCCTGAGTTCTCAGCCATTGATGAGCAGATTCATCACATTTATTCACCTCAAATATGCATTGATTTTAATCAAGTCCAAGAGGTATGTGATCTGGTCTATTATTTTCAAGATATGCTTCAACAGTTTCAGATTCTTCAAGTTATATTGCATATCTTTTCAGTTGCATGTATGCATGCATCTCATCCATTATTGGTGAGAAAAGGAAGCTATTTCAATCAGTTTGTTAATGGATGTATATGAGGCTAGGATGATTGGTTAGCTTAGGTTAGGTTAGAAGTTTTCAGTTTTAGCTTGCTTTCTCCAAGTGCTGGGCACATTTCAGTTTTAGTTAGTAGTTTGTTTCAGTTAGTAGTTAGTAGTTTTCTGAAGGCTGAAAGTTAGACAAGTTCATGGCAGAACTGTTTAGAATTGTATACATTAATCCTAATGTGAAACATTGGACATTCCAAGGTTTCAAATTAGGTGCAATGGCCACACTCCAAAATAGGTCATCCATGACCTTTCTTAACAGCTTGCAGACCTCAGAAAGAAGACAAATTTTTAGGAGAAAGTGTTGACACAATTCAGAAAATGGACTCAAATTTGTTTTCTACTTCATGCTAGTTGTTTACAAATCAATCATTGTACCCCATTAGCATCATCATATAGATGTATACCTTAGAATGAGGTAAAGACATTCATAGAATTGGAATAACACCAATATAATGATGTTGAAGGCAGACATGTAGCATGAGGTATGTTAGTTTCAGTTTCAATTTCAATTTTTAGAGTGGTGTATTTGAGTTTTTAGAGTTTCAACTTTTTTTTCAAGGTTTAATAAGGTTCAAATTTATCAAAGTTCAAGACTCTATGCCCAATGGAATACAAAAGGGAGTTGGTCTATTTTGTTCATCAGGCAAACACCCGTAAGAGGTTGACAAAAATGTAACCTATTTAGTTTGCATACTAAATTGGTAACTTGATTTCACCTTTAAATTTCAATATGGACTTACTAGTTGTTGTCCTAAATCACATAATCACTCAAATGCAAAAATGAAGTATATAAATGTAGAATAATAACCATAAACATCAAAAGAGTGCATAAAGGTGCACCTCTTCAAAATTACTATTCAGCTTATGAAGATGAATTATATATTGCAGTGCATTCACATTATCAGATTATATACTCTAAGTATTGATCATGCTCAATTTTGCAAAACTCATAGTGATCATTACGTTGTACATTCAAACTGACTGTATTAGATAAATGTTTCTTCAAGTTTACATCTTTCATACTGAAACTTAGATAACATATGTAGAAAAAGAAATAAGAGAGAAGCATGATGAGGTTTAGGAATCTATGTATTGCCTTTAAGAGGTCTTCTAGTTTCTGGAGTTGTTTATCTGCATCATATGAAGTCTTCATGTTTTGGTTTTGTCTTTGTTGATGCTTCATCCTAGGTCTTCTTCTAAGTCCTATCATGGTGCAAAAGCTGTTAGATCCAATCGGATCTAAGCAATACATAGTTCACTAAAAAACACCATACATGAGTCAAAATCCCTAAACTACATATTTACTGATGATATCAATGTGATAGAAAGATATGCATTTACATTGATTGAATAATAAAATCAAACAAACATATCCTTATGAAATCCTATGCTATATTGGAAAGATGCAGTGAGTGTCATGAGCCCGTGCTTGAACTTCACAATATGCATTATTAAAGAATGAAAGAATGCTAGATGTTCAATGTGCAGGAAAGAAAGAAATGTTCAAATGCCGATTTCAATATTAATGTACAAAAAGATATCAGATGTGAGTCATGTGCATATGAAGATGCAGTTTTAAATAGTGCATATATATAGAGGATCAAATGATAATGCTGTCTAGAGACATAAAAGATATGTGTCACTATAATCTAATGCTAAATATGTAGATATCAGAAGTAGCATACATAAAAAGATGTTCAAATACTATAAAGATATGCCAGACTGTAAGGTAAATAATGATGCTATTTTGCATATTCAGTCAAAAGCCCAAGCAATGATGGTAGTTATAATAACAATGTTATTATCTAATTCTACCAAGTACACATTTAAACAAGTTCAAATTCAATGCATTGTGCAAAAATGGAAGATAACAACATTTTTTCTTTGCATATTCACATAACTGAAGTGTTGTACGTATATGTAAATGCTATTATTAATTCTGTTATTCATGTTTAAATAATAGTATGAGTCAAAGTGTATATGCATATGTGTAATAGAACTATGCAAATGAAAAGAAGATGTGCATGTTTAATGGTTGTATCCTCTATTTCCTAAATATTTCCCATGGGAGTCACGAGCCCGTGCTTCAAACCCATGTGTAGTACTTTTTTATTTCAAACATCTAGTGGTTTGTTGACTTCAACACAATAGCCCACTATTATAAAAGAAAGTAGAAGTTCAACAAAATGCATAAAGAAGACAGCATAAAGAATGCATAGCATGATCATGGGGTAACAACAAAGATGCTTCCAGTTCAAAGGAAAACAACATGATTTATAGCTTTCTTACTCAGGCATGGAGTAACAGAAATATCAATTCGATATAAGCTATAGAAACCAAGTATGGTTTCAATAGAGTGTGAAAGGTAAACTTATCTAAAAGTGGAGCCGAGTAAGGTGGAGTCCGAGTCTATGTATAGTCATAAGCCTACAGACCATGAAAAAAATGCCATGATTCATGGATTCAAATTCTAAGCTAGAATCTAGTATCAAGAGACAGAACCCGAGTTCTACTAGAAGACAGGGGACTCTAAGTGCCAAACACATGCAAAGTTACATACAGCCCACACTTTTCAAGCAGAGAAGCTCTAGTTTGAGCGCATATTCAGAAGCTAAACAAAGTTGAGCCTCAAGATCACAGAGAGGAGTCATGAAGACTTCAATACAGATCCTAGATGACTATGGATGAACCCCAGCTCGAGCATCAGACAGCAAAGGCTAAGGAGATTACAACATGACGGCACAAACTAATAGGGTTTCAAAACCTTATTCTTCTCCAAATACAGATTTACAAAAGAACAAGATCCAAAGTGCCTATGTTGAAAAATAATTAATTTGGAATCCACAATGTGGAGTTAAGTTCCTAACAATCATAGTACATAGCAGCCTAACTCTTGTTGCCATGATAGCTCTTCCAAAGATGCTTTAAACAATCAAGAGATTTTTTGCAATAGGTCATGTTGACCATAAGTTAGATTTTTGGAGTAGTTTATGCATGTTTTCTACTTAGTTTATTTTAGAATATAATTTAGATATTTTAAATATATTCTTTGATATATTTTAAATATTCTAATATATTCTTTAATATATGTTGATAGATAGTATGAAAAAGATGTAAATAAAGAATAAATATCAACATTAGGGACCTAGAGTTTAGAGCTAATTTCATTTTTCAAAATTAGTTTGTAAGGCTCAAATTCGGGGCACTAATCATGCCTTAAATTTAGGGGCATGCTTTTTTGGAGGATCTTTTTGAAGACTATATTTTAGGCATTATTTGGGCCTGAATTTCGGGGGTATCTATTTGTTTTAGAGGAACCTTTTTGGGGGATTGCTCATTTTTTAGATTAGCCTTGGAGTCTACTTATTTGAGCTTGTTATTCATTGTTAGGGGTTCAGATTTTTGCAAAAAAGAGGTGTTAAGTGAGCAATTTGTTCCTTCACCCTTTTTCTATCATTTTGTAATCATTTTTATAGGTTTTGAAGGAAAGAAAGCTGGATTTTCTGATTTCATCATCTCTGAGTATCAAGTCTAGTCCTATTCTTCTTTTCTGCATAAAGTGTTGTATTTTTTGTAATCGGGTAAAGTGAGTTGTTTCCGATTCCTTTCCTATCTTATTAAAAATCAGGCTTTTTTGTAGAATATATAAGTTTGTTGTCAGTTTTTACTGTTTGTGGTTTAAACCCTAGCAATGAATTCTAGTCAACCTTTATGTTGAATAGAGAATGATAAATGCAGCTTAGTGATTTTGTAATTAGGAATGCCAGTTTGAAGATCCTGATAGATCTGTGCCAAGTTTTGTTGTATCACCCAATTTCCCATTCAGTTTTAATCTTTCTCTCTTTTCTCCATCAAGTTTTCAATCAGGAGGTGATATTCCATATTTGACAGGAACCAACCTATAATTCAGAGGTTCAATCACCTACATAGTTTACCCATAAACTCGTGATTATTCCCATGTTCTCTAGAATTTCTAAGTGTTTAGGTGTTTGGATTTAGGGTGCAAATTCTAGAGTTAACAATACTCTTAAAGATGTGGTTTCAACCTCCAAAGGTAGAAGAGCTTTGGCTCCATAAACCAATGAATATGGTGTAGCTCTTATAGGTGTCCAAATGCTAGTTCTATAGGCCCATAATACCAGGTTGATTTGGACATGCCAATCTCTTCTTGATTTTTTTACCAATCTTTTCAAGATTTTCAAAATATTCTTATTAGTAGCTTCATCTTGTCCATTTCCTTGCAAATAATAAATGGAAGAAGAGTGATGTGTAATGTGGAAAGTATCACAAAGTTCAGCCACATTTTTGTTCTTGAATTGTGATCCATTGTCGGTGATGATGGCATGAGGAATACCATATCTACAAATGATGTGACTGAGAATGAACATGGAAATATGTTTTCCCGTAGCGGTGATCAAAGGAATGACCTCTACCCATTTAGTGAAATTTTCTATAGCTGCGATGATGTACTTGTGCCCATTGGAAGATGGTGGATAGATTACACCAATCAAGTCAAATCCCCATTGATAAAATGGACAAGGTGCAACAAAAGGATGTAACTCTTGTGCTGGTACATGTATAATGTCGCCATGGTATTGACATTTGCAGCATATTTTAACAAAGTGACAAGCATCTTTCTCTAAGGTTTTCCAAAAATACCCCATGCGAAGGATCTTCTTAGCTAGGTTTAAACCGCTTGAGTGTGACCTGCAAATGTACTCATGAATCTCATGTAAAGCTAACTTAGACTCTTCTTCCTCTAGATATCTACGTAAAGTTTCGTCAAGACCCTTACGATACAATATGTCAGAAAGAATAATGTAACGGGCTGATTGTCCGATGAAATTTCATTTTTGGGCTTAGGATTTGTCTAAAGGTAACACTTGGTCTTTTAGATATGTTTATATAGGGCCATACCAAGGTGAGTCATGTCCATTGAGTAATACAACAATTTGGATATCAGGAAGGTCAAATGCCAGTTTTACCAACTCTTCCACCAAGAATTCATACCTCTCATTCTGATCAAGTTTTTTTAGTAATGAGGCCAAGGTAGCCAATACATCAGCTGTTGTATTCTTCTCTCTTGGAATTTTCTTAAAAGTTATCAAAGCAAAGTAATTTTTCCAAGCATCAATCATTGTCTTGTATGGCATTATTTTTTCATCTTTGGTATTGTATTCATCATTGATTTGATTGATTACTAATTGAGAATCTTCATATACTTGTAGCTCAATGATGTTCCTTTCTAAAGCCATCTTGATACCAATGACTAAAGCTTCATATTCAGTTATATTGTTTGTACATGGGAATAATAGTTTGTATGACTTGGGAATAGTATACCCTTGAGGGTTAGTCAATAATATGTTGGCCTTGGAACTTCCTTGTGTATACGATCTGTCAAAGTATAACTTCCATGTATTGGCTTCCATGTTGACAATTGTTGCATCTGGAAACTCCACTTGAATGGTTTGCATAGAAATCAATGGATTTTTTGTTAAGTGATCTGCTATCACTTGTCCTTTAATGGCCTTCCTATCCACATACTCAATATCAAACTCACTTAATATCATGACCCATTTTTCTATTCTACTCATTAAGGTAGTTTTGCTAAGCAAGTATTTTAGAGGGTCAATCTTTGCAATAAGCTTCACCTTGTGCATCAACATGTAATGTCTCAATTTTTGTGAAATGAAGATAACTGCTAGACATGCTCTTTCCATGAATGTGTAGTTCAATTCATACTTGATCAATGTGTGGCTCAACTAGTAGATTGCTCTTTCTTTTCTTTGATCATCTTCTTGCACCAAAAGAACTTCTAAAGACCGCTCGGTTGCAGATATGTATAGAAGTAATGGTTTTCCTTTGATAGGAGGCATTAGAATCAGTAGATTTATTAAATAATTTTTCAACAAAGTGAAGGCTTTGTCACATTCTTCATCCCACGTGAAAATGGTATCTTTGTGTAGCAATCTTGTGAATGAATGACATTTTTCCACTAGTTGAGAAATGAACCTTCTTATTGATTGTAGCTTCCCTTGAAGAGACCGCATTTGGCTTATGTTCTTTGGAATTTCCATATCCATTATTTCTTGAACCTTTTCAGGATCCACTTCAATGCCTTTGGTGGAAACTATGTAGCCTAACAATTTGCCAGATTGAACACCAAAGGCACATTTTTTTGAATTTAGCCTCACTTTGAATTGCTCCAAACGTGTGAATATCTTTTTTAGAATTTTTAGGTGGTCTTCTCTTTGATGTGATTTTTCCAATATGTCATCCACATAATCTTCTAAAAAGGTGTGCATCATATCATGGAAAATAGTGGTCATCGCCATTTGGTAATTAGCTTCGGCATTTTTTAGGCAGAATGGCATTACATTCCAACAAAAAGTTCCCCAAGGCCATCTGAACGCTATCTTTTCTTGGTCTTCAAGTGCAATTTTAATCTGATTATATCTGCTAAAACCATCCATCAATGAATACATAGAGTGACCAGTTGTTAAGTCCACTATTGCATCTATGCTTGGAAGTGGGAAGTTGTCTTTGGGACATGCAAGATTCAGGTCTCTAAAGTCCATGCATACACAAATGGATTTTTTGTGCTTGGTGACTGGTACAATATTGGATATCCATTTAGCATAAGCAATTTCTCTTATAAACCCTATTGGTGCTTTTCCTTGTAGGACCAAACTTGAATAAAAATGTGGGCTTGATTTTCAGATTATGTACTCAAGATTGACAAGAAAATAGTCCAATTGATGAGGATTGAAAGGAATCCTCCTTCTTTGAGCTCCACATCACTTAGGTGGGTATTGCCTTATCTGCACACTCAAGACACCACATGACAAACAATAGGCTTGCAGATATATTATTGTGGAATAGCCTTCAGACCCCTATGGGTATCCTACCCCAGTGAAATCACAAATCTTATGCAACAACCCTATTTGCATAGAATGAATCTGAAGACTAGAGACCTACTCTAACAACATGAAAGGGAAAGGTGGTGCTTCATGTGAATGATTTTATGCTGGGTTGAAAGGACCCCTGAGATACCCTAAGTCTCTCACAAACTAGTGCCTTATCTAATGGGTAGCAGAGTCAAATACACCATTGCAACAAAGAGATATGAAAGAAGAAAACAATATACCAAATATATTGATGCATTACATCAATCATACACCACTATCTAGACCTCACTTTAACTATCCACCTGTGTATCCAGACATGCTATCACCTTGTTCAAAGGATTTTAACCCTCCCCTTAGAAGAGACCTATAGACAGATAATACATTAACTAGCTGCTACTGGAAGACAAGCATAAAATATCTTTGATACCGTAGGCCATACACACTTGAAAACTAATACTGAACCTAGTTATCTCTGTGAAGACAACTCAACTTGCAAACACATAGGAAATGCAAATAGAAAAATCAAACACCCTTGATGTTACAATCAATAAGCTCAGGATTCAAATGGAGATAATCTGGTAACAATACAAATACATTGAATTCTCATACATAAGACAAGATGATAGAACACGTATTATATTCTCAAAGCTAGAAAGGAAAGATGGAACACCCTATATGCAAAGAAGAAGGAAAATATCTACAGGAAAAGGACCCTTCATGGAACCAATTCTCCCCAAAATTGTAGAAGAAGGAACCCTTACAAAATAAAACATCTCACTATTTATACCACTAGTCACCTTGGAATCCCAAAAATCAGGATGCAACAAGCTTCAGATGACTAGGATTAGGGTTTCAACTACCACACCAACTAGAAATAGTCAAAAATTTAAAACACTTGGAAGAAAACCAAGTAACAGGTCAATCAGATCCAAGGATGATCTTCAAGAATAAGAAATCTCTGAGTTTATACTAAAGATCATAAATTCACCATGCAAATCAATCTAATCAGCCACCTGCAACACACCTCGAGCCATTCTTTCATCCATCATAGTACAAAAACCCTTGCAATCAATCATCAACCTCCCTAGACCACATTGCAGCAACAGGCGCCACCAGTTCCACCAAATCCAGCTGCTAAAACAATTAATTTCAGTCCTTCCTCTTGCTGAAAACCCTTCTAAAAATTTGAATTTGAAGTACAACGGTCAGTTGACAAGGTTTAAAATGTGACCTTCGATCCTAACACTTTCCTAAAAAATTGGGTGGTTCACATTAATCACATAACAATCCATAAACTGTTGAAAAGTCTTTTCCACATCACCACCATTCGGCCAATCAAAATCAAGCACATCGGCACCATGAAGCATATGTACCCACCGCAAAGTATCTCCCTTAAGAAAAGATCAATGACCGTCATTATACCACACACTTATCCATCATGCATCTTACCCTAGCGATATAATGACAACCGCAAGATCCTGTAGTGGTTTACCCTGTTTGGAGAAACTGGCCCCACTGACATCATCCCAGTCACAAACATGCTGACCAATCAAAAGAAAACAACTCTACAACACCTGGCAATAGGCCTGCTGCATCGTTATCCCTTTCGCCAATGAAAATCACACACGTTGGCTCCAACTGTCAAAGGACCCACCTTCTATCGCTTGAGAATAAAGTAACATCGACGGTTGGCATAAGATCTCATAGCTCTGACAAAACCCATAAGATCATATGCAAATTGTATATCTTCTACAGATGTCAGGACCCTCAAGGACATGCCAACAACTAGGTCCCACTGACATACTTCCACCTCACCACTCTGCAACCAATAATCAACTGCCACCCATGCAGACTTGGCAGTGGACTCACTCTAGTCAGCATGAACATGATGGAGGATCTGACGGCTAGTGCATGATCTCATGGGGGAAGAAGATTCCATGAGATCATATGCCCACCGTAGATCATGAATCTTAGACTGAGATACTAGGCCCACCAGGACAGATGGAGATTCATCGCTATACCGCCTGTAAGAAATTCTGATAGCCTACAGTCTTGCGAAACAACAATAACCAAACAAATCTTAATGGGTGGAACTATAGGAAATATTATTACAAGAGACTTAGGCTTAGAGAAATTTATTAAAAGGGGACCCCGACATGAAACCTAACTGCAAAACATGTAAAGTGAATCTAACCTTTTAGTACATGGTTTTTTTAGGACTTTAGTGACTAAAAAAGGTAACACAAAATTACAACAAGGCTAGGGTAGACTAGGGTTTCACATCCCAATAGCTAGATTTTGAAATTTTGAAGTAGGGTTTGAGTCCAGGGGCAAGGAAAAACATTGCAAAGACTAGAGGAAAGATGATGAAGCCATGAAAAATTTTCTAGGTGCTAACAGTGGCTCTATCTAGGGATGTATGCCTCTTGCAGGCATAGCAAGGATCTAGAATCACTGGGAGAGTAGACCACCCACTAGAAAAGACAGGGACCTCAAAAATTGGCAACCAAACCAAGGAAACAAGAAAGGAAGAACTATAGGAAAGGGAAAACAACTATACAAGGATTTACAATATTTACAAAAAGGCTTAGGGCCCCAAAACTTTTGATCAATTTTTTCCTCTATCAAACAAATAGTCTTCATCCCCACAGAACAAAAATAAGCTGGGCTTATCACCTTCATGCACCTGATGAAAACCATTTCCATTTTCCAATAACATAAGACAAAAAATGTCAGCATACTCTAGTTGAGGACTAGGGTGGAAGTCATACCAACTTTGAAAAGAATGTGGCATATGCATGTTGCACTCCTTAAATAGGAAAATGCTAAAGGACCTACAACATGAATCATCTTCAATTTTTTCACCACATTCGGGAAGTTTACTATCCAAATGAAAAGAAAAACACTCCAACTCTTTGAAATTGTTAGTGCAAATGCTATTGGATCGATTCATATCAGAAGTTTGCACCTCCAAGGAGAAAATATATTGATCTTCATGTAAACACTGAGGGGACTCATCATATGGGATATCATCACTATCATATTTAAAAAAAGAAGGAAAAGGGTTTGAACAAGAAACTTGTTCCTCAATAGAATTCTTATGACAGGAAAACACACTGTCATGACCTTCAACCTCTTCTTTTGCAGAGTCACTACATGAGGGGATCTCTAGTGAAAATGGATCATCAATATCACTTTGAACACTGGCCTCATTATCAGTGTCAAAGGAAATATCATAGGGGAGCTACCAATCAAAGTCCACATCAGGTGCATATCTCTGAAATTCTTTAGCCAAGAGTGCTGAAATTATTTCACTGCTCAATGGACTTTGGGCTTTGTTATCATCTTCCTTAGCTTCACCCCTATTGCTACAAAAATCATCCTTGTCCAAGATAGGAATGGAGACCTTTGGCCCTAGATCATCTTGTGTGAAGAAATTACTATAGGAATCATCATCTGCATCATATTCAATATTCATCCCCTCACACAAAACATCATCAAACTGGGACAAGAAGCAATTACCCTGATATTGAAAAGAAGAAAAATTTGTACATAAATTGGAAATGTTATCAACCTCAGATTCATCTTCAGCACTCTCATATGCACTAACCTCAACATCAGCTTCATATTCAACATTCTCTACATAATGAGAATCAACATCAGAAATATTGGCCTCCTCATGATCAACATAAGGAACCACCAGCCCTAGCAATCTTATGTCCTCCTCTAACTGCCAGTTCTCAAATTTTATCTTTGCAAGCCTCTTCTTGAGAGCAACAACTATATCAAAATGTTCAATAAAATTTTCTCTCAATACATCCTAAGATGGGATTGAACATGAAGGCAAGGACAGGAACCACTTCCTTTCACCATTACAAAAAGTCTGCACAAGCAGCCTCATAAAAACATCTTCATGTTCAATATCCATTTCACCAAAAAGACCCATGAGGTCATATATATGCTGGCTTGCTGAAATAGAACCACCAGCCATGAATCTATGCAAGCACTCCCCAACCTTAGTAGGGAACTCATTAGGTGCACCTTCAATGCCATCAAAACAAAAGGGCTTATATTCCTCCATAAGGAACTACCCACTAACTTTCATCCCTTTACAACACTGCTTAACACTTGATAGGGAAACATTTTCCTTACAACTGATTTTCATAAAAAGAGGACATATGAAAACCAAAATACCTGGAAGTTCTACAGCAGAAATTTAACACATTGACTGGAAGGTAGGGCAGATCTAGAGCTCACCATGCAGCTCCATCAGGTTCTTTGCAATGTAGAGTCACCACCTCCTTGAAGAGGAAAATATTTTACTATTTTGTATCTTCTTCCAATCAACCAAGAACTCCACCAGGCCTCACTATTTATGAGGAACTACACTGATCAAACAGAGAACTCAGAGTCACCACTCAACACTTAGTGAGAAGATTTTGCAAATGCTTTTTGTCTATTTGACTCTATGATCTTAACCAGACTCTGGGATGATCTAGCCAAGAAAGGAACCTTGCTGTCTTTTACTTTTTCCCTAGCAGAGTCACCATTTTGTTGGTGCTTTTCGTTGCAGGACCAAACTTGAATAAAAATGTGGGCTTGATCTTCAGATTATACACTCAAGTTTGACAAGAAAATAGTCCAATTAATGAGGATTGAAAATAATCCTCCTTCTTCTCTGAGCTCCAAATCACTTAGGTGGGTATTGACTTATCTGCACACTCAAGACACCTCATGACAAACAATAGGCCTACAGATATATTATTGTGGAATAGCCTTCAGACCCCTATGGGTATCCTACCCCAATGAAATCACAAATATTATGCAATAGCCCTATTTGCATAGAATGAATCTGAAGACTAGAGACCTAATCTAACAACATGAAAGGCAAAGGTGGTGCTTCATGTGAATGATTTTATGCTGGGTTGAAAGGACCCCTGAGATACCCTAAGTCTCTCATAGATCAGTGCCTTATCCAATGGGCAGCAAAGTCAAATACACCATTGCAACAAAGAGATATGAAATAAGAAAACATTATACCCAATATATTGATGCCTCACATCAATCATACACCACTATCTAGACCTCACTTTAACTATCCACCTATGTATCCAGACATGCTATCACCTTGTTCAAAGGATTTTAACCCTCCCCTTAGAAGAGACCTATAGACAGATAATACATTAACCAACTACTACTGGAAGACAATCATAAAATATCTTTGATACCCTAGCCCATACACATCTGAAAACTAATCCTGAACCTAGTTATCTCTGCGAAGATAACTCCACTTGCAAACACATAGGAAATGCTTCAAATGGAGATAATCTGATAACAATACAAATACATTGAATTCTCATACTTAAGACAAGTTGATACAACATGTATTATATTATCAAAGCCAAAAAGGAAAGAGGGAACACCCTGTATGCAAAGAAGAAGGAAAATATATACAGGAAAATGACCCTTCATTGAACCAGTTCTCCCCAAAATTGTAGAAGAAGGAACCCTTACAAAATAAAACATCTCACTATTTATACCACTAGTCACCTTGGAATCCCAAAAATTAGGATGCAACAAGCTTCAGATGACTAGGGTTAGGGTTTCAACTACCACACCAACTAGAAACAGTCAAAAATTTAAAACACTTGAAAGAAAACCAAGCAACAGGTCAATCAGATCCAAGGATGATCTTCAAGAATAAGTAATCTCTGAGTTTGTACCCAAGATCATAAATTCACCATGAAAATCAATTTGATTGGCCACCTGCAACACACCTCAAGCCATTCTTTCATCCATCACAATACAAAAATCCCCTGCAATTGTTCATCAACCTCCCTGGACCACACTGCAGCAACAGGTGCCACCAGTTCCACCAAATCCAGCCACTAAAATAATTAATTTCAGTCCTTCCTGTCACTGAAAACCCTTCTAGAAATTTGAATTTGAACTGCAATGGTCAGTTGACAAGGTTTAAAATGTGACCATCGATCCTAACACTTTCCCAAAAAATTGGGCGGTTCACATTAATCACATAACAATGCACAAACCGTTGAAAAGTCTTTTCCACATCACCACCATTTGGCCAATCAAAATCAAGCACATCGGCACCATGAAGCATACGGACCCATTGCAAAGTATCTCCCTTAAGACAAGATCAATAGCCATCATTATACTGCGCACTTAACCATCGTGCATCTTACCCCAGTGGTATAATGACAACTGCAAGATCCTGTAGTGCTTTACCCTCTTTGGAGAAACTGGCCCCACTAACATCATCCCAGTCACAAACATGCCAACCAATCAAACTAAAAAAACTCTACAACACCTGGCAATGGGCCCACTACATCATTATCCCTTCTGCCAATGAAAATCACACACGTCGGCTCCAACTATCAGAGGACCCACCTTCTGTCTCCCGATAATAAAGTAACATTGACGGTTGGTGTAAGATCTTGTAGCTCTGACAAAACCCATAAGATCATACACCAACCGTAGATCTTCTGTAGATGTCAAGACCCTCAAGGACACACCAGCTACTAGGTCCCACTGACATACTTCCACCTCACCACTCTTCAACCAATAATCAACTACCACCCATGCACACTTGGTAGTGGACCCACTCTAGTCGGCATGAACACGATGGAGGATCTGATAGCCAAAGCATGATCTCATGGGGGAAGAAGATTCCATGAGATCATACACCCACCATAGATCATGAATCTTATACTGAAATATTGGGCCCACTGGGACAGATGGCGCTTCATCGCTATACCACCTATCAAAAATTCTGACAGCCTACAGTCTTGCAAAACAATGACAGCCACACAAATCTTAATGGGTGGAACTATAGGAAATATTACTACAGGAGACTTAGGCTTAGAGAAATTTATTAAGAGGGAACCATGACATGAAACCTAACCGCAAAACATGTAAAGTGAATCTAACCTTTTAGCACATGGTTTTTTTAGCACTTTAGTGACTGAAAAAGGTAACACAAAATTAGAACAAGGCTAGGGAAGACTAGGGTTTCACATCCCAATGGCTAGATTTTGAAATTTTAAACTAGGGTTTGAGGCCAGGGGCA
Organism: Chamaecyparis obtusa; assembly: GCA_027943335.1. Taxonomy (NCBI): domain Eukaryota; kingdom Viridiplantae; phylum Streptophyta; class Pinopsida; order Cupressales; family Cupressaceae; genus Chamaecyparis; species Chamaecyparis obtusa. Next base: position 565,789 of record BSBK01001923.1, read on the forward strand.
AGGAAAAACACTGCAGAGACCAGAGGAAACATGATGAAGCCATGAAAATAATTTTAGGTGCTCAGAAACCCCACCTTCAACAATTTCTCCAATTCTTCTTTGACTAGGAGAGCTATATGTGGGTGCATATTTCTCAACTTCTGCTTGATGGTCTTAACCCCTGGCTTAACATTCAAATGGTGCATGATGAAGTTTGGATCCAATTCCAGCATGTTGGCATAAGACCATGCAAATTTCCTTTGTTTTTCTTGGAACAACTTGATAAAATCCTTTCTTTCTAAAGGTGTAAGTGAAGCTGCTAGGTGTATGAATTTAGGATCCAATTATGCTCCAATGTTGACCTTCTCCATTGGGTTATGAGAATTGATGACTTTTTTTCCTCATGTGCTGGTAGGGTATCCAACCTCTCTTCCTTAGGAGCCACAGTTGCATTTTCACTGTAGGAAACATCCTTTATCTTTACTTTTTTTTGTTCTAGTGCTGCCACATGGTGGTTGTCACCACTAGCAATTTTCCTTTTTTTTTTCATTTTGGATTAAGAGGTTGGACCCCCACTATTCTCATCATGTTTGGATTAAACTTGTTGGTGAAATAGGGCTTAACCGTATTTAAGTATTGGGTCATTGCTTGGTCATTGGGAAAATATAGTAGGTTACTTGTTTTGGTTAGTTCCCAATCGATAAGGTTAGGATGCATCAAGGATAGAGAGTCAATGGGAAAAGTGTTGTCAACTGGGTTTAAGGACATGACCTCATTGGATGGTTCATACATTATATCATTAAGGTGAATAACGCGAGCTTCCTCAAGATGGTCCATGGAAGAAGGATCAAAGTTCTCTTCACTTGAGTCCTCAAAGACTTCTTTGGGAGAGAAAACATGCGGGGTAAACCTACCATATGAATCATCCCACCATGAAGGTATATAAGGTTCACCTACCCACTAATAATTATGTGCTTGCCCTATGAGAAATTTCTCTGGATCTTCATTAATTTGAGTATCCATAGACTTCTACAGGAAAGAACACATGTGGGTTAAAATTAACATTCAAATCACTTGCCCATGAAGGTATCTAAGGCTCCCCTACCCCTAAATGAGTAATATGTGCTTGTCGTATGTTAGATTCTTGTAGACCAGGTTGTATGTATGTAGAAGGTGTCTCTGAATCTTCACTATCTTGAATTTGTACTTTAGGGACATTAGCAAAAGAGTATATTTCAACGATCTCTTTATCATGGCATGAGTCTTCGGATAAAGTGTCCCACTCATATTCTCAGGAATCATCACTATCAACCTCGAATTCCACTATGTTCACTTGTGGATAGGAATCATGCATGGGGCTAGAACTTTCTCCTTTGTGTTGGTAACCTACCCCTGATTTTTCTTCTTTTGACCTCCAAGAAGGGTTCAATAGGCTCTAACAAACCTCTATTTCTTTTACCTAAGGGTTCTCTTCCCTTATACCCCATTTTTTGCATTATTTCAAACCCTTTTCCATATTGGTTGGTTTGAATGTTAATGTGTTGAATTCTCTCCCCAGGGGTATTTGAGGTATCATTTTCATCTTGATAGAGCCATTGGGGAAATTCATCTTCTTCTTTGTCAAATGCTGAGCTGTCACTGTCTCTTACAAAATAAGAGTTATATATGTGAGGAAGATGTTCCTTAGTAGGTTTCCCATGTGTTCTTGGAGATGTAGGTAAGTCGAATAGGAAAATAGAATATTCCCCTATTCCCTTGGAATTTATTTTACATTGTTTTTCAAATGTGTGCATCATTTCACTCATTTTTTTGTAATGATCCTCTTTAACTTTGTCTTTCTCTTCTTTGGTGGGTTTGAAAAGTTTTACTTCTAGTGTAAATGCTTTATCTAAATTTTTATTTGAATTTGAACCCCCATAACTCACTTTCTCCTTTCCCTTAGCTAATGTAGTTGAGTTAGTTTGAGGAGGGTTTGAAGTAGAAGTAGCACTCAATGTTAACTTAGGATCATCCACTTTAATGTCTTTAATAGTATCCCTTGGGATAATCCCTTCCCTTTTATGAGGAATAAATAACTCATGAATTGGCTTTAGTGCATTACAATATTGGAAGGGATTTGAATCTTCTCCAATTGTGATTTCCTCACCCATGTATGGAAATTTTATACATTGATGATACATGGAAGGAACTGCTTGCATCTCATGTATCCATGACCTCCCCAATAAGATATTATAAGTTAATTTCATATCTAAGACTTGGCATTTTGTGTCCTTTTTGACAAATCCAACTTGAATGGGCAATATAATCATGCCTTTCAAAGAAATCTCTGCCTCATCATAAGATTTTATGGTAATTCTCTTTGTAGGATCAATACATGACTCTAATAATCCTAAAGACTTGACAAGGCTCAGAATACAAATATTAAGACTAGCTCCCCCATCTATGAGAGCTCTCTTGACCTTATGTCTTTCAATCAAGACTTCTATATACAACAGAAGATTTTGGAGATGGGTGATGGACATGTCATTATGGTCTGAAAATGAAAGACAATGTGGTGCAATGAGGTGCCCTACCATATTATGAAACTTCTCCTCTTCCAAGTTGATAGAAACATTAGTTTCCACTAGAGATTTCTCTAAGCTCTCCTTGTGATTTGGAGATAATTTTAATAACTCCAAAATAGAAATTTGTGCTAGGGTCTTTTGTAGTTGATCTACAAAACTATATGGCTTTGCTATTGTAGCTAGTTGTTTAGCCAAAATGTCAAATTGTGGAGGACCAATAGGTTTTGGATTAACCGCTTATAGGGTAATCCTTGAAGTCTGCCCCCTAGTGATAGCATTTAATGTTTCTTCTTTGGGTTGTTCCTTGATCAGAATAGTATTTACAACATGTTCATCCTTGGATAATGTATTGATAATGTTATCATAATGAGGAGAAAAATTGATATTGTTGCTACTTTGCTTATTCCCATTAGATGATTCACCTTTCTCATGGTTATAAAAAGGTTGTTTAAACACTGTGTGATCTTCATTACTTTGAGGCCCTTCTATAGTGATCACACCATTATCAATCAGATCTTATACCACATTCTTTAGCTATAAACAATCATTTATGGTATGTCCTCTATTTTGGTGGTATTCACAATGACTATTCTCACTCCACCAGCTGGGCTTGTTTTGTGGCTCATAGGCTTGAGGTCTAGTTAGAACTATAATGCCCACCCTAGTATCTTCCTATGTTAGACTGACAAGACTATTTCTTTGACACTTTGGATTTTATGATGGACTATGATTATTATTTAGTTAGCATTTTATGAGACATTCAAGCATATATATTTGATTATTGCAGTTTATTTGGAAATATTAAATGAGTTATAATTTAATGACGAATGGCTAGAAATGGACTATCAGCAAAATGTTTTACATTGATTCGTGTTATGATGTTTAAATTATGATCTAACCCTATTGACCCTATTTTGGTTTGACATTTACTAGTTGATGTGAGTGTAGGATGAGGAGGGGTAGTTGTAGTTACTCCTATGGGAGGTCCACATGATGTCGCACTCTCCCTCCCTGTTTGTCACTGCATGTTTATATATATATATATATATATATATATATATATATATATATATATATATATATATATATATATATATATATATATATATATATATATATATATATATAAGTTGGTGATGTAGGATTTAGGTACCAGGCATCGTCTCCACCTAGCTACATAGGTCTGAGTGTGCCTTCAAAATCCTTGAACTGTTGTTGTGTGGGGATTTAACCAAGCTACTCTTGAGGTTACCCATGGACTTAGAATTCTATTTAGGAAGTTATCCTAGTTGGGAAAGTAGAATGTAGTTTATGTTATGAACTTGATTTAATGTTGGTCTAAGTTTACATTATGAGTTAGAATTAATATGTTTTATATGTATAATAAGCATATTATAAATATTTGTATGTTATATAGGTATGTGTATATGTGGGTGCACATGCATATACCCATGCTTATATAAATAATAATAATTGTATGCATTCATTAATTGTGTAAATAGTATGTTATTTATAATAAGTAAATAAAGTGATTTAAATAAAGTATATTTAATGAATGTATTAAATAAAAAAGTAAAAAATAACAATAATAAAAGGAAAATGCCTTTTTGTAGTAAAATTGGCTATTTAGGAGGGAGTTGAACTTGAGACCTCCTAGAAGTTAGGCTACTTGTTTTCCTATTGTGCTATGTGTTTTTCTTGAAAGGTATTTGTCTATTATTCTCGTTATGGTTTTATTTGAAGGATATTTTAATTAAATTTATTAAAACCTTGATTAAGTCCTTAGGGGGAATATTTGGTTTCTCCTCCAACCAACTATGGAAGTTGGAGAAGTTGCTTCCCGTAAAGCAACTCTAGTTGGAGGATAAATAATGGAAGATTTTTGGTGTGAGGGGGGACGATAATTTTTGGATGATAATTTTGGAGGATTGATTTTCATTTGAGTTGTCTATAATTGATTTCTCCGGAAATTTTTATTGAAAGTTTCTGTGAGTTGAGATTCTCTTGTTTGTGAAGTCAAGTGTGTGAGGATTTCTTGGAGGAAAATTTCTAGAAGGATATCTACTCAAGGATTGAAGCTTTGCAGAGATTCTCCAGCCAAGGGAAGAGGATTCTCCGCAGGACCCAAGGTAGGGTCTAAACTAGGAAGAATCTCCATTCTTCCTCTATTGTGCATGAATGTGTTTGTATATGATATGATATTAAATTATAATATGATTGTTTTACTATGTATCCAAAATTATATGTAAATGTTTTATGCTCTATGTATTCTATTGTGTTTCCAAGAAGTAAATTATGTATGATTATATAGTTTTTTATTTACTTTGTATTTCAAAAATCTTCCTGGGAAATTAGGAATACTTGTGGTCATGTGGGAGGATGTTTTTATCTAATAATGAATGAAATAGGGAAGTCTAGGAAGAAATAGGAAGGGTCATGATGGTGAAGGATAGAGATGCAGTCCTTTTCCCTACTCCTTTCCTCTTGCAAGCTTCTTTGTGAATGGTTTCTTTTATTTTATTTATTATGTGGCTTAGGTAATGTTGAGTATGTGTTATGGATGTGGTGCTGAGGTCCCTGCATTAGGTTGACCTTAAGGAACCTTCCCTAGGCATTCTCTATGCCTAAAAAAAAATAGTTTTTAGTGTTTTCGGGAAGTTTAAAATTTATTTTCGTAGAAGGGTCCTACAATGTCATATGAAATTGTATTCATACCCATACGACACTTGGTCAAATGTCATATGGGAATTCATACAAAGTCATATGGGTTAAAAATCAATTTTAAGTGTTTTCGGGGAGTTGAAAATGTAATTTTGTGTAAGTATGTATACTTTAAGTTATACTTGTATAAAGGAATTAGGTACCTTCTGAGATGATTGAGATGGGTTTTAGTTTCATAGGAGTTAAGGTGCAACTTCTAATTTTGATATTTCTTAAAAAAATTCAAACTTAGCCAAATTTCAAGCACATGAGATTTCCCTAGATTTTTTAAATAACCTATGGAATGTTGTGTAAATGCATGTGGGAAGTTTTATGTTGTGTTTAATGAATTTCTATACATGATTTGGATTTTAAGCTTTTGTTCATACTTGGCTTTTGGTAGAATCCATAATGTAAGGTCAGGACTTGTTCGGGTGGCCTAAGTGAACCAGAGGGCTCCCTAGACCTATGAGGTGGATCTTTGAAAGTACTTGATGTTTCCATGGTGTGTGTGTGGGTAGGGGACTAGGTACCATAGGTGAGTGGCTCACTATAGGTGTTGGAACCCTAAAGTGGTTACTAGATGATCCTATGGGTGGGTAAGTAAAAAGTGATAACCTAATAATGAATTTGGAAAGGGGGGAAATTAAAGATAATGAAAGAAAACATGTTAATGGCCACATAGTCTTGTTGTAGTACCAGGACCATGGGTAATTGCTAGGGTGGATCCCTATTAATAAAGGGGGGACCAGGGTTACATGGTTGCCAAGGTGGATCCCAATACACAGGTTGTGTGATGACACTCACTTAGGTGGTATCATAGTACCTTGACCTCTATGTCATAGTATGATGATATTTTATGATCTTTTTGAGTCTTGGATTCGTTTATCTTTGAGCCTTAGATTTCTTAGGTCCTTGTGAGTATCTTGGTTCTATCTCCTAGCACGGGGGGTGGAACCTCATCAGTTCCACATGGTTGGGTGGAAAAAATATTTTGAGGTCTTGTTCATGGCTCGTGACTTGGATATGTTCAATCCTATGAAGACCTTTATATTGTATCATTGTTACTAAAAATAAAGATGTAAAGATATTTTGTAATGCCCTTGGGCCATTCATGTACTTGTTATTGTAATGAGATTTATTATCAAAAAGATGTAATTGAAAAGAAAAGAAATGTAATTGGGAGGGATAGTTCTAGGCTTGATTTCAAGGGTTGTTATTTGAAAGATCAAAGTTGGAAATATATTATGTCATATTGAAATTATCTTTTCTATCTCTCCTTTGTTGCAATGAAAGAAAATGTTTATTATGCTAAGGTTAAAATGTAATTTGTAATGAATAGTTATTAATGTGTAGGAAGGAGAAATGAAATTAGTATATAAAGTAAGAAACATAATTGTAAATGAAATGTTATTTTCTTACCCTATCTCTTAAGCTCTAAAATGTGAAAGTAAAGAAAGGAAATGAAATTCAATTTGGATAAGTAATGTAAATATGTTAGTAAATGAATTCATTAAGGGAACCTTAAGGAATGTAAATGTGAAGTAGTAATGATGTAATGTTAGGAAAAAAATTTGTTAGTTGCAATTTTTGGTCTTAAGACCTGATTCCTTATGGGTTCCATGTCCGGGACATTACAAGATCAATGATATTATTGGAAATGAGGGTCCTCAATGCCTTCTCAAGAGCTTCATCCAAAGGTGTGAATGTCCTCTTGGGAGATGGTGCCAAGAATTGCTTAAACTTGTTGCCCCCTTTATTGTTCCCAAAGTTGCTACTATTGGTATTACTATTGAAAGGCACTTCGGGAGCTTGATTTGCATTGTTCACCTGATTAGGTGTTCTTGTGAGAGAAAAAGGAGTCACTTTCAAATTATTAGCATCAACAAAACTGTCATTGACCACTCCTTTATTGTTGTTCTTCAACCCAAACTGATTATAGTTGTTGGAAAAGTTCTTATTTTGGTTGTTATGGTTGTTGTTGGAGGTATTGTTATTGTAATTCTTATTGTCCTTGTAAATTTTTAACTCTCCACTCTTAACTAGTACCTCCTCTATAGTTACTCCATTTTCGATAAGATCTTGGAAGGTCTTAGGACATTGCATTCTCAACCAATAATTCATCTGATTGCTCAAGCTATTGATAAAGATATCCATCTTTTCTTTTTCTGGTACACTCTGAGGGTATCTATCAAATACCATCCTCCATCTTTGTAGGAAGATTAGGAATCCTTCTCCTTCTTTTTTCTTGGTATTACATAAGGTGATTGTTGTAACTTCGTGTTTGATATTGTATGAATAGTGTGCTACAAATTTAGAAGCCAACTCTTCAAAAGTTTGAATGTGAAAGGTAATTTTGAAAACCATTCCATGGCCATACCTCCCAAACTCCTAGGAAATAATCTCATTAAATAAGTTGTATCATGCATGAACTCTAAGCTCAATGCACAAAATTCCTGTGGATGATTTTTAGGATTAGATGTTCCTTTGTATTTGTCATACTTAGGAAATACTACGTTGATAGGGAATGGTACCATGACTAGACTCTTGTCAAATGGAAAAGGACATAATGCTTCTATTGAAAAGGGCTTTGGAGCCCTGCTTTTCTTTATCATGTCCAATTGCATTTGAAATCACTTAAATTGTTTATTCATGATATCGATCGGACTCTCTTCAACTTCTGGTGGCTTAAGTTGATTAACATCATAGTCACAAGGAAGTTTAAGACCTTCTCGGGCTAGGTCTAGAAACTACTTTTCCTTGTCTCTTTCCAATGCTTTCTCCGTGAGTTTCAAGAAGTATGGGCTGTGTATAGCTTCACTAACCTTTTCATCAATTGCATCATCAGTAGTTGGTTCACCATTTCCCTTGTTATTATTGTTGTTAATCCCTTGACTGTTAGGGTCTATTCCTCCATTATTGGTATTACCCTGATTGTTTGGGTCAGTACCTCCATTGTTGTTATTACCCAAGCTACCAGAGTACATCATGTTGGTTTCTACTTCTTGAATGGGTTCTTGTGGTATTCTTGGGCCGGTAAAAGTATCACTCGGGAAAGGAAGATCTTGCCTTAGATAAGTTCCATCTACTTGCAAGGTTTTATTTACATAATATGATCTAGTGAAAGTCGGCATGAGCATACAAGCTCTTGGATATGGGCTTCATCTTACTTACTTGTGGCTAAATCCTTATAAAATTTTCAAAATTGCTCAAAACCAGGATTTCTGACTAGGCAGGATACTAGAACAAATAAAACATCCAAAAGGGTATTTGAATATCAAATCAAAATTTTTTTAAACCCTTGGTAAATGTTCAATGTTTTACCTTTTTTAATTATGGGCATCACTTGCTTGTGTGTAGGCGTGACTTTAAGTTTAGTACGTGGTGACTGGAATATTCTTAGGTGGCACTCTGTAGATATGGAGGTGGCTTTTGCCTATTGATAAGCATGATTTAAATTTTTCCAGTCATCACTTAAACTATCACAAGAGTGACTTCATTATTGACAAGTGTTTTCTGAATAGTCATAGGCGTGACTTTACTATGTATATGTGGTTTTTCTCTCTTTGTAGGTGGAACTTTGCAAACCAGGTTGTAAATTTCAAATTTTAAAAGTTGTAAGATCAGGTCTGCAGAATTTTCTTGCTTGAAAATGAAGTACAAACATAATGCACACATCAAATTTTCACCATATCCCTAAAACCACACTAAAAGTGTATGTTCTCGGTCATTTTTCACAAGTATCAACAAGAATATCTTCCAAGAAAACTACCTAGAGTCAGATTTGACAATTAACACATTTGGCTCTACAAGGCAGCTTACTACTTATCAGGATTTAATGAATACTTACATTCTAAATCATGTCAAATTCTTTTTTTCACTTGCGGGCTTCCCACACGCACAAAAACACGATTCGGCGCACTCCAAAAGGACTACTAGAGGAAGTGAAGAAACTTGCACATAACCTAGTCACTCCCCTATTAAGGAAGAGTGTATTTTTTTATAGTGGGTTAGATAGTACCATGGCTAAAGCAATTGTCTCCCACTTGGGTCGTTCCTCTCACTGTCCTCGTAAGGAAAATCTTGGGAGGCAGGCCCTCTATTGCTCTATTTTAACTAGAATGTATAGAAAAGCAAGAAATTGAACTTAGTTCAACAAGTTTGGGAAGTTGGTTCACTTAAAAAGTGAAGAGCATATCCCTATTTTTGTTCTTTGTTCCAAACACTTCAATCAGATTTTGGTCTTTTTCAATATCTTGACAAGGAGATTCCTCATAAACGAAGTGTTTGGTGAATTCCTCCCTTCCTTTCTACCAAATTGAACTAACATGTTTGGCATTTTGATCTACTTCAAAAAATGGAGAGCATATGCCTAATGCTTGTTCAATTTGAAAAATAGTAAGGTTTCTCTATTAATCTAGATTCAATGAATAGCCACAATTTAGGCAAATACAAGCTTGATTTGATGAATACCTCTTTTTGTAGCTAGCAAAGGCTAGCTGCTTTTATGAGGTGTTTTTTCTTTTTAATTCTGCTCACTCACAGAGTGGTGCTTGTTCCCACTCCCTCCTCCAACAAGTTAGTCAACAAAGCCATGCAAAATGAGGGTAAACAAAAAAGAACAAAATGCAATTACCATTAAGTGTTTTTGACAAGATTCTTCAAAGAAATTTCAACAACTTAATGTAAGAAATTTTAATCCAAAGTAGGGAATTTATTCTTGTAAGCGTCTAACACTTTAATGTAATGAGCATACAATTTCTCTTCTAATCCCAAAATTTCTAAAATTATAGCACTATGAATCTCTTTTTCACGTTTAATTTGGATTCTTACCTCTTTTCTTGCTTGTGTGACTCTACTTTCTGGTTTCCTGACTTTTTTGTGTTTTCTTATTTGCAAGAAAAACAAAGACAGAAAGTAAGAAAACATAAATTAACAATCTGATAGCAAATTTAAGTAGAACATACTACGTGTCATTTATTAGCTAAAGTGCATCAATTAACAACTATAAGGCATGACTTTAAAATGCACGGGCATCACTTTCCAGTGACTCAAGCAGATTTTAAAGATCAGTAAGCGTGACACTTTTAACTGACAAGCATTAAAAGTATCACAAATTGTGTATGATAAAGTATTACAAGTGGCAAATAAAAACTACTAAGCATCAATTAAAGAATACTAGGCGTGACAGATCACAATAAATTGTGCAGTAGAAGTCATCACAGGTGGCAAAGTTTAGCTGATCAGTGTTAGTTCTCAGATCACAGGCGTCGCTTTACGCTCCCAAGCATAACACTTTATCTCACAGGCATCAGAAGAATAAAAGACAAAAGAGAAAGAATCACTCAAGCGTCGACAGAATGTTGATACACGTCATTAAATCCTTCATAGGTGTCATTTCTCCTATTTTTTGCAAAAATTCATGGAAAAGTGAAAACAAAAACACACAAAACTTGATGAAAATTGTTAGAAATGAGGCTCAAAGCCTCACGGTGGATGCCATTTGTGTGTGTATGTTTAACACCTTCATGAAATTAAGATAATCAACTACAATTCAAGAAAAATACAATGTTCAAATTGTTGTTGAAAGATATTAGGATTAATTAAATTTCATCAATTAATTAAATTATCCATGTAAGGGAATAGGTTCAATTTGATTTTTGATTTAAAACTATACAATTAATTGATTAAAATCAATTATATAGTGTGTTTTTATCCCTTTAAGCTTGTATTTAATTATTTAATGTCATCATTTGATTTTTCCTTTGATTTAAATTATTTTGTCCAATTTTGATTTAATAAATGTCCATTTAAAAAAAGTGATTTGATCCCTTTTGATGAGAATTGTAGCATTTTGCTAAGATTTTGCAATTTTATGATTTTTTAAGCACTTGTCCATTTTTGAGTGTCTATAATATGTTCTGCATCTAATGTCTTTCTACAAGGTATAAAATGTGCCATTTTGGAAAATCTATCCACAACAACAAATATAGAATCATTAGCTCTTACTGTCTTCGGTAAGCCTAGAACAAAATCCATACGGATATCAATCTAAGGTTTCTCAGGAACATAAATCAGTGTATACAATCCAGTATTTTGATTTACTCCTTTTGCAACTTGACAAATTTTACAACTTTTCACAAATTTCTGAACATCTTTATACAATTGTGGCCAAAAGTATTTCTCCTTAAGTAAATTCAATGTTTTATCAACACCAAAATGTCTAGCCAAACCACTACTATGGTTCTCCTTTATCAAATTCATTCTCATTGATCATCTCGATATACACAAATGAATACCTTTAAATAACATACCTCCTTGAATAAAATATTCTTCTCATTTAGTACTCGGTTGATCTTGAATAGGTGCTCTGCACTTTCTCCACAATTCAGAAAAATCAGGATAAAATTCATAAGAATCTCTCATGTCATCAAAATTAAGAACTTCAATTTTCATCTCTGTCATCAAGGATCTTCTTCTACTCAATGCATCTACAACTTGGTTAGTGACTCTACTCTTATGCTTTATCACAAATGTATAACTCTGCAAATACTCAACTCATTTCATATGTCTCTGATTCAACTTATTCTGACTACCCAAATACTTTAAAGCTTTATGATCGGTATACAATACAAATTCACTCGGTATCAAATAATGTCTCCATTTCTTCAGTGATTGAACAATAGCATAGAATTCTTGATCATACACAAAATATTTCCTTTTTGCATCATTCAAATTTTCACTAAAGAAAGCAACAGGTTCACCTTCTTGACTCAACATAGCTCCTATTGCACTACCACTTGCATCACATTCCACTTGAAATCCCTTATTGAAATTAGGAAATGCCAACATAGGCAATTCAAAAACCTTCTACTTCAGAGTCTCAAAAATTTTATCAGCTCCATGTGTCCACTTCAATTCTCTTTTATCTCCTCTCATAGTCTCAGTCATAGCATTATAAATTGAACTGAAATTCCTAATGAAATTTTAGTAAAAACTTGCCAAACCATGCAATGATCTTACCTCACTAGTACTCTTAGGTGTAGACCAAATCAAAATAGCTTCAACCTTTTTAGGATCCATTTTCAAACCATCAGCTGAAATCACAAATCCCAAATACACAATCTCCTCTTTCATGAATGAACACTTTTTCAGATTTATCATCAACTTTTCTTTTTTCAATCTCTGCAATACTTGTTTAACATGCAACATATGTTCTTCTTTGGTCTTACTGAATATCAACATTAGTTAAACCAAAAGGCATAACCAACCACTCATACAAACCTTCTTTTGTCTTGAAAGCAGTCTTCCATTCATCACCTTCTCTGATTCTGATCTAATGATACCCACTTTTCAAATCAATTTTGGTAAAATACTTTGCTCTAGTCTAACTGTCCATTATATCATCCATTCTTGGTATAGGAAACCTATATTTCACTGTTATCTTGTTGATTTCTCTGGAATCAATACACATTCACCATTCTCTATTTTTCTTAGGTGCTAATACAACAGGGACTACATAAGGACTAAAAATTTCTCAGATTAAACCTTTCTGCAATAATTCTTGAATCTGTCATCTCAACTCCTAATTCTTGGTAGGTGTCAACTGATGTGGTACCTTATTTGGTAAACTAGCTCTAGAGATTAGATCCATGCAATGATCAAAGCTTCCCTTCAGTGGAAAACCATCAGGTACATTGTTAGAAATGATTTCACTCTACTCAATGAGTAACTTATCAATCTCCTTAGGTATACTATCCTCTATTTTCTTACTCAGTTTATTAGGGATCACGAAAAAACATACATCATTCTTCTTCAAATCCTTAACAAAATTTCTTCCTTCCATCAAGAAAAATTTCACAGATGTACAAACATTACTAATAGGTTCTTCAATCAAAGGTAACAAAAAATTTCTTCTCCCATCAGCCCAAATAGTATATTTATGCAATCTCCCATCATATATCCCAATAAAATATGACAACAATCCATAGGCATGATATCACATAACACCTTATCATAGTACTTTGCAATTTTCAAATTCATAGAACATTGTTCACTTACCAAGAGTGTATGCTCATCTTTGATCCATGAAATTTGATAGGGTTCAAATGTTCCAACTTTTTCAACTGCAACTTTGTAACCATTACCTCAAATGCCAAGTTCTTCGAGCTACCATAGTCAATCATTACCTTCCAAACTTCATCAGAAACTCTACATCTGGTCTTGAACAAAATTTTCCTTACCAGATCTTCCTTATTACTTTCACTCAAAAGTGCTCTTCTTACCATCAAATTCTTTTCTTTCTTAGGTTCATTCGGTGACTCTTCTTGCACCAATGAATTTCTACTACTACCAACCTTCTTTCTTGCATGTGTACACTCAAATGATCTATTTCCTTCTTCTCTACAATTGTAACAAGTTCCTTAGAAACCACCTCTATTAAAATCACCTCGGTAGTTATTTCCTCTTCCTCTAGATGAACTTACACCTTTCCACTTGGTCTTGCCTTTATCTAGATTTGTCTTTCCAGGTTCAGATCTATTGTTTTCACCATAAGATCTACCAATTCCTCTAGGGAATCTACCACCTCTACCTCTTTGTCTTTTCTCATGTCTTTTGTTCAATTTATCCTTAGCTTTCAATGTGAATTGATTAGCTTTTCTAATGTTCTCCAATTTTACCAAAATGATTTCTTCTTGGATGGAAACTCTCAATCCATTCAGGTACCTAGAAATTCTTTCCACATCATCTTCATCATGTCCAGATCTGATATCTAATCTATAGAATTACTTAGTATATTCTTTTACCAAGCTATCTTTCTACCTCAAACTTTGCATCCGTCTAACCAGGTTAATCTGATAATCACAAGGTAAAAACTTTCCTTTCAATTTATTCACCATTTTATTCCATACCTTAATTTTCTCTTTACCTTTCCTCTTTCTGTCCAGCTGCAGATGTTCCCACTATAAGGATGTATGAATTTTCAACTTTGTGCTTGTAATTTTCACCTTTTTTCCTCACGGATATTTTGATATTCAAAGTAAGTTTCCATCTCGGTGATCCAATCCACCAATTCATTAGAATCTAATTTTCCATTATACTCTAGAGGATTTAAGTGTGGTGTAAACTTCATATTTGTTAAAGCCTTCGGCAACCATTTCTCACCTTGATCCATCACTGGCATAGGTTCTACATCAACTTGTTCTTCCTCAATTTCCCCATCACTAACATCTTCAAGATGTCTTCCTCTTCTCTGGGCTATTTCAACATATTCTAATCTAGTAGCAAGTTATCTCAACATGTCTACCAATCCTGGATTCGCATCTTGCCTCCCACAAACCACCTTGAAACCCTTTGTAATTGTAGGCTAGATCACAATCTTCTACCCCACAACAAATCAACTAGGGTTTGACAAGAAGGAACCCTCAAACCTAGATTTGCAAACCTAGATCCAAATCTCACCTCGCTCTAATACCACATGATACAAGAAAGATGGTGGTGAGGGGCCAAAGGAATACCCTAACTAGGTCCACCCTTCATAGATAACATGCAGAAGCAACAAACACACAAGTGAGAGAGAGAATGCATATCACTTTCATATATTCATTTAATTTGATTCATACATGTTAGGCTATAAGGCCTTCCCAATTTAGGCTGTATATTACAATTCAAGTACAGTAGTCCTCCAACATGCGAGGATCTGAAACAATCTTCTATCTTCTAACTTCTATCTCTGATGTCCTAATTAATGTCTTAAAACTACAAACAAAGATTACAATATATACAAGAGGATACCAAACAAGTTGGCCTTCAAATCCACCATCAATAGAAGGAACAAACACATCTTGGTCCACACACTTCCCAATGATAGAGTCCAACATTAAATCCATGACCATAATTAATTACAAGATTCAGCTTCAATAGAAAATTAAAACAAACACCTTGGTAAGAAAGGACAACCGAGTGCCAGAAAAGCATCATCGAGCACTACAGAAATTCATTGAGCACCATAGAGATGACCAAACAACCCCAGTTAAAAAAGGAAACTAAGAAACATCGAACCAACTTGGTTAAGGAAGGAACTGAGCAATAGAGGAAAACACAAACATATTTTTGGTGACACAGGATTACCAAGGACCCGAGATGCTCCTACATCAATCGCCCAACACTGAGATGGGTAATTGTAGGCCTCCATAATATGCTCTTGTAGCACTTGACGATTTGTCGATACCTCACATGAGCTTTGTGTTGGTTATGTTAGTGCTCAAATCTGCAGATGATTAAAATTTCATAAACTCTTGTAGTCCCAATAGATGCATCTAGCAAAATGCAAGCACTAAGGTACTAAGGTTGTAAAACCTTCTTCACTTTGAGTGTAGAAACTTAGGAGGGTTTACCTATAAAAATTCACTATTTGAATGAGCTTTGAATTTTGAATTAGCTCCTTCACTATTATGTTGTCCCTTTCAGAATTAACTCAATAAGACATTACAACTCTTAGTATAGCCCAAAGTATTCTGATACATAACAATATGATGGAAATTATGAAAGCAACAACATGGAATAATGGCTTAAGGACATTCATCCTTCTTCTTTTTAAGAGTTAAACTCAAGGAAGGCTAACCTCATTCAATGCTTCTGTAAAGCATTACAATACACATCCATGAATTTATCATAGAATGAATTAGATAAAGATCATGCAAAGAAAGTAAAATGAATCATTTATTTATATTTTTTGGTGGAAACAGATGCAAATGTATCTCAAACCATTGCCTTACCTACTTGGGCATCAGAGTCAAACCCTATCTCCACAAAAATCTATCAAGACAAATGTACTAGAACCCAAATGGCATGCTTGACATCCCATTCTTCTAATTCATATAACTATTATCAAATTCATACATGGACCATTAATTCATAGAGACCTTCCTCAAGATTTTACTCTTCCCTTGAAAGAAACTTAAGTTTAACCCCTATATTCACCTTGTGAACAATGCATTGAAAAAGCCTTACAATTTAAATGCATAAAAAAAATAAAGTATCCATACACAAAGACAACAAGTAATAGTAACAGAGTTCTGGCATTTTTGTATTAATAATCAAAATGTGTCAATACAGTATTCTCCTAACTTCAAAGAAAACAAGGTTCTATATCTTAGAACTTCTATACAAAATGTATCCACCGCCAAAAAGAGCCAAAACTTGCTACATATACCCACAACCATCTTCGAATCCTCAAAGGATGCAACAAGCTTTAGATGGCTGGGAAAAGATCTTGCACTAAAAACAAAAAAAAAAAAACTAAAAGATATTTGATTACAACAACAGAATGTAATTCTCAACTTCTCAACAACTTTGCAGGTGGCACCTTCATCTAAAGATATTTCAAAGTAGTAGCTAAATTTGTTGCATGAATGATGACCACCATCTAGCTAACTTACATCATCTTCTGTTTGAACATGCTCTCCCTCAAATTCTAGATCAGGTGCCATGTGCACTCTATTCTTCTTCCTCTTCTATAGTCTGAGCAGCTGGCTTCTTCTTCTTCTTTTTTGTCAACTGGCCCCATGCTGCTACATCATCATCGGATGGCTAGTTGTAACTCTATAGCTCTTGCAATGATTTGATCTATTGATCCCATGTGGAATCAATTATATTTTTGGCTTCTACTACAAATTGTATGTAATCACTTTCAATCTTAAATAAACTATCAATTATATTGTTGCATCTTTCCAAATCTAAAGCATTGTCACTGCCAAGGAAAACATCTTGTTTAATTACTAGCTGATCCATTGACACCTTCCACTCTTTCAAAATGACCACACTTCCACTATCATCATACATAGAAGGCAAGTACTTGCTATAATTCTTGTCAAACATAGCTAACTTGGCCTTTATTTGGTTAGACTTACCTTTAAAGAAACTAGATACAACACTTACCAAAATAATCTTTTCATAGACTTTAGTTACTACCTTAGGAATGTTAGACCTGTATTCTTGTAAATCATCCAACTTATCAAATAATGTGCTCCTTCCTGACCATACACTGTAAAGTGGCTCCAAAGTGATCAAAGATTCATTCACTTTTCCATTGGCCTGGTGTAATAGACTGACTGATTTATGGACTGACTCCATTCTTTCCTTTATTTTATCCTGTATTCTTGCAAATCATCTAACTTATCAAATAATGTGCTACTTCCTAACCATACACTGTAAAGTGGCTCCAAAGTGATCAAAGATTCATTCACTTTTCCATTGGCCTGGTGTAATAGACTGACTGATTTATGGACCGACTCCATTCTTTCCTTTATTTTACCCTGTCTATATTGCACAATTCTTGCTACAGTGTCCAGAGATGAATCCAATTTTATCTTTTCCAAATCCTCAGTAGGCTTATCAGGTACTTCTACATCAATCTGAAGAGGGGCCTCAATTTGTAATGGGAGGGGAGGAACTATCTTTGAGGCTTCTTCAAGCCTAACCTTCAATTCTTCCAACTCATCTTCCAATTGCTTGACCTTTATCATTTTTAGGTCTCTATCTTTGGCCATCATGCTTGAACTCTCAAACAATTTTGAATACCTTTCAGATAATTGAGCTATCTTTGTCTCATTCAAGTTAGCCCAATGAGTCACTGCCTTG
Organism: Chamaecyparis obtusa; assembly: GCA_027943335.1. Taxonomy (NCBI): domain Eukaryota; kingdom Viridiplantae; phylum Streptophyta; class Pinopsida; order Cupressales; family Cupressaceae; genus Chamaecyparis; species Chamaecyparis obtusa. The sequence continues at coordinate 583,674 of BSBK01001923.1, forward strand.
GAAACCTCAAGATCAGTTGTATTTTGCACAGTCCATATAATCTTATTTCCTTCCATGTGATCCTCTATACTCAATAGAGATGGATTTTTAGTCTTAGGGGCAATAGACCACATTGCAACAACCTAGTTCTTAGGGTCATAGCTACTTCCTCTGAACATATCACCAATATGAACTTCATAGGATAGACTACCCTTTGGTTCCTTCCTTATCTAATCTATAATAAAGGTAGAAGTTAAATCCCATCCTGGAGTGAGAAGCATTCCACTTTCTTTAACCATTTCTCTGGCTTCATACATAGTTATAGGATCAAGGCTTGAATCATAAGAGGCTAAAGCCCTCATAGTCTCTTCACTGGGTTCCACCCCTTCAGGCATGGCCTTAGCTACTTCTTGTTTCTTATTCCAAATAAGAAAATTCTTGGCTTCATCACTCTTGATGAATTGGTCATCACTCAAAAACTCCTCCTGATATACCTCTCTGATATCCTGTCCTAACCACAGGGACTACTCTTCACTTTCCTCATTAGTGGCCACCTCTTACTAGCTCTTATTGTTTTCCTCAATTGGTGATGGTAAGCCCTATCACCTGGTACAAGAGCAGATGCTCTATTAATCCCCCTTTTCTACTTTCCTTGCTTAGATGACTCTCCCTCGTCAAGTCTCTGTTTCTTCAATGGTGGCTCTAGAAGATCTTCTACCTCTAGCTGGTCTTGAACAGGCTGAACAACTGGTGAATCCCCAACTTGTGGTAGGATATTTCCTTCTTGCGATTCATCAAAAAACTCCTCATAATCAAAGGATGAGTAATCTTTCCCCTTCTTGGGTTTCTTTTGATCAAGTATTCTCTCCAATTGATTTGATAGAGTGTCATCCATCTCTATCATCTTGTCAATTCTCCTCAAGTAGGGGAGGTCACGGAAGAAGCCCTCAAAAGGAATTTGGGCTGCCTTCAATTGATTCTCCAAATCCTTCAGGTCAAAAAACTTGTTCCATATCTTAGTGACCTCATCCTTCTCCACAATATTTCTGATCACATCCTCTTCATCAAGGACTTCATGTTCCTTAATGACACCAATATTAGGAATTAGGGTCAACCTTGCAGTCCTAATGAAGTCCTCAAGGTCCACATGTCTGCAGGTGCCAAATACCATCTTGAATTGATTTAGCCAATCAGTAACTTTTGGGAAGGCCCTCTTGCCAATCAAGAATTCACCAATCATGAACTGCCTAGGTGTGAAAGCACCATTTTTATGAGAGGCCAAGAGTTCTATGTCTATCCACATCAGCTGCCAATGAATTTCCAAAGCAGCAACTCTTGGTGGCACAAATTTTGGTAACAAATGTGGGGTTTTGGGGCAACCATAGACTCTCAAGATTGTAGAATTTTCCCCAAAGTAAAAATCACCTCAATTATGGTTTCCCTCCCATTTATCTTAAAACTACTTAGGTCTTAGGAGTTTAAGGATCCTCGGTGATAACTTTGTAACATTAATGCCTAACATTTTTATAATGGGAAAAACCATAAAATTTTGGAAAACACAAAAATCCTCCTCATTGGAAGTAGAATTCCATAACCTCACCCATAATTGTAATGGATTATGCTGATCTTTCAAAGTGAACCTTGGCTTCAGCATTTTAAAATCAAAACTATTAATGTTGAAAAATAGAATCAAATGCATCAACATGGAATAATGGAAGAATTTGATACATGCCTTACTCTCTTTGATAGATATCAACCCTTCATGCATCCTATCAATTATATACTAGATATAGTCATAATCTATGTTCACTAGGGAATTCTGGATGTCTAATAATATCATCAATAGATTAGCTGGCAAGAATTCAGCATCCCCATCTATTCTTAAAACTCTACACAACCCATAGCAAGTTTGCTTCATATAATGATTAAGGGATGTAAACTAGTAAGGAGCATTCATGCTAGTTGGGAGGGGAGCTATATATTTATCTTTTTTGGGGATATGTTTCATCATCTGGTCCTTTACTGACCCTATATTATTTTTGTACCTCTCTCTTTCTTGACTCAAATTAATTTTAGTAGAGGAGGACGTATAAAAATTAAATGCCTTCATGAAAGAACCCCTATCAAGAGTGACCAAAGGTGACCGGTCCTCTTTCCTAATTGTCTTGGTAATAGGGTTATAACACCTAGCTAATGAAACAATCAAGTCCACATCCAAGAAAACATTAGGGACAACCAATTTCCCCAATTCCAAAGTCCAACCATTACAAACAGGAACATGTTTACCCCTATTTCCATAAAAATAACTGAAGAGAGTCTAACCTGAGCAATCTAGTGTGACAAGATCTCTGCAATGACCTAGAACATCTTGAAAAACATCATCAAGAGCTCTCTTGTTCTAGCTAGAACCAAGCAATAACTTCATGAGCTCATCTGAATAATTTGGCTTTCTTTTGTCTTCACCACCCTTGGCTTTGGCTTCACCACTGGAAGAAGTTACACTTCGCTCTGGCTGACTCATTCCTGCCGCACAATTGTTCTTAACTCTACAAACTCACTTTCTTAGCACTTGATGATCACTTCAAAAAACATAATTCTCTTCAAATAATTTCAAAGATAGAAAAGAATGAGTCCAGCCTATTTATCGATACAAATTGGATGCGTACAGCTACCAAAATTGTTGCAAATCCATCCTTAATTACATCCGCATTCAATTCACATATCACCAATTTTCAAATCAGAGCTAGCTGATGCCGGGATGCTGACAAATATATTTAAAAATTCAAAAACAAGGCAAAAAGGCAATAATCATAGCTCTGTACTTTAAAACCATATTTACGGCATGAAATCCTCCTCTAAAACTGATTGGATGGCTAATTGCTTTCCCTCCAGCTCAACAGTGTACTTTATCCACGTAGCAATGGTCTCAAGCCTTTTCTTTACTATTTTTTTTCTAACTGGGCCCATTCAGTGAACCAACGACTGAAGGCTCTCATGATCACTGAATGAAAAGTTAACCCTAGCTCACAATCAGAGAACTAGTGGCTGACTGCTTCGCTATTCACAAAATGTATCTTTTAACTCAAGCTTCATTCAGTGAACCAGTGAACATAACCTAAACACTAGACCACAGTCACTTATTTAGAGAATTAGTGACAAATCCTATCTCCTATTCGCTGAATGTCCCAGTTAACTGCCAATTTACTTTGATACTTGGTGACTGAAGGCTTCACTTAATCACTAAAAGGGAAACTTAACTACATGTTTAATGTGCGAACTAGCGAACGAGATTTCCTCTGCATCGCTTAATTCTTTCCTAACTGCCTACATTAATCTATGACTTTGATTCAATCATTGATCTTACATATAGTCGACGGTCCTTGCTAATTCATTGAAATAATAAGACAATTGCATTTTGATTACTAAACTTAGTGAACAAAGGGTCCGCTGAATCGCCCAATACTTAAAACACTGACCATTCGATCATGCGACTAAGTGACTGAAGGCTTAATGCTTTCCTTGATCACTTGTTTCACCCATTCGCAAAATGTTTCTAACCTTAACCAATCTTTTAAGAGAACTTGCGACTACTTTGTTCACCCAATCGCCAGAACATCAGGAACCCTCCCTACTTATTACGAGAGTACGTGAACAAAAGGGAAAACCATCTTTTCTAAATTCATGATGCCAAACTTTCGATGCTGCCAAACTTAGAAGACATGAAACTTGTAGCACAGTCACCAGATCACCAAATCACTTTATGTAGGACCTAAACATTTAGAGATTAAAACACAACCGCCGATCTTTTAGATAATCAATGGTGTTCACCAAATCACTGGGTAGTACAAACTTTAACCACCTGATTCTAAGAATAAGCGATCACTACCATGCTAGGTCGCTATAAGCTTGCAAGAAACCACCAAATAACAAGTGAATAGAAGATAACCTTTCTCCAACTCGCTGAATGATTGAGGTAACCGGTGAAAGATTTAGAGACTATGCGATTGAACATGACATCTAATAAGTTTTTAACACACTTTCCAATTCACTGAATAACTTAAAGATATGAAATTCCATTTCAAGATTTAGCGAACACTTGAAAGAAATAACCACGTGCATGATTTAACACTTAAGTGACCCAAAAGTAATGACGAGACATAAGAATTAGAGTTTTTTTGAAGGTTTTCACATGAATTCAAATTTCTTAAGGGAAAGACCTAGGGTAAGGGTTTTTTGCACTTGGTCATGGAAAATTTTGATGAAATTTTTACAGACCCTAGACTAGGCAAAAACACTTGCAAGGAAACTAAATCAAAATTTGGACAAGAGCCTTAGGAAATTAAGAATATACCCAATAGTGGCTCTATCTAAGGATGCTTGATTGCAAGATCACAGCAAGAACTTATGAATCTCTAGGAGGCAGACCACAAAACCCTAACCTAAAACAAGAAACACACACAACAAAAACAAACACACCTGTACACATATACATATCTACTGTGCATGGAAAAAGAATTAACTTAACTGAAGAAAAATTTTAGGAATTGTCCATGCACTAGCAATTCCTATTCTTCACCATCCAAATTTTGTAGAAAATATGAATCCTTGCCATGGGTTTGATGAACAATAAAAGTTCCCATACACAAAGACTCAAATTTTTTGTGTTTCCCCTTGTCTTCAGCTCTGGCATTCCACTGAAGAACCATGTGACCGGGCTGGAATTTTCTCATAGTTGCTCTTTTATCAAAAAGATATTTCATTTTGTGTTGCAACTTCACATTTTATTTTTGTCCTTCTCTTCTGATCTCATCCAATTCCACCAACTGAATCATTTTGTCCTGCAATGGATCACTAATTTCCATGCTTTCTTCTTGCATGAATTTATAAATTGGTAAGAAGTTGTTTACAGGGAGTCTAGACTTTAAACCATATACCTTCACAAAAGGGGACTTCCTTGTAGCTCTCTTCTTAGCAATCCTATCAGCCCACAATGCTAGTTTCAATTTTGCATGCCAACTCCCTTTATTCTTTTCCAAGGTTTTCTTCAATATTTGTAGGATACTCTTATTACTAGATTCTACTTGGCCATTTTCTTGTGGGTGGTAAGGAGATGAATAAGAAAAGACTATACCCATTTCTAAACAAAAATCAGTAATTTCTTGAGATTTGAAACTCATGGCATTATCTACAACCAATTTAATAGGGACACCAAATCTAGTGATTAGATTGTTCATTAAGAACTCAATTACAACAACACTAGTGGCTTTCTTAGTTGGAATTTCTTCAATCCATTTAGTGAAATAGTCTATAGCAACTAGAATGTAGCTATGCCCCCCACTAGACTTTTTAGAAAATTCCCCAATAAAATCCATACCCCACATTGCAAAAGGGGCTTCTACAACCACAGGATTCAATAATAAGGCACCTGAGAACTTTAATTTTTTGGAAAACCTTTGACATGGCTCACACTTTCTAACAAAAGAATGAGTATCTTTAAATAACACATGCCAATAGTACCTTGCCCTCAAAATCTTATGAGTTTTTGATCGAGCAGAGTGATGCCCTCCACATAATCCAAAGTGCATTTCTTTTAATACTTTTTCTGACTGGTGTTTGTCCAAACAAAACAACAAAATTCCATCATTATCTTTCCAATAAAAATCACCTTGGATTAGCACATACCTTTGGGCCTACAATCTCAAACTCCTCCTTTGATTATCATTCAACTCCTGGGGACACTTAGTATGTTTAATAAAATAAACAATATACTTGTACCATGGTTGTACTTCAATACTAGTGACTGTATCTTCATTAACAGCATTACTATTCACTTGGACCAGGTCCATATTTTCTTCAGTCATTAGTTTGGCAAGTCCCAAACCTCTCACCAGTTTAGTAATGTGAAGTTCAAGATCAAACTCTTAAATCCTATTGATCCACTTGCATCTTTTCCCGGTGACCTCACTTTGAACCAAAATATCTTTCACTGTTGCATGAGGTACATAAGCATTAACATTGGCACAAACTAGATAGGGTCTAAAAGCTTTAACTACCTTTACTAGTGCATATGCATGCTTTTCCATTAACTCATAATTCAATTCAGTAGACTGCAATGACTTGCTGAAAAAGGCTATAGGATGTTCAAAACCTTCTTGGTCCTTTTGTAAAAGGACAGCTGCAATAGTGTGAAAAGAGGCAAAAGAAAATAGAGAAAATAGCTTTGAATAGTTAGATGAGACTAAGAAAAGTGCCTCTTGGATTGCTTGTTTGATTTTCTCAAAGGCTTGCTAAGCCTCACTATCCCAATTAAACTTTACATCTTTCTTCAGGAGTTTGACTATAGGCTTAACCATTTCTGCAAAATTAGCAATGAACCTCCTAACAAAATTAATTTGTCCTAAGAAAGATTGCACACCCTTTATATTCTTGGGTGAAGGTACCTTCTTAATTGCCTCTACTCTTTTAGGGTCAATTCTGACTCCTTCCTTTGATACTATATGTCCAAGAAATTTCCCCTTTGTCATAGCAAATTGACACTTTTTTGGATTTAAGGAGACACCAAATTCTAAGGCCTTGACAATGACCTTCTCCAAGTGACAACAGTGATCCTCAGCCCTTCTAGAATAAGTCGTGAGATCATCTTGATACACAACCATTAGAACATTAATCAATTCCTTAAATGCAATATCCATTGCCCTTTGAAAAGTTGCTTCAACATTTTTAAGGCCAAAAGGCATGCAGACATATACATATGTTCCCCATGGGGTTGTGAATGTTGTCTTAAATTGTTCTGATTCTTTGACCATCACTTGATTGTAACCCGAGAAACCATCCAACATTGACAAGAGCTCACAACTAGTTACCCTGCACAGCATGGCCTCCATATTAGGCAATCCATAATTATCTTTTAATGAAGCCACATTTAGGTTCCTGAAATCAACACAAAGCCAAATATCACCATTATTTTTTCTTACTGGCACAAGATTGCAAACCCATGTAGAATGCCTAATTGGTTCTATGATACTAGCATCTCTCAGGTTTGTTAATTGAACTTGCATCTTTGTAGCCAGTCGAGGGTTAATAGGTCTTTTCTTCTATCTACATGGCCTAGTCTCCTCTTTTAGAGGAATTTCATGTTGAAACAAATCAGCCCTATAAGCCTTAAGATCATCATAAGACCAAGCAAACACATGCTTGTATTTTTTCAAAAGTCTTATCAAATTTCCTCTGACCTCTCCACTCAATTTCTTTCCAATGTACACCATTTGAGGGGAATTTTCAGATCCTAAGTTAATTTCCTCTAAGTCTTCCATTTTAGTGTTAGACTTTTGAGACAAAAAACCATCATTTATTTTGAGCATTCCCTCTAACTCCACTAAGCCTTTTGGAATATGATTTGAAGGTAGTTGCTCTATTTCATTTCCCATGATATACTCTTTTCCTTCAATACACTGTCGTATCTCACTAACATCTATTTGTTGACCATCATACTGATCAAGGTCGTGAAGAAATATAAGGATATCAAGATCATCCTCAAAAACTTGCCAATTATATACATTATCAGGCACTATAGGCCTAGTTTTAATTTCTAGTATAGAGACACCAAAGAGGGTAATATCATTGTCTTTAAGGGAAACATTACCAAGAAAATCTGCCATGATATTATTGGATCTCTCTATCCAAAGCAGATTGAAAGCTTCAAAAAACTCTAATCTATCCCAGACATCATGTTTATATAACTTGATTTTTTCATCCTTAGTAGCATATTGAGACCTTACTTGGGCTATAATCAACTGGGAATCACGATGAACCTTTAAATATTTGATACCATGCTTTAGGGCTACATCTAATCCCAATATCAAAGCCTCGTACTCGGTAGTATTGTTGGTACATTCAAAACTCAGCAAGAAAAAGTATTTAAATGTAGTACCTAATGTGGAAATGAACACCACACCAGCTCCTAATCCTTCCTTGGAGCATCCACCATCAAAGAACATTTTCCAAAGCCCATCTTGCTATAGTATCAACTCATCCACAATTGGATCTGTATTTTTGATTTGTGGTATTGTCTCCTCAATCATAAAATTGTTCATATCAATATCTACAAAGCAATTTAAATCCTCTGATGCAACCATTTCAATCATAACTAAAGAACGGGGCTCCCTATACAAATTTACCTTAGTTCCATTGATTGGGATAGTAGCATATGAAAAATATAATTAGAATTTTCCACCCACTGTTGCAGCCCATTGTCTTGACAGTAGCATGCCATAATGAGGTTTTGTATCAACAACAACCACATCCCTTTTGTATGTGGCCTCTGGGAATACCTCAATTCTAATGAGAGTTCCTACAATAGGCACTTGCCTATTATCCATAGCATAGAACCTCCCATTAGATGTGTCAACTTGTAATCCTAGTTCTTTCATTACATGGTAAGGCATTACAGTTATGGCAGCACCAGAATCAATCATGCAATTCTTCAGCAGAAAATTATTTACAATCAATGTTACATAGAAAGGGTCAATAGAGGAAGGTTCTAGTGTCACAATATTTCCAACACATACATATGAGATATTATCAATTGAAATAGGCCCTTCTATTGAAATCCCTTTCTCTTGCATGGCAGGAGCTATCCCCTATTCACTTATGAGAGCCAGGGTTGCAGTCTTATGCTCCTCAATCTTCAACATTTCAAGAAAGGGAATGGAAACCTTCATTTGAGATAGGGCATGTCTCATATCAAAGGTAGGGGGATCAATAGGAAAAATAGGGTAGTCCTTTGACCTACCAATTTTCTTTTTAACTTTGTCAACAATAACTTCCTCTCTTTTCTTCTTTTCACTCACAAGCCCTTCCTCCTCACTATTTGCAACATTAGGCCTAGGGGAATCCTTATTTTGAAAGTTATCCTTAACAAATATAGATCTAGGGACTCCCTGCTCATTACCCACCTTTTTATTCCTCAAATTGTATGAGGACATGGCTTGAGTTATTGCAGCCACAGTTAGGGTTTTAATTTCTTCATCACTAGGCTTTCTCCACTATTTTTCTTCTGATCCTGATTCTACCATATGAGTTTTACAATTTTCATGGTCAGACTCATCATGATCAGAATGAGAAAACACTTGTTGTTCGTAATCTGAGAATAGCCCCCTTTTATGATCTACATCAGAAAAAATTCCTTCACCCCCTAAGGATAAAGAATCTCCCATTATCTCAGTAGTAAACATGTTAATTGCAAGATTTTCATATCCTTCATAATCTCCTGCATATGAATCATTGGCGTCTTCTCCCAAGGCATGAGCCATAGAAAATTGGAAAGGTGAATGAGGCATATTACAAGCCACACACCAAGGAGTATTTTCCATATTATGTGATGTGTTTTTCTTCAAGGGATCTGATGTATCTCTTCCCTTTTCAGGTTCATTGTTGTCAGGAACAAGCCTCCCATCTTTCCAATTTGTCTTGTAGGGCATATCTCGTAAGTTAGGGGCTCTATCCTATCTTTGATAAAGTGGCCTTGTATCTTGAAAATTTCTACCACCCTTGTCAAACTTTGATGGGAAGTCCCTTTTAATACCAGCTCCTTTGTCCATTTTTTCATCATTTTGGATGGCCTTGCAAGTTGTGGACTGGTTTCCTTCCACAATCTACCCTCATCTCTTTTGTACATTTGGCCAGATGCCTTTCAGTTGCTTTCAATGTTTATGGCCAACTTAAATGCATCCCTAAGGGTACAGGGATTCTTATCTCTTAGAAGATAATACATCTTGCCATCCATAGAGTTGAAGTATGTGGTTAAGCAAACTACATCTTCTAATCTCAAAACTTGGAACAATTTATACATAGCCTTCTGGAATCTGCTATTAAACTATGACATACTCTCATTGTAATGTTTTTTGATATTGTTAAACTCATTGAGCATATAGCTTGAATTCACATGTTTTGCATATTGTTCCTTAAAACATCTGACAAACTCCTCCCATGATGTAATACTGTTCTCTGGCAAACCCTTGTACCAGTCCTGGGCATCCTCAACCAATGATTGAACAAAAATTTTCATTATAACATCCTCATGCTCAATCTCATAGTCATTAACTTTATCTATGAAAAATTTTAGGTGCTCTTCATAGGTAATCACATTATTTCCAATGAACAATGGAATTTTCTTTCTGATTTCATTTGGGACAGCATTGGGTTGACCAGGAATACCATCAAAGAAAAGAGGCCTATATCTATCCAAATGGATTGGTCTCCTTTGGAAGTTTGGTTGGATTGGAGGGGTTGCTACAATATTTTGACAAGGTACAGTCCCTATTGTATTATTAACTACAAGGGGAACTTGACTAGTATTCAGATTTGATCCAGGTGTACTTTGTCCAAGATGAAGGGCTTGAGGATTTGGAAGTGAAGTATTAGGCTGATTAGGTACGATTATTCCTAGAATAACAAGGACAAAGCTATTAGCGGATGTGTTCATATTAGCATGAAGGAATGCAATCTTCCTCTTCATCTCATCTGTAGCAGCTTCCAATTCTAGTTTTTCAAGCTGAAGAGTTAAATCTTCCTTAGCTTTTCTGGCCTTCTCTATATCCAAGCTTGTTTGGGAAGGTAGAGTAGGAACAGCTACAACTTTCTTAGGATCATTAATATTTACACTCAATTTTTTTTGTTTTCCCTTATCAGGGACTTCTTTGGGAGCATTTCTGATATCCTCATTTCTTTGGATTTTGGAGGGGTGCAATTTCCTGAGAACATGGCCTATTCCTTCAAACTCATTTGGCTAAGCTTGGTATCTTGAGCCTATTTCCTCAAAGCCTCCATATCACCAAATAATTCTTTGTCTAAACCCTAAACACTTTGGTTTAGATCCCTAGCTTGGGCTTCATTTCTCCTAGTTTTGATGATAAGTTCTTGCTTCTCCATGAGCAATTCATAAATTTGTTGTTCCCTCACTTTCACTCTATTAGCAATCTCTTCCAATTGTTCATGCTCCTTTTTCCTTAGAGAAATCACTTCCTCCCTTAACTTTTGAATCATATGAAGTAGTTTCAGTGACAAAAGTTTTTCCTGGTTGTTCTAGGGTTTCTCTCATAGGGAAATAACCTACTTTTGTGATTTCTTATTCTTGGGAAAATTGTACACTAGGTGTGACATTCTTGACATGCTCAGGGTCATCAAAAGAAGATGAAGCTTCATGGGGATGTGGTGTAGGTAATCTATCCCTTGAAGGTCCTAGGGAATTAGCATTGATGTGATTTCTCCTAGACCATTGCTTCCTACTAGGTGTATGAAGCTCATCACCCATATTATTCTTTGGGTGGTCTTTGAAATATGATCTAGTGAACCTAGGCTGACTCATGGTATGTCACACAAAATATATCGACACTTACAAATACTAGTGACTGGTAAACATAGATTATTAGAGTCACCACCCACTAACAAGCGGGAATCAAATTATTATATCAGCTTGCAAACAGAAAATGAATCAATATTGTACCAACCTATTGTTCATTTGCATTCAGAGTATCCCCAATAGAGTCACCAATTTTGTTAGTGCTCAAATCTGCAGATGATTAAAAATTCATAAAATCTTGTAGTCCCAATAGATGCATCTAGCAAAATGCAAGCACTAAGGTACTAAGGTTGTAAAACCTTCTTCACTTCGAGTGTAAAAACTCAAGCGGGTTTACCTATAACAAGTCACTATTTGAATGAGCTTTAAATTGTGAATTAGCTCCTTCACTATTATGTTGTCCCTTTCATAATTAACTTAATAAGACATTACAACTCTTAGCATATCCCAAAGTATTCTAATACATAACAATATGATGGAAATTATGAAAGCAACAACATGGAACAATGGCTTAAGGACATTCATCCTTCTTCTTTTTAAGAGTTAAACTCAAGGAAGGCTAACCTCATTCAGTGCTTCTCCAAAGCATTACAATACACATCCATGAATTTATCATAGAATGATTCAGATAAAGATCATGCAAAGAAAGTAAAATGAATCATTTGTTTATATTTTCTGGTGGCAACAGATGCAAATGTATCTCAAACTAGTGCCTTATCTACTTGGGCATCAGAGTCAAACCCTATCTCCACAAAAATCTATCAAGACAAATATAATAGAACCCAAATGGCATGTCAGACACCCCATTCTTCTAATTCCTATAACTCTTATAAAATTCATACTTGGACCATTAATTCACAGAGACCTCCCTCAATATTTTACTCTTCCCTTGAAAGAAACTTGAGTTTAACCCCTATATTCACCTTGTGAACAATGCATTGAAAATGCCTTATAATTTAAATGCATAAGAAAACTAATGTATCCATACATAAAGACAACAAGTAATAGTAACAGAGTTCTAGCATTTTTGTATTAATAATCAAAATGTGTTCTTGACTTCAATGAAAAAAAGGTTCTATATCTTAGAACTTCTTTACAAAATGTATCCACCACCAAAAAGAGCCAAAACTTGCTAAATATACCCATAACCATCTTGGACTCCTCAAAGGATGCAACAAGCTTCGAATGGCTGGGAAAAGATCTTGCACTAAAAAAAAAACAAAAAAAAACTAAAAGATATTTGATTACAACAACAGAATGTAATTCTCAACTTCTCAACAACTTTGCAGGTGGCACCTTCGTCTAAAGATATTTCAAAGTAGTTGCTAAATTTGTTGCATGAATGATGACCACCATCTAGCTAACTTACATCATCCTTTGTTTGAACACGCTCTCCCTCAAATTATGGATCAGGTGCCATGTGCACTCTATTCTTCTTCCTCTTCTGTAGTCTGAGCAGCTGGCTTCTTCTTCTTCTTTTTTGTCAACTGGCCCCATGCTACTACATCATCATCGGATGGCTAGTTGTAACTCTATATCTCTTGTAATGATTTGATCTGCTAATCCCATGTGGAATAAATTATATTTTTGGCTTTTGCAACAAATTTTATGCAATCACTTTCAATCTTAAATAAACTATCAATTATATTGTTGCATCTTTCCAAATCTAAAGCATTGTCACTGCTAAGGAAAACATCTTGTTTAATTACTAGCTGATCCATTAACACCTTCCACTCTTCCAAATTGACCACACTTCCACTATCATCATACATAGAAGGCAAGTACTTTCTGTAATTCTTGTCAAACATAGCTAAATTGGCCTTATCTAGTTAGACTTACCTTTAAAGAAACTAGATATAGCACTTACCAAACCAATCTTTTCATAGACTTCAGTTACTATCTTAGGAATGTCAGACCTGTATTCTTGTAAATCATCTGACTTATCAAATAATGTGCTCCTTCCCGACCATACACTATAAAGTGGCTCCAAAGTGATCAAAGATTCATTCACTTTTCCATTGGCCTGGTGTAATAGACTAACTGATTTATGGACTGACTCCATTCATTCCTTTATTTTACCCTATCTATATTGCACAATTCTTCCTACAGTGTCCAGAGATGCATCCAATTTTATCTTTTCCAAATCCTCAGCAGGCTTATCAGGTACTTCTACATCAATCTGAAGAGGGGCCTCAATCTATAATGGGATGGGAGGAACTATCTTTGAGGCTTCTTCAAGCCTAACCTTCAATTCTTCTGACTCATCTTCCAATTGCTTGACCTTCATCATTTTTAGGTCTCTATCTTTGGCCATCATGCTTGAACTCTCCAACAATTTTGAATACCTTTCGGATAATTGAGTTGTCTTTGCCTCATTAAAGTTAGCCCAATGAGTCACTGCCTTGGAAACCTCAAGATCAGTTGTATTTTGCATAGTCCATATAATCTTATTTCCTTCCATGCGATCCTCTATACTCAATAGAGATGGATTTTTAGTCTTAGGGGCAATAGACCACATTGCAATAGCCTAGTTCTTAGGGTCATAACTGCTTCCTCTGATCATATCACCAATATTAACTTCATAGGACAGACTGCCTTGTGGTTGCTTCCTTATCTGATCTATAATAAAGGTAGAAGTTAAATCCCATCCTAGAGTTAGAAGCATTCCACTTGCTTTAACCACGTGGCAATCATCTCAAGCCTTTTCTTTACTATTTTTTTTTCTAACTGGGCCCATTCAATGAACCAATGACTGAAAGCTCTCGTGATCACTGAATGAAAAATTAACCCTAGCTCACAATCAGAGAACTAGCGACTGACTACTTCACTCATTCACAAAATGTATCTCTTAACTCAAGCTCTATTCAGCGAACCAGCAAACATAACCTAAACACTAGACCACAATCACTTATTCAGAGAATTAGTGACAAAGGCTATCTCCTATTCCCTGAATGTCTCGGTTAACTGCCAATTTACTCTAAGACTTGGCGACTGAAGGCTTCGCTTAATCTTTGAAAGGGAAACTTAACTGCATGCTTAATGTGCGAACTAGCAAACAAGCTTTCCTCTGAGTCACTGAATTCTTTCCCAACCACCTGCATTAATCTGTGACTTTGATTCAACCATTGATCTTACATGCAGTCAACGATCCTCAATAATTCACTGAAACAATAAGACAATCACCTTTTTATTACTAAACTCTGCGAACAAAGGGTCTGTTGAATCACCCAATACTTAAAACACTGACCATTCGATCATGTGACTAACCGACTAAAGGTTTAATGCTTTCCCTGATCACTTGTTTCACCCATTCACAAAATGTTTCTAACCTTAACCAATCTGTTAAGAGAACTTTCGACTAATTTGTTCACCCAATCGCCAGAACATTAGGAACCCTACCTACTTATTATGAGAGTACGTGAACAAAATGGAAAACCATCTTCGCTAAATTCATCATGCCAAACTATCGGAGCCGCCAAACTTAGAAGACATGAAACTTGTAGCATAGTCACCAGATCGCCAAATCACTTTATGTAGGACCCAAACATTTAGAGATTAAAACACAACCGTCGATCTTTCAGATAATCAATGATGTTCACCAGATCGTTGGGTAGTACAAAGTTTAACCACCTAATTCTGAGAATAAGTGATCACTACCATGCTAGGTCCCTAGAAGCTTATAGGAAATTTCCAAATAACAAGCGAATAGAAGATAACCTTTTCGCCAACTCGCTGAATGATTGAGGTAACCACTGAAAGATTTAGAGACTACGCAACTAAACATGACACCTAATAAGGTTTTAACACACTCACCAATTCACCGAATAACTTAAAGATATGAAATGAAATTTCACGATCGAGTCAACACTTGAAAGAAATAACCACATGCATGATTTAACACTTAAGTGACCCAAAAGTAATGATGAGACATAAGAATTAGGGCTGTTTTGAAGGTTTTCACATGAATTCAGATTTCTTAAGGGCAAGACCTAGGGTAAGGGTTTTTTGCACTTGGTCATGGAAAATTTTGATGAAATTTTTACAGACCCTAGACCAAGAAAAAACAATTGCAAGGAAACTAAATCAAAATTTGGACAAGAGCCTCAGAAAATTAAAAATATACCCAACAGGTTACTCAAACTGGACTTTGTGCTTTCAAAGCAACCAATAAATCTACAAGGTTTTAGGATGGGTTAGATCCAAATATGGAATTCTAAGATTATTGGACCAACTTTAGGGACAAGACTACCCTCTACACTTCTGGCTCTGCAAAACCAAGGAGGGTACTCCTAATCCAGTAAACAAATAACCTTGCTTCAACAATAACATACTAGATTCAATAAAAATAGATAAATGATAAGAAAATGCTAAATGATGACCATTCATTCATTTATTCTCCATTATCATTAAGTGGAATAATGCCTTGTAAGTCACTGTACTTACAAAATTTCAAAAGATTTATATAAAATATTAGGAATAGACATAGAACCCTTTAAACACTGTTCTCTGTAATAATAACTCCACTGCTAGCCAGTGCCTTATCCATCGGGTAACACCTTCACTGCTAGCCAATGCCTTATCCATATGATTCAAGTCCCCATTCTTGACTGATTAAATATGGTCCCAACCAAATAGGATCAAATTTGTTGTGTTTATCCTTGTCCTCAAGCCTAGCATTCCACATTAAGATTAGATCATCAATTTTAAATCTCCTAACTATGGTTTTCTTGTCATACAAATTTTTGTACTTCAACTGAGATTTTAAATTTGTATCATGTATTTTCCTTCTTGATTAATCTAATTGCAACAAATCTTGTAATTTGATCTTCATTTCATCATCTTGATCATCATCATATAACTGAATGAACTTGTACATATGTAGTAAGTTATTCTATGGCAACCTGGCATGAATACCATATACCAAATCAAAAGGATCACATCCAATAGCTTTCTTAATTGTTACTTGGTTAGCCCACAGAGATAATTGTAGTTTGGAGTCCCATGCCTTCTTGTTTGTATCTAGGATTCTTTTCAAAGTTTTAATCAAGCTTTTGTTGCTTGATTCAGCCTGACCATTACCTTGAGGATGATAGGGGGTAGCATAAGAAATTTTGATCCCATATTGTAGACAAAAATCAACAAATTCTTCATATCTGAAACACATAGCATTGTGCACAATCATAACCTCAGGGCATCCAAACCTTGTCAAAAGATTTTGCATTAGAAAATCTGTCACCACTTTACTAGTGGCTCTTTTAGTGGGAATTGCTTCCATCCACTTTGTGAAATAGTCAGTTGCAACCAGAATCCATGAGTGTCCTCCACTAGACTTATTTGGGATTTCTCCTATGAAGCCCATACCCCATTTCTGAAAAGGGGCCTCAACTGTTATTGGGTTTAAAGGAAAATTTCCATTAAACTTTAGTTTTCCTGAGAATCTCTAACAAGAATCACATTTTTTAACAAAAGCATGTGCATCTTTGAAAATACTAGGCCACCAAAATCCAGACCTTAATATCTTATGGGCAGTAGTCTTGGCCATGTAATGGCCACCACACACACCTTCATGCATTGCTTGTAACAAAACCTAAGCTTTGGGAAGTTCAACGCATTTCAGCAAGACACCTTCATTACTTCTCCGCCATAGTTCACCTTTAATAATCACCTACTTCAAAGCATGCAATTTCACAACTCTCTTTTTGTGGTCATTCATATCAAAAGGAAGTAAAAATCTTGGTAGATATCCAATGATATCTTTATACCATTCAAAAAAGTCTAAATCATAGATAAAAGGTCTTTGTTCTTCTTCAAGAATATTGATGTGGTTAGCATCTAAATTTCTCTAGGCCATAAGTTTTGCTAACCCTAATCCTCTCACTAGCTTTGTGATCTGGATATCAATATTAAAATCCTAGATTCTATTTATCCATCTGCATCTTCTTCTTGAGACCTCTTGCTGAACCAAAATGTCCTTCACATCAGCACTAGGCACATATGCAATTACAACTACCCCAACAAAATAACATATGAAATTTTTTATAGCCTTAACCAGTGCATAGGCTTGCTTTTCATTTATGTCATATTTCAACTCAGCTACCTACAAAGATTTACTGAAAAAGGAAATGGGTTGTTCAAAACCCTCTGAATTTTTTTGTAGTAAGACTGCAGCAATGGTATGATATGAAGCAAAAGAAAAAATTTGAATGGGCTTGCTAAAATCTGGTGACCTTAATATAGGAGCACTTTTAATGGCCTGCTTGATGTCAGAAAAGGCTCTCTTGGCTTCCTCACTGCACTCAATTTTTTCATTTTTCTTGAGCATTTTGGAGATAGGGACACTGATTTCAGCAAAGTTTGTGACAAACCTTATGACAAAATTTATGTGGCCAAAGAAAGATTGGATACCTTTAGCATTTCCTAGTAATGGTACCTTATCAATTGTTGCCACCCTCTCAGGATCAATCTTAACTCCATCTTTAGATACAATATGGCCTAAAAGTTTTCCCTCAGTCACCCCAAAAGTACACTTCCTTGGATTAAGGGAAACCCCATACTCTAAGGCTCTTACAAAAAAAATTTCCAAGTGGCCACAATGCTGCACTTTATTTTCTAAATAAGCTATCAGGTCATCCTGATAAACAACAAGAAATTTGTTTATAAAATTTGCAAATGCTACATCCATGGCCCTCTGAAAAGTAGCCCCAGCATTGGTTAAACCAAACGGCATTCTAACATACACATAAGTGCCCCATGGAGTAGTGAAGGCAGTTTTGAATTGCTCTGTTTCCTTGACAACTACCTGATTCTAACCAAAAAATCCATCCATCATAGACATCAATTCAAACCCAGTGACTCTTTGCAACATGGCTTCCATGTTTGGTAGACCATGATTATCTTTTAAAGAATTTATGTTCAAATTTCTAAAATCTACACAGAGTCTAATATCTCCATTTTTCTTTCTTATTGGGACAAGGTTAGAGACCCATGTTGAATGTCTAATAGGCTAGATAATGCCTACATCACTCATCTTTTTTAGTTCATCTTGCATATTGGGTGCTAGAGTAGGGTTGACAAGTCTGAGCTTTTATCTAAAAGGTTTGGTGTTTTCCTTGAAGGGGATTTCATGTTGAAATAGATCCCCCCTATATGCTTTTAGGTCATCATATGACCAAGAAAAGACATGCCTATATTTTCAGAGAAGGTTTATCAATGATTTTCTGATTTTAGGAATTAAACTCCCCCCAATGTATACATTTTTTGGGGCTTCCCCTATCCCTAGGTTTATTTCTTCCACACCTTCAGGCTTACTGAAAGGCTTTGTTTGAAAGGTAAAATCATGGTTATCAAATGCCCTTTCTAGCACTACTAAACCTTTTGGGACCTTGTTAGTTTTGAGCTGCAAGATCTCTTTGCCAAGGATGGTATCCTGATTTTCTAAAGTGTCAACACAATCTCCAAAGTCTATTTCTTTATTTCCAAAATTAGCATTAAAATGCAAGAATCTTAAAATATCTAAGTCATCATCAAAAATCTACTAGTTTTCAAAATTATCTGGTATGGATGGCCTAGTTTGGATCTCCACCTTAGATATCCCTACAAAGGTAACATTTTCTAGCCTTAAAGCAATGTTAGCCAACAAGTCAGCCATTCTATTATGACCTATATCCATGCAATCAATACAAAAAGCATCAAAATGTTCTATTTCATCCGAAACAACATTTCTATATTGCTTTAATATCTTATTTCTTGAGTCATATTTAGACCTTACCTGAGATACAACTAATTCTGAATCTCCAATAACTCTGAGATTCCTGATCTTATGTTTTGAGGCCAATATCAAACCTATCAATAGAGCTTCATACTCTGCAATGTTATTTGTACAAGTGAACAGCAGGGTGAAGGAAAACTTAAAAGTTTTTTCAGTAGGGGAAATTAGTAACACACCTACACCAGATCCCTCTTTAGAGCTTGCACCATCAAAATACATGGTCTAGAGGTCATTTTTACTTGTAACATTATCTTTTTCTTCAGCTAAGTGAAGAAGTTCATCTTTATTTTCACTTTCACTGCTCTGTAGTTGAAAGGAATTTATGTCAGTATCCAAGAAACAATTCATGTTATCATCACTAGTTTCCTCTTCAATCATATGAGGGGTTCTACCCTCCCTCAATAATTTAATACTCTCACCAGTGATGTTAAAAGTAGCATAAGACAAGTCACATTGGATGCTACCTCCCATCACTGCACTCCATTTTCTTGATAACAGCATCCCATATTGTGGAGGGATGTCCACCACTAAAACACTCATAGTTAGTAGTTTCTCTGGGCAGGCAACAAGCATATAAGGCATGGATTTAATTATTCCAATTACTGGAACCTCCATGGAATCCATAGCTTGGCATCTCCCATGGGGAGTATCCACTTGAAACCCCATTGACCTCATGATTTCAGCAGGCATGACAGTATTTGAAGCTCCTGAATCAATCATGCAATTTTTTAACATCCTATCATTTATGACCAATGTTAAGAAGAAAGGGTCAACAGCTCCCATAGAAGTATTCACAACATTAGTATCTAAGTAAATCTGAGGTATTTTTGAAACAATTTCCTCTGTGTCTTTCTTTTTAATTGGGATCTAACCCTTCACCTCAGTACTTATTGGCTCTTGGACATTTGTGATTTGAACACCATTTATCCACGTGAGGGCCTTCTCTTTGTGTTCACTTATCCTCATCATTTCCATCAAAGGAAATTTAACTGTGATCTGGGATAATAACTGGTTCATATCAATAGGTACATAATTTAGAAAAGATATGTCCAACTTGCTTTGTGGGACAACATTGTTCTCAGACTGTATGGCTGCACCTGATTTGTTTTCCCCCTTTGATTTATTTTCAGGTTGGGGAATTTGAATACTAGCCATTGGAGTTTTGGCTTTGATTTTGAGCACATTGATTGGCTCACTTGGCTTGTCAGTGCCCTTAAATTTAGATTTCTTAACCTCTTCAGCAACCTTATTTTTTACAGCAAATGGTTTAGCATCTTCTTTATTTCTTTTAATAAATACACCTGTTGGCTTACCACCTATATTCCCAATAGTTCTATTTCTAAGGAAATAATTACTTTTAGCCTATATCACCATATTAGTAGTGATCTAGGCTATCTCTTCATCAGATGGTCTCCTTAATACAACAGGTTCCTCAACCATCTTGGAGTTACTATTTATGTTATTTACTTCTTCCTCTTCATTAGGAAAAACTTTCTGATGGTAGGCCTCTCCTCTGTTATGAGAATTGTTCACATCCTAATTTTCACTTTCTTCATCAAAGTCAACTTCTTCAATAAAATTGGAAAAATCCATTCCACAGCCTCTGTTGTCATATGATTCTTCTTCTTCCTCTCTTTGTTCATCATTTTCAGATATACTCTGAGATATCACACAATAATTTGAATCATGTGAGGACTGGCTTGCAGTACACCATGGAACCTCATCAGTCATGTTGACTTAATGTTTTTTCAATGGATTAGGGGTTTTATCATTAGGCTTTAGGTCTTTCCTCTCTGGGACAGTGGGTTTTCCATCCTTCCATTGGGTATGGTAGGGGAAATTTTTCAACCTAGGTTGTCTGTTGAAAGTATTAGGAGGAGGCCTATCATTTCCCTAAAACTTTTTTTTTTTCTCATTTGGCTTGAGATCCTTTAAGGAATTTAGGATTTGTTTGAGGTTATCATCCTCCCTAGGCTTTATATTGGTAGGTTTATCAACTTCTTTCTTGCCAAACCTAGGGGGCTTAGGGTCTTCTCTTCTCCCTAACTTACCAGAGACTCTCCTATTGATTTCAATGTTTACAACAAACCTTTGAGCTTCTCTAATAGTCCTAGGGTTCTTATCTCTAAGTATATATCCCATCTTGGCATCAAAATCATTTAAGTATGTTGCCAAGCATACCTTCTCATCTAATCTCATGACCTGGAAGAGCTTGTGCATTGCCTTCTAAAATCTCACATTGAATTCTAGGACTTCTTCATTTTTGGTTTTTCTTTATATTGTTGAATTCATTCAACATGAAACCCTCATTAGTCTTATCATCGTACTAATCTTTAAAAAAATTAATAAAATCATCCCAAGAACCAATACAATCATAAGGAAGCTCCCTAAACCAGTCCCTTGCATCCTCAGTTAAAGACTGAACAAATAATTTCATGAATACATCTTCATATTCTATTTCATAATCATCAATCATGTCAATAAATTTCTTTA
The DNA here is from genome assembly GCA_027943335.1 of Chamaecyparis obtusa. NCBI lineage: Eukaryota > Viridiplantae > Streptophyta > Pinopsida > Cupressales > Cupressaceae > Chamaecyparis > Chamaecyparis obtusa. The sequence continues at coordinate 605,273 of BSBK01001923.1, forward strand.
GATGCTCTTCATAGGTGACAACATTGTTACCAGTGAATTTAGGTAACTTTTCTCTAATATTTGTAGGAATTAAATTAGGATAACTAACAATGTTGTTAAAGAGAAGTTGTCTGTACCTTTCAACATGATCTGGTCCTCTTTGCAGTGACCCACTTATTTGAGAAGTAGAAGCCTTATTATTTTCTGCATTAGAAACATTTGTAGAGATACTTGGTGTAATAGTGGCAGCCTAAGTAGCATAGATTCCAATGTTAGCATTAGATGTTATCATAGGGCTAGTGATGTTTGAAGGGCCAGATGTTTGTCTAAGAAAGTCAACTTTTTTTTTCATTTCTAAAGCAGTGGCCTCAATTTTTTCTTTCTATAGTTCCTTAGCTATAATTTCATTTTCTCTTTTATCTCTCTCTACATCATTATCCAATTTGGACAATTGATCTAAAGGGGTTTTATCATTTATAGGTTCACTTATTTGGATCCCTGTTGAAACCTGCTTTCCTTTATCCTTAGGTTTCCTAACTTCATTAGTGGGATAGATAATAGGTTTTTCATCAACCTTCTTTGGGGATCTAATAATATTTATAGCCTCTAAGGTTAGCAATTGCCTCCTTAACTGATCAGCCCTAATTTGAGCTTGATTTATCTCAGTTTCCTTTTCCATTTCCCTCTCCTTTCTGATAGCAATATGTTCTTGAATCCTTTTCTCTGAACTATAGACCTCTTCAAAAATGTCCTCAAAATCTAGGAGAGTGGTGTTAGATCCTAAATTTTCAAATCTATAACCTTGTTGCTGACCTTTTGGATCTTGAGGGCTTTCAGAAGGAAAAGGCCCCTGGGTTGGGGGATCATTCCTTCCTTCCAACACCCTACTCTTACTTCTTGACTTTCTATTTTTCCCTTGATGTTCTGTGTCTGGGAACATTTTCCTTCCATGATGTACCTCATCATTTTCCTTAGAATGATGAGAATAAAATTCTTCATAAGCTCCTAAACCTAGATCTACTGCCTCCTCATACTCAGAAGCATGTTCTTCCTCGTTATGGTTAAGTAAGCCAATCTCATCTTCATTTTTCTTGTGCCTCCATGCTTGAGACACATCTCTATTATTTTGATCTTTTCTAGGCTGATGGGCCCTAGAAGTACTTGGAAGTTCACCTTCTAACCTATCTTCTAGATGATCTTTCCTCCAAGCCCTAGTATTTCTATAAATCATACTTGAAAGTGAGTGAAGTAATCCTTATTTTATTTTCTTTTACTCAACACTGCTACAGATATCTCAGAGTCGCCACCAACACAAGTTGGGAATTATTTTCATAGACTTAGTAATTCAAAGTATTCAATACTTGGAAAGAAATTAAAGAAAGAGCTTATATCAAACAAATGCAAATCCTGATCAAATTTTCAATTTCACACAAAAAACCAAAGCTTGCAAATAACTCTTTGTTTGTCAATGGTAATTATTGGTTCTAACAAATATGAAGGCCAAGAGTCTAGCTCAACTTGCACCTGTGTTATTTGATATCAAATTTATAACACCAGAGATCTTAAATTCAGATTTATCAAAATCATTTCATCTCTATTCTCCAACAGAGTCACCATTTTGTTGGTGACTCAGATGGGCCAAATCAATCTGGGTTATATAATACTGATAATCTATAATGTAACAATAACCAGAGATTCTCAACAGATTTTACTTTGTTATGTTCTCCCCAGCAGAGTTGCCATTTTTTTGGTTCCTCAAACTAGACTTTATGCTTTCAAAGAAACCAATACATCTACAGGGTTTTAGGATGGGTTAGATCCAAATATAAAATTCTAAGACAATTGGACCATTGTAGGGACAAGACTACCCTCTGCACTTCTGGCTCTGCAAAATTGAGGGTACTCCTAATCCAGTAAACAAATAACCTTGCTTCAACAATAACAGACTGGATTCAATAAAAATAGATAAATGATAAGAAAATGCTAAATGATGACCATTCATTCATTAATTCTCCATTATCATTAAGTGGAATAATGCCTTGTAAGTCACTTTACTTATAGAATTTTGAAAGATTTATATCAAATATTAGGAATACACATAGAACCCTTTAAACACTGATCTCTATAATAATAACTCCAATGCTGGCCAGTGCCTTATCCATTGGGTAACACCTTCATTGCAAGATTGTTATACACAAACATATATATTGAACTTTAATATCCCTACCCTTTGAAAATACTATCACCTTGTGGTGGATTTTATCAAAGGAATCCTAGATTCATACTACTTACTCATATCCTTATATGATACTTAAAGAATTTATGCCATGTCTAAAGCTTATTTAATCTGATCCTTAATCAGAGATGAAGAACATGAACATATACATAGAGAATATCTATGCAATGAATTTTAATGATTCGTAACTCAAAAAAAGATATACACAAGAGAGATTAGAACTTTGGATTTTATTCAAATGTTATATTAGAATCATGCATACAAAATGCTTTAAAGTGAAAACTGTCTAGATTTAACTTGAACCAACAATATTGCTTTCTTATAAAAATATGCCTAATACAGTCTATCGTACCCTAGACTCAAAACTTGTCAGAAAAATATGCTCAAGTTTTGGTCCTTTACAATGATCCTAGTAATCCTTTTATAGAATCAAGGATTGCAGACAAGCTTCGGATCTTTCTTACAAGAGACAAGAAGTGTTTGTCAAATAAGACAAAAAAGGTAAATATAACACCTTCTTGTTACAACTTCACAAAATATTTTTAGAGATGAGCGCCAAAATTTTGCAACAAGTCCCAAGGTCAGTTCAAAACATGCCAGGTGTGGCATCGGTTCTTGCTCCAACTACTTGGTGTTTCTAGCATGTTTTGCTTTTCTTTTAAGAGACTGGGGCATCACCACCTATTGCTTCCTCTACAAATGTTTCTTCCTCTTGTTCAATTTCTACCTAATATGTCTCTTCCCAAGATGTAAAAGTGTCTTCACTTGGCCAATCAAAAGGCAGAATCTCATCCCTCTTTGGCAGGATCTTATCCCAACCAATTACCACCTGGTGTGCCTCTACCATTACCTTGGTGAAATGTAATTTGGCATCTTGTAGCATTTCAATTATCTGTATAAAATGGGTATCATCTTCTATACCTAAAATAATATCTATTTTGGCCAATACCCCATTATCAATTTGTTCCAACCAATTTTCCCTGTCCCTTATGGTTCCATCTGCTTTGACTAGACTTGGGAAAATTTGGAATTTGTCCTGAAGGTACCTAGCTCTTAAGAGGTCTACCTTCCTTTTTAACCCCTCCCTATTTACTTCAAATTCAAAAAGGGTCTTAACAATTCTATAGGTATTGTTCAATTGGACATTTACAATACCTTGATCTTTTATTGCATTAAAGAATGACTTCAATATATTTTCCCTAGGAACCCACTGATCCAAAATTTGGCCTACAGTGGCCACCTCTCTTTTAAAAGATGTCAAAATGTCAGCCAAACTTTTAGCACTCTTATAGATTTCTTTTAGTTTTACATTGGCAACAAAATGTAAAATAGTACCTCTTATTCTTTTCTCATACCTCTGCTTTTCTCTCTGTTCTATCTCTTCATTACTTATAGAAGGAAGGATAGGGGATATTGGATATTCAACTATAGGACTTGAAGAAGAAGGCCTAGCAGGGGAAGAGGAAATTTACAATTGTCCTGAAACTTGAAATGGACCCTCTTCTCCCAACCTTTTCTTCAAATCTGTAATCAATTTTTCATTTTCAAACATCCCCTATTTGAAGTCGCCATAAGCTTTCATTATTATTTCAAACCATTTTGTAAGCTCCTCCTTTTCCTTGGCCTCCTTCTCTGATACCTTTTCTGCAAGTTGGGTTGTGGCTACCACCATTCCTGATGCTTCAATCATGGAAGTGTCAGTAACCCTTTTTACTATGAGACCACCAGTAAGATCACTTCTAGTAATTTTCTTTCCTTTATTCTTTTCTTCCCTTTTCAAAGACCACATGAACAAGGCCTGATGGTCATTACTGAAAGCAACTCCTTTTATGACCTTTTCTGCCTCTTCTTCGGTCTTGTGCATAGGATTAGTTTGTTTCCTCACTACATCAAGGACCACTACATCTGCTATATCCCATTCTGGGAGGATAATTACTCTTGCATTTTTTACTAGTTCTCTCCCCTGTTCCGGAGTAGTTTTCTCAAAATTTTCTTCCATCTCTTTTCTGACCTCAGCTTCAATGATCTTAAGATCTTTATCTAGATTTTCCTTATGTCTTTTTTCACATGTTTCCTCAAATTTATTCATATTTAATCTCCAAATAAATTACATAAAAGCCCTAGCTTTAACAAAGTCATCATTAGCCAAGAATTCATCACAAGCTTGTTTAATTATAGGGTCCAGTTCTGTACCTGCCATCTATTTTGTTGTTAAGCCTAACTCAGGCTCTCTTGGTTTCTCTAACACTCCTTCATTAATTTCTTTATAGGTCATAAAACTTTGACCTTGAGAACCCATTTGTTGTGCCTGCTCTATACTCTCCTGATCATCTTTGATAACTAAAGGTGATTGAGAAGGAGAATATTCCTCTTCTATATCCTGGGGCTCTCTTCTAATTTTTGTTTCTTTGTAGGAGGTGACAAATTAGGAACATTCTTAGTTGATTTATCTTGAGGTGTGTCTGCAACATCCATAACCTCCTTGTGTTTCTTCACCTGCTGTGATGTGGAAGGGATATCCTCCTTTCTCTTTACTTGTTTCTTTCTGTCAGACTCTGGGATTACCACATTATAACCAGTCTTCTTCTGTACCACATACTTTCCTGGAGGCAACATCTTTGTGAATGTTGTCTGGCTCAAAAGTGTTTGAGCTTTTCCTGGATTTTTCCTTATGACCGTTTCCTTTTTCTCATTTAAGGTCTGATAGATCTCTTTAAAATTATCGATGAGAGTATCTATTTTCTTACCCATAGGAATTATACTCTTTAGGGGGTCATACCTTGGGTCAAATTGTCTGACAAACTCTAGTATCTTCTTATACACCAACCACTTTTCTTTCCTTACTTCTTGATTCTGTAATTCCAGGACATTCCTAATAATATCTTCAGGGAAATTGAAGATGTGGTTTATTGTTGAGAATCTGACCCTCTTTTTATACATTTCATTATAAAACCCCTCTGGGTCTACTTTCCTAGCAATTGTAGTAGCCATATGATAAGGTTTGAGGAATTTATCCATATGAACCCATCCACCCTTTGTGATTATAAACTGGTGGGCAATTTTAATATTAGGGAACATGGTTCCTCTATCTTTACCTGCAAGAGTGTTCTTCTCAATGTCACCCAGCTGTCTAAGGAATTCTACAATACCAATCTTAAGGGGAACATGATATGGAAATATAAAAGGAGCCCCTCTAAAGCCATACTATCTAATAATAGTAGAATATGGATAAAAAATAACATCACCCCAATTATGAGCTATGCTGAGGTCTTTGGAAAATTGTTGTGGCCTAATCAATTTAGGGAAGGCAGTTGGGACTCTAGGGCTTTCAGGAACAAACAATTTCATCAATCTAGCAGCAAAACATTTATCAAACTATATAAAATTGTTATTCTTCCTATCCCATGTCATGCTAAGGCTCCAAAACTGTACTAGCATGTCATCACCATCCCTCTATTTTTCCAAATCCATTTCTTCCTCAAAACAGCTAGCACCTTTAAATAAGAACATGTACATCATGAAAGAGTACCAACAAAATGGTTTGTCAAGTTTTCTCTTCTGGATTCCAATTAATCCATTATGAATTAATTTAGCAATGAAAGGGGCGTAATCAAAAGTAACTAACAAGTATGAATGAAAAATCTGGACCATCATGCACATCAAATGAACTAGCATTTTCTCTTCAGCATCTTCCCCAAAAACTTGACACAATGCCCAGTAGGCACCTCTTGCTCTTACATCAAAATAATCTATTTTAAAAGGCTCCTGTGCGCTTGGCCCTATGAAAACCATTTTTCCAACTTTAGTACACAATTCCTTTACATGACCATTTCTAAGATAATTCCTCTATGCATTATATACTTCTCCCAATTCTTCAAAATTAATCTATTCCAAGTCATTTGAGGGTTCACTTAACCTAAAAACTATCCTGATTTCATCAGCTAAAATCTTCATCAACAACTATCCTCCGGCATCCCTAATATCCCTAGTAATAGGGTCATAATTCTTTGCAACTTGAACCATTAGGTCTGCATCTAAGAAAACACCAGGCACCCACTAGTAAATTTGGCCTCAAATTTTGACCAAGAATTGGTCAAAATTTTGACCGAAATTAGTCGAATTTACGACCAACATTTTCGTCAGTCTTTTTTTGTCAAATTTTTGACATACTTATAATCAGTCAAAATTTTGACTAAAACATAGGTCAAAAATTCGACTGAATCCATGCTCCAAAATTGTCGTCATTTTTTTTTATAATGGTCAAAATTTTGACCAATTGTTGAACAAATTTCCACCTAGGATTGATCAAAATTTTGACCAGTGGTAGAAAAAATTTCCACCAAATGTTGGTCAAAATTTTGACAAAAACATCAAATGTTCGACCGAGATGCTATACATTCAACGGATGAGATGGTCAAAATTTTGACCATTCAATTGGTGGAAATTTTGTTGTTTTGGTCAAAATTTCGACCATCCTTTGGTGGAAGTTTTTGGTGGCATTGGTCAAAATTTTGACCAATGCTATTTTTTTTTTAAAAAAAAATGTTACATACGTAAAGTGCATTTAGAGTTCTTTTCATTAACCTGTGATTCATGAGTAGTGGTTTACATGAACCCATCTCTCATGAGAATGAATGGAACAGTTAGCACTCATTGGCTCTAGGTGATGCTTACGGAGGTGAAGCACCGAGACTTCCCGGGAGGTCATCCATCCCAGTACCACTCCAGCTTGAGCACGCTTAACTATGAAGTTTCCTCCATGGTTAAACCCACTCTGCTTGCATCCTCATTTGCAAAACCTTCACCAAGTGTTATGCCTTATGAACCATTCATTAGAAAGCCCCTTAAGCTCATCAATCAATAAGTAGGACATATTTTCCACAGCAAGTCAAATTGTGATATTGCTATCAAGATTCAACTGTGTAGTTTTTTGAGTCAAACTCATTGACCCATGATTCATGAGTAGTGGTTCACATGAAACCATCTCTCATGAGAATGAATGGAACACTTAGCACTCATTGGCTCTAGCTGATGCTCACAGAGGTGAAGCACCGGGACTTCCCGAGAGGTCACCCATCCCAGTACTACTCCAACTCAAGCGTAGTTAACTATGGAGTTTCCTCCATGGTTAAACCCACTCTACTTGCATTCTCATTTGCAAAACCTTCACCAAGTGTTGTTCCTTAGGAACCATCGATTAGAAAGTCCCTTAAGCTCATCAACTGGTTCGTAACGCACAACACTTGGTGAAGGTTTTGCAAATGAGAATGCAAGCAGAGTGGATTTAACCAGGGAGGAAACTCCGTAGTTAAGTGCACTCGAGTTGGACTAGTACTGGAATGGCTGACCTCTCGGGAAGTCCCGGTGCTTCACCTTTGTGAGCATTAGCTAGAGCCAATGAGTGCTAAGTGTTCCATTCATTCTCATGAGAGATGGGTTCGTGTGAACCACTACTCATGAATCACGGGTCAATGAGTTTGACTCAAAAAACTACACAGTTGAATCTTGATAGCAATATCACAATTTGACTTGCTGTGGAAAATATCTCCTACTTATTAATTGACGAGCTTAAGGGGCTTTCTAATGAATGGTTCATAAGGCATAACACTTGGTGAAGGTTTTACAAATGAGGATGCAAGCAGAGTGGGTTTAACCATGGAGGAAACTCTATAGTTAAGCATGCTCGAGCTGGAGTGGTACTGGGATGGATGACCTCCCAGGAAGTCCCAGTGCTTCACCTCCGTAAGCATCACCTAGAGCCAATGAGTGCTAACTGTTCCATTCATTCTCATGAGAGATCCATTTGATAAAGCTTGGTGAAATAACTTCAAACATTTTGAAGCATCTATTGGATTCTATCACCCAAAAGGAAGATGGATTTCCCAATTCAGAAATTCCCAGCCACCATCTTTAATAAATTTATCTGGATCATCTGAAATGGTCTTCAAAATTGGCCGCCAGTTCAAGTTCATTCTGCTTTCATAATACTTTATATCCATTGAGTTTAGCCATTCTTTGATGCCATCAAGAGAAGATTGAGGAATAACATCAATGTGGAGTACATCCCACTTGAAGTCTTTGAAAACAATAGCCATATCAAATGCCTTTTGCCCAAGTCCTACTCTCTCAAGGTTAACTATCTCAATCTCACTAATGGTTATTACTAAGAAAGGCAATTCCACCAACTCTACCAAATAGTTTACGGTAGGAACAATAAAAGCAGAGGCTTTGAAAGGAACTCCATGAAAACCTAGCTCTCTAAATGGTATATCAAACTCTAGTTCAAAATCTTTTAGATGAGGCTGCTCCCATAGCTCTGTTACTCATTTAACAAACCCTTCAAACTCTCCATTGATTTGATTTTTCCTGTCCCTCTCTTGCTGCTCTTCCTCAATTTCATCGGGATCATACATGGACCTTCTTGCCCCTCCTAAAGTTTGGACCACGTCCATTACTTCCACATAAAATTGGACATCCTTAGTCTTCTTAGTTCCCACCATAATATGGTTATGCAAATGAAAATGAAGCAAAGTAATCATCTCCTTCTCTACTGGCTGGAAGAATGTGTGTTTAATATTTTGATACATGATATCAGCTCTCTCTTCTACTCTCATGGTTGAATACCGAAATCCATTATAGTGGGCCTCCAGAGTTCTAGTCATCTTTCTTCCTCTTCCACCAAATGCCGGCCCGATCCACAAGTCTGCCAACCTAATTGGCTTTGTTTTTGAAAGCTGAAGTTTCTTCTGAGTCACCAGTGTAGGTCTCTCTACCTTTTTAGACTCTGTCATAGCTACAGACTGTTTGTGGGATTTGATCATTTGTACCACTTGGTTGATGATGCAGGGGCATCCAGCAGGGCACCTGAGCCCAGGAGTGGAATGGCATTCAGAGATGTTCAATTGCAATGTTAGACTCAATATTCAAAGAAAAATTCATAATCAAGTCTAAAGGTCATTGTAATGTAATAAGGAATAATTTAGTATGTAAGCAAGATATGGACGTACAAAAAAAACCAGTGAGCTGTTTAACAAATCCCCAAAAGAAATCGATATCAAGAATGTAGCGAAAATGATGTGAGTAGAATGGAAAAAGATGTGAGATGCATGAACATAAAAGATTAATATGGCCAGAAGATAGAAGCAATGAACTGTTCATGGGTTCCAAGCACTTAAAAAATGTGGAGTTCAGTCAGCCTGTAGTAGCAAGCTAAAAAAATTCTTTCAAGTCATTGATTCAGTTTGCCATGTTTATTGACCTCAAATTTGGTCTTTTCATTAACCTGTGATTCATGAGTAGTGGTTTACATGAACCCATCTCTCATGAGAATGAATGGAACAGTTAGCACTCATTGGCTCTAGGTGATGCTTACGAAGGTGAAGCACCAAGACTTCCCGGGAGGTCATCCATCCTAGTACCACTCCAGCTCGAGCACGCTTAACTACAGAGTTTCCTCCATGGTTAAACCCACTCTACTTGCATCCTCATTTGCAAAACCTTCACCAACTATTATGCCTTATGAATCATTCATTAGAAAGCCCCTTAAGCTCGTTAATTAATAAGTAGGAGATATTTTCCACAGCAAGTCAAATTGTGATATTGCTATCAAGATTCAACTGTGTAGTTTTTTGAGTCAAACTCATTGACCCGTGATTCATGAGTAGTGGTTCACATGAACCCATCTCTCATGAGAATGAATGGAACACTTAGCACTCATTGGTTCTAGCTGATGCTCACAAAGGTGAAGCACCGGGACTTCTCGAGAGGTCACCCATCCCAGTACTACTCCAACTCGAGCGCACTTAACTACGGAGTTTCCTCCATGGTTAAACCCACTCTGCTTGCATTATCATTTGCAAAACCTTCACCAAGTTTTGTGCCTTATGAACCATCAATTAGAAAGCCCCTTAAGCTCATCAACTGGTTCGTAAGGTGCAACACTTGGTGAAGGTTTTGCAAATGAGAATGCAAGCAGAGTGGGTTTAACTAGGGAGGAAACTCCGTAGTTAAGTGTGCTCGAGTTGGAGTAGTACTGGAATGGGTGACCTCTCGGGAAGTCCTGGTGCTTCACCTCTATGAGAATCACCTAGAGCCAATGAGTGCTAAGTGTTCCATTCATTCTCATGAGAGATGGGTTCATGTGAACCAGAGTATCAAAACCCGTGGCGATACAGGCGAGTTATCTTGACTCGCGGGTCGAGCCATGGCTCTCAAGTTTTGGTGACCTAGCCGAGTCATGGGCCGAGTTATGGGGCATGACCTGCGTGACTCACCGAGTCAGTGGGTCATGGCCATAACTCGCGGGTCTGTGCCTCATGACCCGCGCCGCGGTAGGCCCGAGCCATAGACTTGTCAACAACAGTGATATGCATGTTGTTGAAGGATGAGAAAAATTGTGACAATCACTTAGAACAAGACAATAATCTGCTATTTCAAGAAGGAAGACTGTGCCAATGATGCAGTCATAATAACAATGATATGAGCAATAATCCACGAATGAGAGCAGCAAACAAAAGGATGTAGAAGACAATATGCTAGAGGACAGTGGCTTTCATTTTTATGATAGTGATCAGAAATGGAGAAATGCAGAAGAATATTAGTGAAAATCATGACTGTTATGAGAGGACATGATAATTAACAAACAGTCACATCAATCTCTAAGGACATTGATCATCTTCATGAATCTCTAATGACAGTAGGCTTCATGAATTTCTGATGACAGTAGTCTTCAGTGAGTGTTCATGGACAGTGTTCAAACAAAGAAGACAGCAAACAGAAGAATGAATCCTAAAGCAGTCATTAGTCATGAAAAGTCACTGATAAAAGATGATTAAAAGCAGTGTTTTGCAATGTGATAGCAGTGAAAAGAAAATCGATCAGAGCAGTGATGTATAGTAGTGATTACATGATGAAACAATGACATATACTGTTAGAAACAGTGACATTCACTGTTAGAGTAGTCACAATAAGGATCAGAACAGTAAGTAAATGATAGGTCATGAAGAGCAGTCCAAGGAATGTCAAAAAAGTTAGCCAATGAATAAATAAGAAGAATCATAAAAAAATGAGAACAGCTGACGATGTATCACAAGAATATCAGTTAGAACAGCCATGATTCATCAATGAGCATTCATGAGTTGTTAAAGGGAACAGTAGGACAAACGCCTTGGGACAATGAAGATTGAAATGCTAAGAATCAATGATCCACAAGATTCAAATTGGAGAGATGGAATGAAGACAGTGAATGTAATGGAAAAAATAGTGATCAAATTGCCTTGGTTATTGATTGAATCTACACATTTGAATATCTATATATATTGAACTAGCAAATAAGAAAAGATGTGACTGTTCACATTAGAAATGACATGTTAGTTCATAATGAAGTGACGTGACTGTTCATAACAATTACCATTCGCTCCCTTCATTATCGATTATACTTTGTTCTCTTAACCATATCCTTTAGATGTGATTTGACCTTTAGATGTGATGTGATGTGTTTTTAAGCTTTATTCAATAATGGGTGCCTGAAACAAGTTTTAAATTTTAAGAAATCTCTATATTTTTTTTTGCCGAGTCATAGCTGAGTCATTGCTGAGTCATCGGTGAGTCACAGGTCGAGTCGGCCTTGCCGAGTCTGAGTTTTGATTCTTTGGTGTGAACCACTACTCATGAATCACGAGTCAATGAGTTTGACTCAAAAAACTACATAGTTGAATCTTGATAGCAATATCACAATTTGACTTGCTGTGGAAAATATCTCCTACTTATTAATTGATGAGCTTAAGGGGCTTTCTAATGAATGGTTCATAAGGCATAACACTTGGTGAAGGTTTTGCAAATGAGGATGCAAGCGGAGTGGGTTTAACCATGGAGGAAACTCCATAGTTAAGCGTGCTCGAGCTGGAGTGGTACTGGGATGGATGACCTCCCGGGAAGTCCCGGTGCTTCACCTCCATAAGCATCACCTAGAGCCAATGAGTGGTAACTATTCCATTCATTGCCATGAGAGATGGGTTCATGTAAACCACTACTCATGAATCACAGGTTAATGAAAAGAAATCTGAATTTCTGAATTGGGAAATCCATCTTCCATTTGGGTGAAAGAATCCAATAGATGCTTCAAAATGTTTGAAGTTCTTTCACCAAGCTTTATCAAATGGATCTCTCATGAGAATGAATGGAACAGTTAGCACTCATTGGCTCTAGGTGATGCTTACAGAGGTGAAGCAACGGGACTTCCTGGGAGGTCATCCATCCCAATACCACTCCATCTTGAGCACGCTTAACTACGGAGTTTCCTCCATGGTTAAAACCACTCTGATTGCATCGTCATTTGCAAAACCTTCACCAACTATTATGCCTTATGAACCATTCATTAGAAAGCCCCTTAAGCTCATCAATTAATAAGTAGGAGATATTTTCCACAGCAAGTCAAATTGTGATATTGCTATCAAGATTCAACTGTGTAGTTTTTTGAGTCAAACTCATTGACCCGTGATTCATGAGTAGTGGTTCACACGAACCCATCTCTCATGAGAATGAATGGAACACATAGCACTCATTGGCTCTAGCTGATGCTCACAAAGGTGAAGCACCTGGACTTCCCGAGAGGTCACCCATCCCAGTACTACTCCAACTCGAGTGCACTTAACTACGGAGTTTCCTCCCTGGTTAAACCCACTCTGCTTGCATTCTCATTTGCAAAACCTTCACCAAGTGTTGTGCCTTATGAACCATCGATTAGAAAGCCCCTTAAGCTCATCAACTGGTTCATAAGGCACAACACTTGGTGAAGGTTTTGCAAATGAGGATGCAAGCAGATTGGGTTTAACCAAGGAGGAAACTCCGTAGTTAAGTGCGCTTGAGTTGGAGTAGTGCTGGGATGGGTGACCTCTTGGGAAGTCTCGGTGCTTCACCTCTGTGAGCATCAGCTAGAGCCAATGAGTGCTAAGTGTTCCATTCATTCTCATGAGAGATGGGTTCATGTGAACCACTACTCATGAATCACGGGTCAATGAGTTTGACTCAAAAAACTACACAGTTGAATATTGATAGTAATATCACAATTTGACTTGTTGTGGAAAATATCTCCTACTTATTAATTGAAGAGCTTAAGGGGCTTTCTAATGAATGGTTCATAAGGCATAACACTTGGTGAAAATTTTGCAAATGAGGATGCAAGCAGAGTGGGTTTAACCATGGAGGAAACTCCGTACTTAAGCATGCTCGAGATGGAGTGGTACTGGGATGGATGACCTCCCAGGAAGTCCTGGTGCTTCACCTCCGTAAGCATCACCTAGAGCCAATGAGTGCTAACTGTTCCATTCATTCTCATGAGAGATGGGTTCATATAAACCACTACTCATGAATCACAGGTTAATGAAAAGAACTCTAAATTTCTGAATTGGCAAATCCATCTTCCTTTTGGGTGACAGAATCCAATAGATGCTTCAAAATGTTTGAAGTTCTTTCACCAAGCTTTATCAAATGGATCTCTCATGAGAATGAATGGAACAGTTAGCACTCATTGGCTCTAGGTGATGCTTATGGAGGTGAAGCACTGGGACTTCCTGGGAGGTCATCCATCCCAGTACCACTCCAGCTAGAGCACGCTTAACTACGGAGTTTCCTCCGTGGTTAAACCCACTCTGCTTGCATCCTCATTTGCAAAACCTTCACCAACTGTTATGCCCTATGAACCATTCATTAGAAAGCCCCTTAAGCTCGTCAATTAATAAGTAGGAGATATTTTCCACAACAAGTCAAATTGTGATATTGCTATCAAGATTCAACTGTGTAGTTTTTTGAGTCAAACTCATTGACCCATGATTCATGAGTAGTGGTTCACATGAACCCATATCTCATGAGAATGAATGGAACACATAGCACTCACTAGTTCTAGCTGATGCTCACAAAGGTGAAGCACCGGGACTTCCCGAGAGGTCACCCATCCCAGTACTACTCCAACTCGAGTGCACTTAACTACAGAGTTTCCTCCATGGTTAAACCCACTCTGCTTGCATTCTCATTTGCAAAACCTTCACCAAGTGTTGTGCCTTATGAACCATCGATTAGAAAGCCCCTTAAGCTCATCAATTGGTTCGTAAGGTGCAACACTTGTTGAAGGTTTTGCAAATGAGAATGCAAGCAGAGTGGGTTTAACCAGGGAGGAAACTCCGTAGTTAAGTGCGCTCAAGTTGGAGTAGTACTGGAATGGGTGACCTCTCAGGAAGTCCCTGTGCTTCACCTCTGTGAGCATCACCTAGAGCCAATGAGTGCTAAGTGTTCCATTCATTCTCATGAGAGATGGGTTCATGTGAACCACTACTCATGAATCACGGGTTAATGAGTTTGACTAAAAAAACTACACAGTTGAATCTTGATAGCAATATCACAATTTGACTTGCTGTGGAAAATATCTCCTACTTATTAATTGACGAGCTTAAGGGGCTTTCTAATGAATGGTTCATAAGGCATAACACTTGGTGAAGGTTTTACGAATGAGGATGCAAGCAGAGTGGATTTAACCATGGAGGAAACTCCGTAGTTAAGCATGCTCGAGCTGGAGTGGTACTGGGATGGATGACCTCCTAGGAAGTCTCGGTGCTTCACCTCCATAAGAATCACCTAGAGCCAATGAGTGCTAACTATTCCATTCATTCTCATGAGAGATCCATTTGATAAAGCTTGGTGAAATAACTTCAAACATTTTGAAGCATCTATTGGATTCTATCACCCAAATGGAAGATGGATTTCCGAATTCAGAAATTCCTAGCCACCATCTTCAATAAATTTATCTGGATCATCTGTAATGGTCTTCAAAATTGGCCGCCAGTTCAAGTTCATTCTGCTTTCATAATACTTTATATCCATTGAGTTTAGCTATTCTTTGATGCCATCAAGAGAAGATTGAGGAATAACATCAATGCGGAGTACATCCTGCTTGAAGTCTTTGAAAACAATAGCCATATCAAATGCCTTTTTCCCAAGTCCTACTCTCTCAAGGTTAACTATCTCAATCTCACTAATGGTTATTACTAAGAAAGGCAATTCCACCAACTCTACCAAATAGTTTACGGTAGGAACAATAAAAGAAGAGGCTTTGAAAGGAACTCCATGAAAACCTAGCTCTCTAAATGGTATATCAAACTCCAGTTCAAAATCTTTTAGATGAGGCTACTCCCATAGCTCTGTTACTTGTTTAACAAACCCTTCAAACTCTCCATTGATTTGATTTTTCCTGTCCCTCTCTTGCTGCTCTTCCTCAATTTCATCAGGATCATACATGGACCTTCTTGCCCCTCCTAAAGTTTGGACCATGTCCATTACTTCCACATAAAACTGGACATCCTTAGTCTTCTTAGTTCCCACCATAATATGGTTATGCAAATGAAAATGAAGCAAAGTAATCATCTCCTTCTCTACTGGCTAGAAGAATGCGTGTTTAATATTTTGATACATGATATCAGCTCTCTCTTCTGCTCTCATGGTTGAATACAGAAATCCATTATAGTGGGCCTCCAGAGTTCTAGTCATCTTTCTTCCTCTTCCACCAAATGTCGGCCCGATCCACAAGTCTGCCAACCTAATTGGCTTTGTTTTTGAAAGTTGAAGTTTCTTCTGAGTCACCAGTGTAGGTCTCTCTGCCTTTTCAGACTCTGTCATAGCTACAGACCATCTGTGGGATTTGATCATTTGTACCACTTGGTTGATGATGCAGGGGCATCCAGCAAGGCACCTGAGCCCAGGAGTGGAATCCCATTCAGAGATGTTCAATTGCAATGTTAGACTCAATATTCAAAGTAAAATTCATAATCAAGTCTAAAGGTCATTGTAATGTAATAAGGAATAATGCTATAAAAGAAATGTAATAAGTGAAAATCCCATGTAATGAGTCAAAATGTCATGTAATGGTCATATAGGGTTAAGGTCTAAGTGGTTTTAGGGTTATAGGCATTAAATGGGTCCTTGACAAAGAATAGTCTCAATGACAGAGACAGAGGATCAATCTTCAAAAAAGGAGCATTGATTGAGGATACATTACCTTGAGACTGAGATCTTCAAAAGGTTGCAGTCAAATGGAAGATTACAGTCTCAAAGGAATATAGGAGAAATGTTTGGAGACAAAATAGTGATAGAGGCTTTACTCAAAAAATGCATCCAAGAAGGTGAGTACCTGGAAGATGGTTTGCTTCAAGGAAGTTAGAATTCTATTTCCTCAGTTTGATTGTTACAGTAGAGGATAGAGAGCAGCTGTTATAGGGTTGTTTTCTCTTGAGTAATTTCAACCTCAAAGGCAGAGCTCTTCTCATCTCTTTAACATTACAAGTGGCTGTTTAAAGAAGATTTCTAGGTTTGGATGGTCCATAGTAAAATTTCCCAAAGAGTGTATCGAGTCTTCCCACATAACGTTTTAAGCTTGATGGGAACATAGGCAAAAAAAAAGTTTCTAATTAGATTTTAACAAAATTTTAGCCCTTCCATTATATTCATATTATTTAACATCTTCATAATCACCACTGTAGCTTGCAAGGTGATTCATCAAATTAAAAACAAAGCCTCCATGGCTTCTTACAACCTTTGAGTATTGTAAACTATAAGTAATATTCAGTAGAGAAATATAGCGAGGTAAGTGAGGACATTCTTCATTATAAGAATGAAATGATAGACAAGGGTAACTCTCAGGTTTAGTCTTTAACCATTAAAACTATAATTGTAGAGAGTAGCCTGGTTATTACTATTGACATTCAATTATCTATTGAGCTTACGAGCTTGGAGAAGAGAACTGCAAACTGCAACACCCTCACCAACTGTAAGAAACAGCCAATTTGGTCACAGAATTTCAGTGAAATTTTCCTTTTGAAGATTCTCCATGAGATCTGACCCAGGGTTGCTCAATGCAAGCTAAAGATCATGTATACTCCTTGTTAGTATAATTCACATTGTTTACAATACAAAATAGATTTTTGTTAAATTTTGTTATAACATAAAGATAGTCACACTTATTTAAAACTTGTAAGCTTGGTGAGCACTTGGATTTTTATTGATTTATATGTAGGTTCTAGGCCAGTAATGAAACAGTACGCAATTTAAAAAGCTCAAAGTTTAGAGTTTACTATTTAAACCAAACTTCTATGAAGTGTTGATATAGTTGACATGTTTTATACAGAGTACATACTGCTGAACACATTTAAACAACACATTCTAAGCTTTCATTTCTTTGGTTGATTTATTAGGAATGCTTTTACTTAATTCAATAAGACCCACTTATTAAATTTATTAGGAATGCTATTACTTAATTCAATAATACCCACTTATTAAATGATTTTAGATGAATGACATAAACAAATCAAAACTTAAAATAAATTGTTTAAACCAAAATAATATTTTGTTCAAACCAAAATTATGATAATAGTTACCTGAAGGCCTTTCAGTTTAATTATTCTCTTGAGCTCCTTGAGCATTTTGATTCCACTGGTGTCAACAGTGGTTACAGCTGCATAAGCGAAAAAAGAGAATGAAAAGCAGCACCAAAGTACAATACAAACCAAACCTGCTGGAGTTTGACCATATACAACTGTATATCTAAATCCCAGAATAAAGGAAACAGGAATGGTTGTATATGATAAAATTAGGGTGCATTTATTCCATTTTATTCTGCTCCATAGTTTTGTTACTAGAAAACCGATTACAAGTGAAGGGAAATCCTTTTACAAAAAAGAAATGATGCATCAAATATGTAAGCTTTCAGAACTTATGGCCCATATCTATAATAACATACTACAAAGTGTCTTCCTTCAGCTTGGCAAGATGCTCCTCTTCATCCATTATCCATCTCATTATCCTGCGTACATTGTAAAATTTATTAAGGTCCCCAATAAACAATCCCTGTAATGAAGACTGTGGATTAGAGATGTGTCAAAGCAGAAGAGCTCAGAAGAGAAGGGTTATGGTGAATGGGTGCTCATGACATTGCTATTGCTTGGATTACTCAAAACATCAAATAACAAATAATATATAAAGTTATAAACTGTTAAGGGGAGGGAGAATAGTGGTCGTATGGACTATCTTCTTCAATATCAAATACCATCATGCAATTCATTAAAATATTATGCTTAACATAATATATTCTAAAAATGACATTTTTGAAATTCTACCAAAACTTAATCTAAAAATGACTACTATTCAAAAGATGAGTTATTCGAAAGATGGGTTATTTGAAAGACGGGTTATAAATAATTGAATCAAGCATGACTACATTCAGGAAGCTGCATGACTGAATTCAGGAAGCTGACCCTACACATAGGACATTCATTATGTCTATTGAAAAATAAGCTTTTAAAATAAACATAGACAAATCACCTTTCTCTTAAGTAGCTTGAATTGGAAAAATAGATTCAAGCTACAATGCTTTGAATTCAATAAAAACTTAGAATTAAATAATATTTTGTAGCTTAGCAATTTAGGAGTGTTGGAGTGATTACCAGTTGTGATGTAGCAAGATGTGCATGAACCTTCAATGTTCATCGTGTCAATGGTAATCATCTCTTTATTGCCATCAATATTGTAGTTCTTGAACAGTGCAAAAGTTCTGCCAACTGCTATTCCTTCCTGTACGAGAATAATTCAAATCAACTAGAGGTAATAAATTACTAGCCAATGAACATAATTATAAATCTTTGATGAGCTGATCTTTTAAACTTTTTTCTTGCAAATTCCACCTTTTAAGGAAAAACACAAAATTGTTAGATATAGCCACTAAAAGAAAAGACCAGAATGAAAGGAAAAATATTGTACCAATTAATGATATGAAAAAAAAATAGTGGGATAAACTTAGTTCACTTATGATGTTCCACCTTTTACGTATGGTGGGCCCGAATATATGCAATGTTAGGTCATAAAGTTTCTTATAAAACATATCATTTCCTGCAAAAAATGTCATGGGAGAATCAATCCAAAACTTGTTATGAATAGGTAAATGCATATTACAATATAAAAAATAATTATTTAAAGTACCTGGAATCTGAGGACATTTTATAGGCATTGATTCATTATTGTCAATCAATAATGACGTCTGCATCGCACCCGTGCTAGTAACACAGGTAGATCCAAGAAATGGTGGTGAATTATCACCAATACATGTAGATTGATCAGTATCTGGTGTACCAAGCGGTGCCACCGAGGTATCTCCTACTCCAAAAAAATAATCCACTATGTGATGCACCCAAGATTAAAGTACACCAGATACTGATCAATCTGCATGCATTGGTGATACCCACTTGATGTCACCTTTGGTCTCATCATCATAAGAACATGACCCCCCATTAGCAAGGAAATATTGCATGCGTTTGTCAAATTTTTTTCTAATCTTTTGCCACATCAACCTGCACTGAGTGGTCAACAACAAGATCCATAGGTACCTGCAATCATAAAGTTGATAAATACCAATAGTTGGCATAAAGAAGAAAAATACCATAAATAATAGCATTTCAAAAATGACTAAGAAATATATATCTAATCTAGAATTTAAAGTAATAAAGATAGAAAGAGCAGAGATAAAGCAATCGTGATTAAATAGTAATCTTCAAAAACCTATGTTGTTAATCTTTCCATCATACAATGTATTAGGATTTATTGAAGAATATAAACACACAAAAAAATTGACAAGAAAATAATGTAGCACATAGACTTAGAGTCCCTAAATCTTCAACAAAATATGGAATGCAAAGCCAACACAATGAATTTCCATTTCTTAAGCATAAGAAATTCAAGCTTATTTCTCATGGAACAGCACAAGACAGAAACAAAGATGTATAGGAAAACACAGTGTGGTATCAATGTACTAATCTACCCCATAGGCACAAAAGAGACATACTAAAATACACCCATAGTTCAATTATTAAGTGTTATTTTTATCTTTTCAAATATTTGAAAAATGTATGGCTATCAAATACAAAGCTTTGTGCTCAATAAATAAAAGGTAAGGTTTTGAACATGTAGATCCACTTGTTATCTGAGGTTCGAATACATCGTAAACTCAAGCGAATTAAACTGGAACTCCTGGAGGGGAATTGGATTTCTATTTCAGCACAAAATAGAAACATGATGAGAAATGATGAAAATGTTTTATTTTTCACTAAGCATAAGATATAGAAATTAAAGAAAAAGTGCCACCATTTTATACTAAAATGAACTAAAACAGTCTTTCAAAATATGAAGGCAACAACAATACTTATGGATAGGGACCATAAATCTTTACTTGACGAATATGGGTATCCTGTCCATTTTGATGATTAGACAATACAGCAAGCTGCAACATAAATGTTTGCACAAATACATCCTTGAAATGAATTAACAAAGGAAAATCTGTAAGTCTAAGAAGAATGGAAAATGTTTAATTAAACTAGAGATGTTACCAATCTCTCTTGGAATCTGACCAATGAAAATAGAGTCGTACAAGCTTAAATGCCTTAAATTGTTGAGCTTGTGAAAGTGTGATGGGATGGCAAGAGGAGGGAAGAAGGCATTGTGACTGAGGTCCAAGTGCTCTAGATAGTGCAGTTGGAATAGTCTCCCACGAAGTTGCCTCCACGTCATGAATGGATAGATTATCTGATCTTGTGCGGTACCTCTTGTCTTGGCTCTAGCAATGGCTGTGCTGGTTTCAAAAATTCTAATTTAGAAATGTATAATTCTATTAAAATAAAAGCATTAAAAATTTGACTGTTTCCAAGAAAACATAGATTGAAATGAATGTTGAAAACCATACCAAAAATATGAAGTATGTTTCTGCCGTACTTCTTTGCCGTATGAGGTGAGTTTAAAACTCATATCAAGCTGAAGAATCTCAAGCATAGAGTAACAAAAAGGAATGATAATAAGACACCTGAATGTGAATCTAGATCACAAAATCCTCCATATGCACCACCGCTAACACGTACACGATCCCACAACCATGTATTTCTTTGTATCATAATGATCTAATGCAGGAGAATAGAGAAGCTTGGTGAAGGAGCAGTGTTGGATGATAATTTGTTGATGGAGGTTAAGCCTGAACAGACACCAGTCATGTTGAAAGTTGGTTGCTTCTTGATTGAAGAGGTTTGGTGATGGATTACCTATAAGGGGGTCTATAGTGAGGTGTTTACATAGTTAGTTTGGCCTGGAGTTGATGGGAGGGGTCCTTTTGATCAAACCCTCATGGTATGTCCCTAAAAGCAAGGGTTTGGTGGCAAATGAGTTAAGTGAAGGGTGGAGACTTGGCGAGTTGGAAATGTGTCATTTCTCAACCTCTAGAATGACTATTTCATCCTTTTGAGTCTTGGGAGCAAGTGGAGTTAGGGGTTGCTATGTAAAAGTGGAGAATTAGGCCTGGTGAGGATAGGCTAGGGGTATTGGATCTTGGGTATGGTCCAAAGGAGTATAGGTTGAATCTTTCAGAGGATTTAAAGAGCCCAAATGGGTATTTAGATAATATTTGAGTTTACTTAGTTGTTTGGGGAAAGTAAGAGGAAAAGTCAATTTAATGACTGGTGAGGGCTACAAGCTTCAAGGACTGATTGTGTGTGTTGGATAGAAGATGGGTTGTCCAAATCAAATGGGTTGTGGGAATATGGTGGATAGGTCATAAAAGATGTTTTGTGAATTTAAAATGAAGGTTGGATTCTTGTGTGAAGGTTTGGTGTTTGAGAGAAACTAGGTACACTTGGGAGTCAAGGCATTGAGGGATATTGAGGTAAAGAAGCAATTGCAAAGTGGAGTGGATTTGTTGTCTGAGGTAATCAATATGGATGCCACACACCAGCTCTGCATCAAGTTGCAAGCAAAGTGGGTTTAATGTTGGAGGAACCTTTGTAGTAAAGAGCACTTGAACTAGAATAATATTGGGATGAGTGACCTGCTGGGAAGTAGCATTGTCTAAAATGAATCAAGGCAGTGAACCTGTTGTAGAGGAGTGTTTGGTTGATATCCTAAAGTCAAGAAATTCTTATTTATCCTTGAGTTGAACTCTAGTTCCTTGAGTGGATTCCAAGATGTTGTTGAATCCTTGAGTTGAACAAGGTTCCTTAAGGGGATATTAGAAGGCTCTTCATAAAAAACTCTAAGCTTGTCTTTAAAATTTGAGCTTCACTTGGTTTCGAGAATAGTTTAATATTCTCTACTAAACAAGGCCAACCACATGAAGGTGGAAGCTCATTTGGCCCCTCCCCCCCCCCTAACATCACTCTAAATTCCCAATTAACATTTAATAACATTCATTCATTCATTCATTCATCTGGCATTTTTGAAATATAACATTCAATCATTATAATCACATGATAACATTCATTAACACATAAAATTCATTAACACACAACATTCATAAATAATTCATTAACACATAATTCATTAACACACAACATTCATGAATAATTCATTAACACATATTAACACACATCATTCATCAACATTACTAGTACAAAATTACATCCATTAAGACAAAGTTCTTTCATTAGCAATAAATGTTAATTACAATCATTTCTTTTTGGGTTTCTTGCTGTTTTTTTAATCATATAATTTCTAAGAGGAAGATCAATGTCCTCATCATTCCCCTCCTCTATTGAGTCTAATCCCAACGTGTGTCTCCTCCTCATCTGTTCAGGAATAGGAGGCCGGTATGCTGAAGGGGGGTCTGCTGCAATAACTACTTCATGAGTTAAATTCACACTTTTATATTATTGAATTACAAGTATTTATGTAAGTAAAAGAACTATAAATCAAAAAATTAATTTAAAAGAACAAAACATAGATTTTCTTTACCTGAATGTGCCACATGATCTACATGGTGATCAGTCTGAACATCCTCCGGCACTTGTTCAGCATGACCTGATTCTGTATCCTCTAAAATATACACAAAAATGTTACACCAAGTTCAATTTAAGATGTTAAATTATATTAATAATTACATAATTAGTTTTAAATAGAAAATGAGCACCTCCTTGGACAGTATGATCCACATCAGCGGCTTCATGATGCGGCGCTGTAGGCTGCATTGCAATGTAATGGACACTATTATCAAATTGATTGTTGCTCAAGTATTCAATTTCTAATATATTTTTTGGCATATTTACCTGTGCACATGATGCAGGAGACTCTTTGATTGGGCCAGTGGAAGCTTGTCGTAGGCGTTCAGCCACGCCTTGATAGCCTTCCTTGAAGGCAATTTTTCTGTGTTCTTCTGTGGCCTCTAAATTAAAATCAAAGCCCTGCATTTTTTGATTAAATAAAATTATTTGCATTTTATAAATAATTTTTCTCTGCAATTCATTTACTGCTACTTACAATGCAAGCTTTAATTTTTGAATATCCACCAGCGCCAAGTCTGTGTTGCCCAATCTTTTCCAGCCTGGCCTTTGTTGCCTTTGAAGTGTCCTGCAACCTATGAAAAGTTTGAAAAAATGGTTATAAAAACATGTATATGGAATAAAAAATGAAACTTTGAAATGCTGAACACATTGCCTTCAATGGTGAAAATGTCTAAAACATCATACCAAGATATTATATTGAAAAATGATGATTGCATTCAAAATTTAATTATCATCTCAAAAGTCCATGCCAAACACCTTATCACTAGTAGTTAATACTATTGCATACCTTCTCGCATTTGTTGGAGAAACTCCTTTTTGAGCGTCCGCTTTCTCCTTTGCATCTAAAATAAATTCACTCCAATCCCTCGCTGAAATAAAGGGAGGACGCTCGTACTTTGGGTTCTGGATGAGACTCTTTCTATATTGGTCCCTCACAGTCTTAAGATGTTTGCAAGCTCTTTCCAAAATTTTCTTCTCATCAAAAATATTATTGCCAAACTCATGCTGTAAATCTTTGATGAGCTGATCTTTTAAACTTTTTTCTTGCAAATTCCACCTTTTAAGGAAAAACACAAAATTGTTAGATATAGCCACTAAAAGAAAAGACCGGAATGAAAGGAAAAATACTGTACCAATTAATGATATGTGTGTGCTATAAATGTGTCACACTTCTATGGATCATTATATGCAAGGAAACTCAAGAATGAGCCCTCACAAATCGATCCATAGCTCCCTAGGCATGGAGTGTAAGGGTTTTAAGAATGCTCTCAGCTAGAGCTATTTAGCCAATAACCTTGCTAGTAAACCATGCAATGGGAGATTCAATGAAGACAAGGGCAAGAATGCCAATATCCTTAAGAATCAAGAATGAAATGCAATGCAAGCTAGATTAAGAATGGAAATGCAAGCTAAACTATGGAAATGAAAGATGCAAGTATTACAAAGCCTTCTAGTTAAACTAGATGAATTAATCTAAAGCATAAAGGAAATCTAAGCTAAGAATGCCATGAAAATGAAGCTACTATGCAAGAAATGAAATCTAACTATGAAGCAAGAAAGCCATGATGATGCAAGAATGAAGACAAGAAGATAGAGTGTTGATGAAGATCTAAGATGAATGCCAACAATGCTCCAAATCTTCAAACCCTAGATGCAAGAATATCTCCAAAAGCTCCAAGATGACCTAGAAAACCTGTAGCCTAATATTAGCATAAAAAGTTGGGGATCTAGAATGAAGAAGAGAGCTCTTCTTTTATAGGGAATGAAAAAGGAATGGGCCATGGAGATTAAGAGGCAAAAGATTTAATCAACGGTGGAGCTTGAAAGAGGAGCAATCCATGTGCACAAGTATCCTCCAATAGGAAAATAAGAGTTGACTTTTGTGTCCATATGAGACAAAAAGTGCTTTTTCTCTTTTTATAAAATAAGAATAATGCTTTATTTGTGCAACTTAGGATAAGAGGAAAAGTGGGGGGCTTTTTATTTATTAAAAGGGGAGGAAATATTCCTTTTAATAAATAAAGACTTAGGATAAGATGGTTAGCCCATAGAAAATAATCAAATAAATGATAGAACTAGGATTTGATCAAGAATAAGCAATTGATGATTTAGCAAAAGGGGCTAATAGTCTAGGTGACCATTTTTAGGTGTATACATTTGCCCCTCTTTGACTAATGTGTGATTGATCTGGGAACACATGTAGTCAAAGAATGAAGTTGAAATGTGAGATCGATTTGGGATCACAAAGCAACTCGGATCAGCTAAGAAAGCAAGAGATAGCCAAGAAGGCAAGCAAATAGCGATCTGACTCCAAAGAATGAAGTGCAGAGAGATAGAAAATCCTGCATGATCAGCCTGGTAGCGATAGTATTGAACACTTAGGAAAGAGATAGCTAATAAGATATGATGTGTCTGCCCCCTCGAGATCGAAAGCGAAATCAAGTAGAGGGAATGCAGAAGCAAGAGCAACATGATCAAATCACTAGAAATCATAATCGAAGAAAGAGAACAGAATAACCATCAAGCAGTGAAGGTATGCCCCACACATCGGACCCAGGGCATGAACCAAGTGGTCCCTCAACCCGAAAACACCACGGAGGGGGAAGAATTTGAACTTGAGATTGAAAGTGAATGAAAGACTAGAAGGTTGAAAGAGATGGGGATGAAGAGGTTATGATGCCCCAGTGAAGATCAAAGGATTAGGCCTCAAAAGATCAGCCAACTGTGTGAAAAAAGGAGAAAGGGTCAAGGTGAATGTGGATTTCGGTTTGGATCCCGAAATGAAGAGAAAATGATGTGAGATGAAAGACAAGAAAGTGAAAGACATGATCGGAAAGAAGCGAAAGGTGAGCGCAGCTGATTAACAAGTCCATGAAAAATAAAGGAGAGCTCTCTCCATATGCAAGATGCAAAACTAAACTAACATGAACTTAAGAATGCAAGCTACATGAAAAGTGGTTTACTTGCAAGGTCACAAAGCCAATAGACATCTAATATTCATCATTGAGCGTTATTGGTAGCGTCGCAAGATCATACAATACACACTAGCATAACTATGTGGATCTGAATATGATCTATATCAGATAGAAATGTGGAAATCCCACCTAGGCATCAAAGACATGCAGGTCAAGATGACTAGTGCAGTGAGATTACCTAAGTTTGATTATAGCAAGGTTATGCTTGCATCGAGACACAAGAAAGTCAAGATGACTAGAAGCATGCACTTGCAAAAAAGTCAAGGATAATACCTGGTAGGTCCATAGTGTCAAGTAAGACTAGCATAAATGCTCATGATAGTGAGGACCAACAAGATATGCCCACAAGCAGATAAAGAAATAAAACATGTTCTCATACCCTCAGTCTTCTAGCTATGCATCATCGAAAACAATCATAGGGGGAGAACACTTAGCAAAGAAATCATCATAGACAGCACACAAAGAAATAAAGCCAAGCAAATCTCAGTGATTCAAGTGTGTGTGTGTAGGTCATAGAGTCAAACTTTGAGTATTGCATCTGCAAATGAGAAATATCGCATCATACTAGACTGCAGGTAGGACATCTGATAAGTGTTGAGAAACACTCAATGCAAGGGTAGTGTTGAAAAACACCATTGGGGTGGTGTTGAAAAACACCATTGGAACCAAGTTGCCCAAGAAACCCAGATGCACAAAGAGACCCAAGATAAGCTTAAAGCAACGTATGCCCCCTAGACTTAAGACAAGAGTCAATTCTAGGCTAGGAGAGGCAAAGCGAGAAGTGGAGCGAACGAGCGCCATGCAAGACTGATAGACATAGGTGCAGAGGGTCTCAAGCAGTGCCTGTTTCCAGGTTTTCACCACTTGATGGATTTTTTTAAGGACTTTTTTATAATTTGTTTGTATTTTTGCTACCAAGGCGCCTGTTTCCAGGTTTTCACCAAGGCACTTTTTCTTTTTTTTTTTTGAATTTTTTGAATTTTTTGATTTTTTTGGTGAGACATCAAAGTGCCTATTACTAGGTTTTCACTAGGATGCTCATTTTTTCAGTACTTTATATGCTTTTTAGGTTTTTTTTAGCATCATATATGATTTTTTTTGGAATTTTTTCAGGATCAATAAAGATATGTACAAAGGATGCCCCAGACAGAAATGGGCATCAAGAATTTGCTTCCTCTGATGTAGAGAACTGATAGGCCCCAGGCCCAAATGCTACAGCTGTGATGATAGGAGGTCTCAACCAGTTTGACCAATAATAACCAACCCTAAGAAATGTCTGAGCTAGCGGAGGATCGTTAGAATGTGATCCACATATGCCATTGTGGATTTTAGCTGGCACTTTTTCTGACTCCTCTATTTCTAGACACTTAAGGAGGGTTCCATCTAGACCCTTCCTATACAAGCCACCAGAGACAAAGGCAAAGTGTAAGGGATGGCGGAAAGAATGGCATGGTGGATTTGCAAGAGGAATATGAGGTGGAAGATATGAAAAGATGGTAGGATTGTAAGATTTGTGAGTAGGATAGCGTAATTCGTCCACCAGGAACTTGAAGCGAAATTTATGCTTTTTCATTTGTAAGATGGATGTTGAAGCAACCAAGGCATTAGCAACTTTGTTCTTAGCTCTAGGAATGGGCTGAAATATAACAGATATGAGATCATGCTTGAAGTAGTGCACCATTTTTTTGTAGAGAATCAACGTGTCATCTTTTATTTGATAATCAATATTTTTGAGCAGATTTTTATTTTTACTTTTCTTAGGTGCAGATACCACCACAATGTGGTTTTCACCATCCGACCATTGCTCTTTTCTTTTGACTTGATGACCATGATGTTTGATTGCTGATTCAATCTTTTTTGTTGCTAGTTCTCTAGTGGAAGAAGTAACAGGTGTTGATGTGAGATGAAATGAAGTGACCGGTTCAATAGCATTTATGCGAGGGGTGTCATCTCTGGTAACAAGAGAGGTTGAGCCTATAGGGTAAGCTCCAAAAGTAGCTAGACCTAGACTTGTCATAGAAGAACCAGCGTGGTCCACTAAGGCAATACGAGGAACAAACTCATCAGACCCCACACAAGACCCATCAACCACGTTGGGATGGTTACTACAAGAATGAACCATATCAACATCCATATCATCAGTAGATATACATTCTTCTCCCCAAAGAAGTGAAGTAGAGGGAAGATCATCTCCCATTTGAACCATAGTGTGTAGTGGTGACTCATCTGTATCTGTGTCTAAATTACTAAGCATGGGAGTATTTCTAGAATCTTCTCTATAGATCCACTCTTGAATAGCTTGTTCTTCTCTTTCTACTTCTAAAGGAATGGATGAAGGAACAAAAGTATCAAAGATCACCATAGCAGAAGTGGAAGGCTGCATCTGATCAGAAGGTCTCCCATATGACCTAGGAGAAATAGGTATAGAAGCAAAAGAACCCAGTTTATATTCACCCATACCAAGGCTCATCATCTTAAGTGATTTCTCAGCAGCAGCTAGAGATGTACTAGGATCAACAAAAGGTTCATTATGAGGAACAAATTTTTCAGTAGCAGCAAGAGCATTGATAGCAATAGTATGGTCTCCAGGAATCACAACCTCAGTGCCATTGTATGGAAATTTGACGCACTGATGATAAGTGGAAGGAATAGCTTGCATGTCATGGATCCAAGGATGACCCAAAAGAATGTTATATGCGAGTGGGATGTCCAATACTTGGAAGCTAATATCTTTCATGATAGGGCCCACTCAGACAGGCAGCGTGACAAGACCTTTGGAAGATCTTTCCACTTCATCATAAGCTTTTATAGTAATCTTCTTCTTGGAATCCACAGCCAATTCTGACAAACCCAATTGTTGTATGACATTGAAAGAAACAATATTTAACCCTGCACCATTGTCTATCAGGACTCGGTGGACTCGGGTATTGTAGACTAGAACTTCAATGTGTAAAGCTAAATTATGAGGGTGAGCAATAGATATGTCATCTTCTGCAGAAAAGGAGAGAGATAGCGGAGATGAAATGTGGTTGACCATAGCCTGAAATTGATCTGGATCAATGTCATTGGGAACACATGTTGTACGTAGAGATTTATCAAGAATCTCTCTATGCGAAGGGGATAACCGAAGCAACTCAAGGATAGATATTTGTGCTGGTGTCTTTTGTAAATGTTGGACAAGATCATAGCTAGGGGTGGCTGAAGGAGCCACTTGTTTGGAAGGCAAAGCTTGCTTGGGATCTTGCGCAATTTTAAGGACAATCTTGGCTTGCCCCCTAGTAACAGCATTCAGTGTCTCACTTCGGGAAGATGAACTACCACATGTTTGCAAGACTAACTTTGGCTTACCATGATTGGTGTTATTATCATCTTGAGACCTCATCATTAGAACGCTCTCAACGGGCTCTACCATGTTGATCACAGGTGTATTAGAAGGATACGTGTAATTGATCTTTGCATCATGATTCTTCTTATGTGTTTGAGAGGTTGCCCCCTTATCATGCTTAGGTAGAGGATCTTTGAAAGCTGTGTGATCAGAATTTTTAGTTAAGCCATCAGTGGAGATTGTACCGTTCTCAATAAGATCCTGAATATCATCCTTAAGCCTAAAACAATTGTCTGTTGGATGTCCCTTGTTTCTGTGATAATGGCAGTAATGATCCTCTCTCCACCAATCAGGCTTATTTATCAGATCCCAGTTACCAGGTTTATCAGGAAGCGTAAGATATCCATTGTCAACCAAAGTCTTAAGGATCACATCATAAGGTTCTGCCAACTTGGTATAGACTCGCTTTCGAAATGACTTCTTAGGCTTATCTGCATACTGAGGTTTAGGAGCACTGCGAGTGTTGGCAGCTTCTTGTTGTTTTGCTGCATAGATAGCATTGGAGAGATTGAAAGCAGGCTCTTTAACTTTAGGAGTGTCAACAACCCCATCATTAACAACATACTTGTTCTTATTCCAAGGTTTGTTCTTGTCTTTGCCATTGCCTTTAACATCTTTATTAATAACAATATCCCCTTTTCTTATAGCTACATCCTCAATTCGATATGCACTTTCAACCATGTCATTGAAAGAGGAGAACAATTGTTTCTTTAGATCATAATATAGCTCAGGCACTAGAGTGTTGACAAAAATGTCAATCTTTTCTCTCTCGGGTAGCTGACGAGGATATCGAGAATACAATGACCTCGAACATTGTAAGTAAGTTGCAAATGGCTCACCTTGATGTTGTCTTAGATTACCGAGATCTATCACAGTGATAGGTTGTTGGATGTTGTAAGAATAATGTTGTGTGAAGCGCATAGCCAACTCATCAAAAGTCTTCAAAGGAGGTGTCAACTTTGCAAACCATTCTAAAGCTTGTCCTCTTAAGCTTCGAGGGAATAATCGTAGAAGATATGTGTCTTCATGAAGAAAGTCCATACTAAGAGCATAAAAATGACGCACATGGTCATGAGGGTCACCATTTCCATCATACTTGTCATATTTAGGAACCTCAATATCCTTAGGAAACGGGACCATGTATAGATCTTTATCAAAAGGAAGAGCACAAATTGATTCTACAAAAGGACCTTTGGAGGCTCTCTTTCTAATGCCATTTGGGTAAGGCATTGATTTGTCCGACGTAATTCTTCTTGAAGGACTTCCAATTCAGTTGGTACTCTTTGTTGGATAATTTGTCTGACATCATAGCCGGGAGGAAGCTTGTATCCTCTAGAAGTCATATATTGAAAATATTGATCACCATTACGCTCTAAAAGCTTATGCATCATTCGTTGGAAATCCACATCTTGTTCACATCTCATAAGATCCTCACTAGAAATCTCATCATTAGCCTCTACCTCATGTTGAGAGGGAGGAGGTCTAGGAGGTGAAGAAGGCATAGCAAAAGTTGGCCTTGGAGGAGATCTTGGTGGCGTGTTGTTGCCATTGTTGCCATTGTTAAAAAGAGGTCTATGCTCATGATTACTAGTCTCAGGTTGCTCATGAAATGTCCCTCTATAAGCCATGCGCCTAGTAGCATCCATCCTTTGTTGATTGTGTTCTTTGTCTAAGTGTGCTTGATTATCCTTACGCTCAAAGTGTTCTTGCAAGAGTTGAAACTTTTCTTGTTCAGTCAAAGTGAGTGAGACACTGTCTGTGTTTTTGGGGGTCTTGAATGCGGAAAAGAGGAAACCTCCTTTATACCACGGTGTAGCCTTAGAATTCTCAGATTGGTCAGAACTAGAACTGTTGTTGCTAATGGGTGCTTTTGAACGTCTAGTTGGAGAAGGTAACTGTGTATAATTGAACAGAGGATGACTCTCCTGCTCAAATTGAGACCGAGTTGTAACCGGCATGAAAAGAGATGTTGGTTGACTAATAGAATGAGACAAAGTTTCTTAGATTTGAGATAAGCAAAGCTAATAAAGATCACTTGTCAAAGTAGAACAATAGAGAGATGACTCATCAAAAGTGCTCAAGTACTTACAGCAATCAATTGACTAAAGCCGAGCAGCGAGCAAGAAGCTCAATAAGCAAGTAGCTAGAGAGGTAACCGTGATGTGACAAGTGATCAAGAGTAGAATTTGTTAAGCTCAAATCCAATAGTTTTAGCTCATTTGTTTCAGTCTAGAACAAATCTAAGCATGTAAGTAACAAACCAGTTTCAAGTAAGAACAGAAAAGGACACTCTACAGCAGGTTAAAGTGCAAGTTTAGCAACTCTGAATTGTAGCAATGACAGGACAGTAGAAATGACTCAGGATTCTTGGTTGAGGGTATGCAAGGATACTTCAATATCATATGACTTTTGACCAGTGAACGTGAAAAACTTAGTTTTGAAGCGCTTGGACCAAATTTGTAGATTGAACAGTGCAATTTTTCAGTTTGACAAGTAGTAGCAGCAGATAAAAGACAGGTTTGCAAACAGTGTAGGATCAAACATGTCATAGAACACTTGAAACAAGGGCAAAAGCAACCTTGCCAAGACAAGCACTTGTGATATCAAAATAGAAAACCTTATGAATGCTACCGTGTGTTTGGATGTTGAGAACGTTTACACTGGTATAGCACAATCGAAGACAATTCAAGCAATTACTACCTAGAAGGACAAGGCTCATTACTTAGCAACGTGGCCCACAACTTGATGCTCCCTTGCCTCACACCAGGTGGTTTCCCACAAGAGATATTGGCGTTGTCATGGAAGTGTCAAAAACACAACCAAAGGAACACATATGGTGAGTGTCTTGGGGTGATCTGGGTAAGTCCACTTGGATCAATCCTTGCACCAAGAAGCTAAGCGGCTAAAATAGGGTGGCCTCTATCTAATGGTTCATAGTAAGGATTTCCGTTCATAGCACCCCTCTTGCTCCTCATAAAGGACTAGGACCTCGCGGCCTCAAGAGTACCTTAAGCATTCTTGCTTAATGCTTTCCTCATGGTCACAATCCCACAAGTTACTCACATCAAGCGAAGATAAGTACTATGTCTACCAAGGTTTTGTGTCCTCGATAGCCTTGAGATTATAGTGAGTTGGAATCACTCGTCACCAAGGAAAATGATGACAAGGTTGTCCCCACTTGGGTCGTTCCTCTTGATTTCTCAAGAGCAGGCCCGCTAAAGGATCCTAAGCTAAACAAAGAATGGATGATTTTTGAGGTTCAAGGTTTTTGATTCACCACAAGGGTGAAGAGCATACTCCCCTATCTCAAAAACTTCTCCCAAACACACCAAGCAAGATTTAATTACCCCCTTGCTTTCAAAATCCCAAGATGGGTCAAGATTTCTATTTCACCACAAGGGTGAAGAGCATACTCTCCTACCACCTCAAAATTTCTACAACAAGGTATTAAGTGCCTATGAAAGGAAACAACTAGTATATGCCGCACTTAATAAAGAAAGCAATTAAACAAGCACTTGATTTGGTTTTTATGCTTAGGGCAGCCCTGCAAAAACCATTAGTAGCCCTCTTTGACATGCGATTTTAGCAAATTTCAAGCAAGAAGCACCTACAACCACAACTTGTTAGACCAACAAGAGTTAGGAGAATCAAAATCCAAAATCTAACAATGATTAATACATGAAAAAAATCAGATAATGTGCAAAAATAATTGATCAAATGATAAAATCTGAAAATGAAACCATCATGGCTGGATTGGGCTCGGAAAGACCTTTCCAACGATATATCACACTTAAACTTTTGATACCATTTGCAAAATTTAAAAAAAAATGGGCACCCGTTTTCCAAAGTGGCACGGATTTGAAAACGCTGGAAATTTCAAAAAATTTCAAAAAGATAGCTAAGAACCTGAAACTTGCAAAATAGATAAAATAGCCTAAAAATAGCTCACTGCCAGGTTCAGACACAGTATCGCGCGATACTTCACCCGACACCAGGCGATACTTCTCAGTCCACGCGATATTTCACCCGACACCAAGCGATACTTCGCCCGAGACCAGGCGATATACCTCAATACTGTCGTGCGATTCTTCTTTGGCGCAAAGTATCACACACGTATAGTAAAGCATATCGCGCGATATACCTGAGAAGTATCGCGTGATATTCTGAGACAAAAAACCAGAGAACAAAATTACGCTAAAAACTTGCCGAAAAATTGACAGAAATTGACGAAAATGCAGAATTTAAAAGACAAAGTCTATCTACTCTGCCCCACGGTGGGCGCCAAAAATGTGTGCTATAAATGTGTCACACTTCTATGGATCATTATATGCAAGAAAACTCAAGAATGAGCCCTCACAAATCGATCCATAGCTCCCTAGGCATGGAGTGCAAGGGTTTTAAGAATGCTCTCAGCTAGAGCTATTTAGCCAATAACCTTGCTAGTAAACCATGCAATGGGAGATTCAATGAAGACAAGGGCAAGAATGCCAATATCCTCAAGAATCAAGAATGAAATGCAATGCAAGCTAGATTAAGAATGGAAATGCAAGCTAAACTATGGAAATGAAAGATGCAAGTATTACAAAGCCTTCTAGTTAAGCTAGATGAATTAATCTAAAGCATAAAGGAAATCTAAGCTAAGAATGCCATGAAAATGAAGCTACTATGCAAGAAATGAAATCTAACTATGAAGCAAGAAAGCCATGATGATGCAAGAATGAAGACAAGAAGATAGAGTGTTGATGAAGATCTAAGATGAATGCCAACAATGCTCCAAATCTTCAAACCCTAGATGCAAGAATATCTCCAAAAGCTCCAAGATGACCTAGAAAACCTGTAGCATAATATTAGCATAAAAAGTTGGGGATCTAGAATGAAGAAGAGAGCTCTTCTTTTATAGGGAATGAAAAAGGAATGGGCCATGGAGATTAAGAGGCAAAAGATTTAATCAACGGTGGAGCTTGAAAGAGGAGCAATCCATGTGCACAAGTATCCTCCAATAGGAAAATAAGAGTTGACTTTTGTGTCCATATGAGACAAAAAGTGCTTTTTCTCTTTTTATAAAATAAGAATAATGCTTTATTTGTGCAACTTAGGATAAGAGGAAAAGTGGGGGGCTTTTTATTTATTAAAAGGGGAGGAAATATTCCTTTTAATAAATAAAGACTTAGGATAAGATGGTTAGCCCATAGAAAATAATCGAATAAATGATAGAACTAGGATTTGATCAAGAATAAGCAATTGATGATTTAGCAAAAGGGGCTAATAGTCTAGGTGACCATTTTTAGGTGTATACAATATGAAAAAAAAATAGTGGGATAAACTTAGTTCACTTATGATGTTCCACCTTTTATGTATGGTGGGCCCGAATATATGCAATGTTAGGTCATAAAGTTTCTTATAAAACATATCATTTCCTGCAAAAAATGTCATGGCATAATCAATCCAAAACTTGTTATGAATAGGTA
Organism: Chamaecyparis obtusa; assembly: GCA_027943335.1. Lineage (NCBI taxonomy): Eukaryota > Viridiplantae > Streptophyta > Pinopsida > Cupressales > Cupressaceae > Chamaecyparis > Chamaecyparis obtusa. The sequence continues at coordinate 640,162 of BSBK01001923.1, forward strand.
AATGCATATTACAATATAAAAAATAATTATTTAAAGTACCTAGAATCTGAGGACATTTTATAGGCATTGATTCATTATTGTCAATCAATAATGACGTCTGCGTTGCACTCGTGCTAGTAACATGGGTAGATCTAGGAAATGGTGGTGAATTTTCACCAATACATGCAGATTGATCGATACCAGGTGTACCAAGTGGTGCCACCAGGGTATCTCCTACTCCAAAAAAATAATCCACTATGTGATGCACCCAAGATTAAAGTACAAATTATGAAATCATAATTAGCACAAAACCAAATATAGTAAAACAATGATTTACTAGATGCCATAGCCCTTGAAGGTGTTGATGTTTGCATGGCCCTTGTGGCTGACATTGCACTTGAAAATCTTCTATGGGCAACCTGGCTAGTAGGAGTCTCTTGCAATTGAGGACCTGAACAATACATTGTTAGCAAAGACATTTTGAAATAATAAAAGTAAGAGTTAACTTGAGAAGTTTTTGAATGTTCCAAAGAAAAAATTCCTTTTAACTTGTCAACTAAAGGATTATTTTACCTGAGGCATCCGGAGGTCTACTAGTACCAGCCTCATCCGCACATTGTCCTTGACCAGGTACTAGAGATTCCATAAAATCCTACAACAAGAACACATATTACATATATTTTACTTCACAACATAAAAGAGTATAAAATATTAACCTTTATTGAAATTTTGTTATAACTAAAGATTCATTACTGCTTACTTGATATCGATGTCCGAGTGCTTTCAATTCAGTTAGCCTCCTGAGCATCTCCTCACTTGGATTTCTTTCATACAAAATGTTAATTATATCTTTATTGATTTGTTTCATTTTTTTCTTTACCATGATTATAACATTAGGCGAATCTACAAAAAGATCATCATCATCAGGGGTAGCTATTGCCTCTACTGTCGAGGGTGCTTTTCCCTTATCCTCAACATCAAATTGTGATAGGAATATTAGTAAAACTATCATAAAAACTCCAAAACCATAAATAAAATAACGTAATAATATAACATTTTTCAACTATCTAATTTGTATAATTTTAATAAGGTTTACCTTTGCTGAAGAACAAGTGGGAGGAGCATCCTCGTGGCCTCTATCATGTGCGGGATCCATATCATCCTGTGACAAAGATTAAATATAAAAACTTTAGCGAACTAAAAGTAATAGACTTAGCAAAAAAAAACTTATTAATAAAATAGTATATAGTACTTACCACCCTCATGATAGTAACTTTGTTTGTATCTATGCGATTTAAATGATAATCTATTAGCAGTTCTTCCCCTGCACTTATTGATTTTATTGCACATACAAAAACTTGATTCCCCTCACACGCCTCAAATATGCAATTGGGTTGCTTATTAGTTGATGAAGGTCACGTACTATTTATAAAACCCGCAATATTACCTGTTGCTTTTGGTCTCCCATCAATGTACATTGCAAATCTTTTACTTTGATCATTTTCTTTCCTTTGTATATAATTAGCTGATAATGCATACCTACGCATACTTTTTTTATATTGAACAATCTGCATCCAATCATTGTAATTGTAACACAGACTGACATACTCGAATAATTCAACAACTCTATTGTAATATACCTTTATCCCATCCATGGAAAATAGGCCCAAACCATGTAATGAGGATGGAGCAATGCGATATATCCTCTCATTAACACAAAAATCAGTATTAATTGGAGGTAGCTCATTGGGTACCCATTCTTTCTCAATGTGTGTGTACCGAAAGGGCACCTTGATGTCACCTTTTGTCTCATCATCATAAGAACATGACCCCCCATTAGCAAGGAAATATTGCATGCATTTGTCAAATTTTTTTCTAATCTTTTGACCTCTAGTTGATCTCCCTATTTTAGCTGTACTACATGTAGAACTTTCATCTAGCATTCCCTCATTTCCCTCATTCGATGTAGATAGATCTGACAAGTACCTATTTGGTGGGTGCTGCAATCCATCAAATGAGATATTGCCACGTCAATATATATAGAATAATCAAGTCATGACCCATACGTACAGTTCTTCTTTGTCTATACATGAGAGATATAAAATGTACTAGGTTGAAAGTGATTATATATTATATTTCTATACGATTCTTTGTCTATATATACATTATATGATTATATAATATGTCTATTTATAACATACGTGCTCAGTGATAAACAAGAAGAATATAAGAAAATTATGTCTATTTATTGACTTATACCTACCGATCCATGTCACTGTGCATGATCCATGCCAAAGGGGTCAAATTTACTGCATATGTTAATCATTTATCTTAAGTTAGCTAAATATTACATGATACGTATGCTACAAATAACTTAGAAGATAACATGAACAATATGCAACATCGTAAACATGAACAAATTTACCTTATGTATCGAATGCAAGATCGTCAACAGAAGGTCGGGGTGACAATGTCTGTAGTCAATTGCCTCTTTGCAAAAAGGGTGATAATCAAACACAAATATACATGTATCAACAGCAATTAATTGAGCATCGTAAATAAAAAATTGGTAATTATAAATCACATATGTCGTAATCATTAGAATTGAACAGAATAAATATGTAACCGTTACAATTTAAAGCAAAACATAAATATGTAATCATTAGAATTGAACACAATAAATATGTAACCATTTCAATTATGTCATTGATCATCATCATCATCATCATCATCATCATCATCATCATCATCGCCATCACCATCGCCATCATCAACAACATCACCGCAATCATCATCGCCATGATCACCATCACCATCGTCATCACCATCATCATCATCATCATCATCATCATCATCATCATCATCATCATCATCACCACCATCAGCATCATCATCATCATCATCATCATCATCATCTGCTTCTTCATCATCTTCAGTATCTTCTTCTTCCATAACATTATACTTTATCGGCCTTCCTCTTGGATCATGTCTAACAACAAATGACCAACCCTGTTTATGTGGAACCTCTGAGTAAAACACTTGCTCACACTGGCTTGGAAGAACATAGGGCTCATCTCCAACTGGCTCAAACGACCTTGTATTAATCATTGTAAATCCATTATCATGTTGAATAACAGTTCTATTTGGATCATTTTGATTCAGTCGTAGCCTGTACCATTTGACGACAAATAGAACTACTTTGAAGGAGTTAAAGTCACACTCAATTATATCATCTAAGATGCCATAGTATTGATTTTGAGATTGTTGAGGATGTAGGTCATTTCTAGATGATATATTGGTGACCTCAAAAACTGCACTTATCCCAGAATCACAAGTTTTCTTTGTATCATCCAACTTTTTTATACGAAATTTGTGGCCGTGATAATACATAGCTTTGTGGTGCTTGACCTGCAATTTTTAAAGTGTGTAAATTATTTGTATCATGAGTTGATATGAAACATACGAGTCATGATCATTAATAAATTTGTATGTACCTATCCACCACTTAAACCATGTGCTAGATCAATTACCATTGGAGTAACATTGAGATCTCCATTATGATGAGCTTCTCTAACCAATGAAGCAACACCTTCCCATGTTAATGAGCAACCATTTTGTTGACATCGTTCAATCCATACCGTCATCCAATCAAGATTGTTTGCAATATACAAATGTATTGTATCCCATTCTCGACTAGCTGTATCAAAAACATCTTAGATTTATTACATCTGACTCTCGACCAGATTTATAAGAATTAATTAACTACAATAACATCTTAGATTTACCTCTCACTTTCCTCAATCTACCTTTGCCCATCAAGTGCTCCCCTTCAAATTTGTTAATGGAGTTGGGATCCCAAATACGATCTACATGGATCTTTGCTACAAACTTAGGAAGATATTCACTAATGTACACCATGGTCTGGTATACCATATATCCCTCTACCATAGAACCCTCAGGATGTGCTCTCTTTCGAACCAAGCCTTTCAAAAATTTCAAGTGCCTCTCAACCATCCACATTGACCTAGTTGGTATAGGTCCGCACAATTCAATCTCCTCAACTTGATGTAAGAGGTAATGTTCTTGTGCATTGAAAAAAGTTGAAGGTAGACACTTTTGCATTTCACACATAAGAAGAGGAATTTTTCTCTTCCAGTATTTTATATCTTCTTTATTGATTTCTTTAGATGACAACCACCTCATGTATTTTCCAAGATCATATATAACTTGTTTGACACCATTGGCAAAGTGGTGTGGGAGAGATAGAGGTAGAACATACTGCAATATTTGTAAAATGATCTTGTCAATATTTTATAAAAGAATGCAATGAAAACCACATGCAGTATACAAATATATAGTGAATACAAAGTAATATGAATTACCTTAATAAATATATGCCAATCGTGTGTTTTCATCCCTGGCCCAAATTCACTTTTCTTTGATATGAGATCATTTATGTCTGCAGCAAATCCTGTAGGAAATCATATTTTCTTTATAATTTCTTTTATAGCATTGCTCTGTTGCTCTAACAATAACCATGGAAGAGCACTTGTATCAATCTGGTCTCCATTTTGATTGGATTGAATAAAAATTTTCATTGCATGGTTGGATTCTTCAATGTCACTACAAATTTTGATGATTTGGTCTTTGTCACACCTTCCATCCAATATTTTCCATAATGTCTCTGTTACATTCTTTCCAATATGCATAGGATCAAACAAATGCACGATTGGGACTTGCTCATAGTATGGCAACCTAGTAAATTGCGTAGGATAACTTTTGAGTCCTTTTGGAAGTTGGTCATTGATGCCTTGACGACCTTCACAAGCATCAATTACATCATCAGTAAACAAAATATAATATCAAAAGATAAATTTGAAACAAAACCCATCAGATGGAATGACATTACCTCAACGATTTATTTTATTGTATGCCAACTTACATAGGCGAGGTGTCATTCTCCATGGCTTTGATGTAGTCTCTTCTTTCCCATTGAAAAGATGTTTTTCAGTAATTCTATACTTATGATTTCTGTGGAGAAAGTGTCTATCCTCATCGAACACCTGCTTTCTCAAACTTTTTGAATGATGAGATTTTGTCTTTGGACCACAAACTGGACATGCAAATTTTCCCTTTGTCTGAAGACCTACAAGATCATGTCTAATTGGATTAAATGTGTTAACTTTGTGTTAGCACTATAACATACCAAAAAAGAGGCGTTATGAAGAGAACATACCACAAAAATGTGTTAGCCCAGGGGCATCATGTATTGTCCATACAAGCATTGCATGGAATTGAAATTGTCTTTGTCCTATTGGTCTAGAGATGTCATACATAGTGACCCCATTCCATAACACCATCAACTCATCGATAAGGGGATCAATATATACATTGATATCTTTAACTTGGTACTTACCTAGTTGAATGAACAAAAACATTACATAATTATTATGACCATTTTGATGGATTATTAATAATAAATTAATTTAGATGACCATTAAATCAAAAAATACCTAGAACAATTAGTGACAACATTATGTGCTCCCTCTTTATGGACAACCAAGGAGGAATGTTATTGTTGATAACAAAAATAGGCCACACTGAGTAAGTAGATCTCATCTCTCCAAACGGATTGACACCGTCCGCTGCCAATGAAAGGTTGAGATTACGAGGTTCTTCTTTAAAGTGTGGCCATTTTTCTTCTATTTCCTTAAATGTTGAGCCATCTGCAGACATTCACATAATGCCATCTTGACTTCTATTGCGTGCATGGTAATCCATAAATTGTGCCAAGCTATTGCACTTGAATAATCATTGCAGACGTGGAATAATGGGAATATGTCGAAGAACCTTGCAAGGCACCTTTTTTGTTATTCGATCTGATTGATATCTACTAATATGACAAATAGGGCATTCTGTTGCAAATTCATGCTATTTATAATATATAATATGATCGTTCGGACATGCATGTATTGTTTCCATTCCAATATCTTTCATAATGGCAGATAATTCTCGGTACGAGCGAGGTAGGATGTTTGATGGTGGTAACAAACACTCACCTACCAACCTACGACCAAAAATATAATTTGTTAATTTAAAGAATATTAATTGCTACATGATTCATCCAATATTAATTGCAAGGGAATTATGACTAAAATAATGAAAAAAGATGACATACCTCAACATACGTGTCATTGCTATGTTGGATAACCCATTCATAACCTTCAGGTTCACCAACAATAATACAGCGGTAAGAAGAGTTGTTTCGGAGCCTTCATATAGGGGCTCGTGTGCCTTCTCAAGTAAAGGTACATCAAGCTCTGCATCAACATCATCATCATCTTGATCATCGTGATCATATTGATCTTCTTCATCATCATGGTCTTCTTCCATGATATCATTACCTTCTACTTCTATGTTCACATCTCCATGTTCCCTCGTTTGGAAATCCACATTCTCCAGATTGTCATGGTCCATAACATGAAATTGAGGGACGTTGACCTATATGAAAATGATGACCTTATATTAACCATGATCATGTTGTCATCATCAAATCATGTCTTATGTATTTTATAAAATATTAAAATATGTACCAATGGACGAAATTTGTTTCCCCCTTCAATGTGACCATGTTGCCTACAATGTTCCTCAGCTGTTTTGATTAGATATCTTCAAGTCTTTAAGCCCTTACAAAGTTTGCAAGGACAATAACATTTTCCATCACCCTTTCTTTTTAAGTTAGACCATAGTCTAGCAATTGTCTCCCTATTTGTTTGTGCGTTGATATCGTCAGACATGGTCTTTCTTGAATGGAATGACTCGTTGGTGGAAGAAGGATGATTTGTTTGCAACCTGCTGATAAAAATTGTTAGTGAACAACCATTTTCTCAACCATTTTAATATCAAAAACATCATATGAAATATCTTTATCATTTAGATTTTAATGCTATATTTTAACTTTTAATCAAAATTATGTGTAATATAAGGACCCTATATCACCATTTTACTGAGAGTCAAGCATCAAGTCATCGGTAAGTTAACACAGCTTGATATGAAGATCTGAAGATATTTGATACTTCCATCATCACCCATGACATAACTCTCAAGCCTAACATAAAGTCATTCATACAAAAGTAGCAACCTATTAATTTGTTGATAGAACCCTTAATCTTCAAGGAAGTTCAAAAGTTACTTGCTACAACGATAATTTTTCCTATCTGCCACTCCACTTGGGTGGAAAATTTGGTGCATGTACAGAAGAAGCAAGAGGAGATCTGTGTTAATTTTTGTAAGCTTAAAAAGGTGTTAGATTGGACACCCTAAGCCTCTGCATCAATTTTATGAGTTCACCTTTCAATAATGTTGAAGTGAGGTATTGGGCCCTCGAGAAATAAGCTTTCAACTTGGTTAGATAATTCAAGAAGTTTAGACAATATATCTTGAGAAGCAATATATATGCCATTATGCCTGACCAAGTGGTCAAGAGATTGGTTATGTAGTCAGATTGGGAGAGCGTCACGAGAAATAGATGGCTATTTTGCAAGAGTTTGATTTAGAGATGCATCCTATGGGATTGGTTTAGAGATGCATCCTATTTGATTTTTGAATTTAGCCACTAGCAGTTCAAAATTTGAAATGTATGGGTCTTTGACCACTTGCATTCTTCAAAGGTGGCCATGACCTTCCGAATGTAACAAACTAATCAAATAGCGTTAAGGTTTTCTTTTAAACCTTTGTATATAAAGCGAGGATGTCGAGTTTTCTTCCTGGTTCTTTCCTGATTGAGCTCTTTTTGAATTAGTTTTTATAAATATAAATATATATAGTGGTTCTTCCACTTTTGTCTAAACAAAATAAAATAAAACAAGATACCCTATAAGAAAAGATAATCATCTCCATCTTATCTACATTGATTCTTAGAAAATAACATACTACACAATAAAAAATAACCAATAAATGATAATCATCTCCTTCTTATCTATGTTGATTCTTATCTCTTTTATATATAATCAATTTTAGAGAATGAAATAGTATGCAATAAACGATAATCACCCCCCTTATGAAAAACAAGATAATCATCTAAGTTCAATATTCTAAAAAACAAGATGCCACTTGCAATAAAGTGACCATCTCCCTTCTATGTACGATGATTCTATAATTGAGTAAACTCTAATTCACAAGTAAAAAAATTCATACTATAATTTAGAAGGTCTACTTCACAAGTAAATAAATTCTTGGCAGCTCCTACATAACAAATTTTTAAAAATATATTGCACATTGAATCAATTTAAACCCAAGATGTATTTAAATTAAATTAAAAAATATATTCAAATTTAGATAAATCAACATGATAGATCATCAATATATCACTAAGTCTACAATAAGCAACATTTTATTACTTAATTCTTCCTTTGTTAACCCCATCTTCTCTTCTGTGAAACATAATAAAAAATCACTAACAAGCTTCTAACATCTTGTATGTTTCCATCTTCTACAATGACTACAAAATATCTCCTACAAAAAATTCACACAAAAAACTCAAGTATAAAAATTAGAAGCACTTTGAACCTAGATATATATTAAATACTTTTGGAGGAGTTGTTTAAAGCTAACTACACATGTAAATGTGTGCACGATAAAAATGTGATATAAATAAACATACCTATTTTAGTGGATGTTGACATATAGTCATAATAATTAGAAATATTGAAAATGAATGTCTTCAAAGATTTTATCTTTGTCGTATACCTATGCAAAGATGGATGCAAAATATTGAAGCATATCGAGTATGCAATCTATTTGTCAAATGTTAAAAAAAATAATAGATCTTTTAATCTCAAATCTATAAAACATCACATATCCCAAATAATAACCAAATACAAATTATTATTTTTTTTCAAATATGGGACAATTTACTCTTAGCTTTTTTGGATAAGTATCTTGCTGATTTTTTGGTTCCTCATGCCTCTCTTCTTTTTAAATCCAAAGACCAAGAAGGTAAAAGAAAAGAGAAGAAAAACCTACATCATCTCCATTTTTATTTTCTCATTTAAATGAAAATGAGGACTTTAGCATTCTCACCCCACAATTTGGAAATTTCTAAGTAGGGAGTAAGTGACTACTCCTCTAGACTAAGCAGGATAAATGGATGCAAACACATGAATCCTTCCATCAATTCATAGATACATTAATTGTTACAATATTTTCAACTTGAAACTAATTAAATAATTTAATATTTTATCTTTCATTTGTAATAGAGCTCTAGTCACCTCCATCAATATATTAATAATTAGAAATAAATTTTCACACATATACTTTGTGCTAGCTCTTCAAATGAGGACATTGATATGCCTGCAAAGATCATAAATATAGTCATTGCACATATGCTAACAAATACTAAGCAAGGTTCTTATAAATATGTCTGTAATCAAAGATTCTTGCCTCTATTATTTGATAGGTATATCTACCTTTCTCATCATGCCCAGTGAAATGAGGACAGTCTCTCTAAAGACAACATGATAATGTACACTCACTGTAAGGATAGTCACAAATGAAGACAGTCACTGTAAAGACAACACGATAATGTGCACTCACTGTAAGGACAATCACAAATGAGGAGAGACACTCTAAAGACAACATGATAATGTACACTCACTGTAAGGACAGTCACAAATGAGGACAGTCACTCTAAAGACAACATGATAATGTACACTCACTTTAAGGACAGTCACAAGTGAGGACATCGATCTTATAGTGAGTGTACATTATCATGTTGTCTTCAGAGTGACTATCCTCATGTGTCATAATATTAGAAGTTCAAAAAATTATTTTTGTGAACTATAATATTATTTTTGTTTTGTAATTTTTGTGACCTTGTGTAATTTCACAAAATGAGAAGTTCTCACAGTGACTGTCCCTTGTGTAATTGCCACTTGAATGAGGATAGTCACTGTAAAGACAACATGATAATGTACACTTACAGTGAGTGTACATTATCATGTTGTCTTTAGAGTGACTATCCTCATTTGTTGAAGAAGAAAAGCATTAATGTGGCTGAATAGCAATACATTCAAGTGGCAATTACACAAGGGACAGTCACTGTGAGATGTCCTCATTTGTGACTGTCCTTACAGTGAGTGTACATTATCATGTTGTCTTTACAATGACTGTCCTCATTTGTTGAAGGAAAAAAGCATTAATGTGGTTCAATAGAAATGCATTCAAGTGCAAATTACACAAGGGATAGTCACTGTGAGATGTCCTCATTTGTGACTGTCCTTACAGTGAGTGTACATTATCATGTTGTCTTTACAATGACTATCCTCATTTGTTGAAGGAAAAAAGCATTAATATGGTTCAATAGAAATGCATTCAAGTGGCAATTACACAAGGGATAGTCACTGTGAGATGTCCTCATTTGTGACTATCCTTATAGTGAGTGTACATTATCATGTTGTCTTTAGAGTGACTATCATCATTTGTTGAAGAAGAAAAGCATTAATGTGGTTCAATAGCAATACATTTGATCAAGTGGAAATTACACAAGGGAGAATCACTGTGAGATGTCCTCATGTGTGATTGTCCTTGTCACAAATGAGGACATCTCACAGTGACTGTCCCTTGTGTAATTTCACAAAATGAGAAGTTCTCACAGTGACTATCCCTTGTGTAATTGCCACTTCAATGAGGACTATCACTATAAAGACAACATGATAATGTACACTTATAGTGAGTGTACATTATCATGACAACATGATAATGTACACTTACAGTGAGTGTACATTATCATGTTGTCTTTAGAGTGACTATCCTCATTTGTTGAAGAAGAAAAGCATTAATGTGGCTGAATAGCAATACATTCAAGTGGCAATTACACAAGGGACAGTCACTGTGAGATGTCCTCATTTGTGACTGTCCTTATAGTGAGTGTACATTATCATGTTGTCTTTACAGTGACTATCCTCATTTGTTGAAGGAAAAAAGCATTAATGTGGTTCAATAGCAATGCATTCAAGTGGCAATTACACAAGGGATAGTCACTGTGAGATGTCCTCATTTGTGACTGTCCTTATAGTGAGTGTACATTATCATGTTGTCTTTAGAGTGACTGTCATCATTTGTTGAAGAAGAAAAGCATTAATGTGGTTCAATAGCAATACATTTGATCAAGTGGCAATTACACAAGGGAGAATCACTATGAGATGTCCTCATGTGTGATTGTCCTTGTCACAAATGAGGACATCTCACAGTGACTGTCCCTTGTGTAATTTCACAAAATGAGAAGTTCTCATAGTGACTATCCCTTGTGTAATTGCCACTTCAATGAGGACTGTCACTATAAAGACAACATGATAATGTACACTTATAGTGAGTGTACATTATCATGACAACATGATAATGTACACTTACAGTGAGTACATTATCATGTTGTCTTTAGAGTGACTATCCTCATTTGTTGAAGAAGAAAAGCATTAATGTGGCTGAATAGCAATACATTCAAGTGGCAATTACACAAGGGACAGTCACTATGAGATGTCCTCATTTGTGACTGTCCTTACAGTGAGTGTACATTATCATATTGTCTTTACAGTGACTGTCCTCATTTGTTGAAGGAAAAAAGCATTAATGTGGTTCAATAGCAATGCATTCAAGCGGCAATTACACAAGGGACAGTCACTGTGAGATGTCCTCATTTTTGACTGTCCTTACAGTGAGTGTACATTATCATGTTGTCTTTACAGTGACTATCCTCATTTTTTGAAGGAAAAAAGCATTAATGTGGTTCAATAGCAATGCATTCAAGTGGCAATTACACAAGGGATAGTCACTGTGAGATGTCCTCATTTGTGACTGTCCTTATAGTGAGTGTACATTATCATGTTGTCTTTAAAGTGACTGTCCTCATTTGTTGAAGAAGAAAAGCATTAATGTGGTTCAATAGCAATACATTCAAGTGGCAATTACACAAGGGAGAATCACTGTGAGATGTCCTCATGTGTGACTGTCCTTGTCACAAATGAGGACATCTCACAATGACTATCCCTTGTGTAATTGCCACTTGAATGCATTGCTATTGAACCACATTAATGCTTTTTTCCTTCAAAAAATGAGGACAGTCACTCTAATAAACCTTGGGTATCGATTGGTCCCTTGGATGAAATTTTGTTATCTAGGTGTCTTTAGGTGTTTTAAGAGTGTTTGAAAGTCTAAAACATCAAATAAGGTCTTTTAGGTTTTAAGGCATGATTATAAGCCTAAGATCCCTTAGTCCATGAGGATCATTTCCATTTTTATGTTTTGGTTTCTTAGTTTTAAAAGCTTTCTTATTTTCAGCTGTTATAAAAAGTTACATTATGATGTTGCCGCGCTTTTGCAATAGCATAGTTATTATTGTAATAGATTGACCATTCAGTTCTCCAACAGTCACCACTAGTGTGGCATCAGTTGGACCTATTAGGAAGCAATGGCAATCTATATATTTTGTCCAATCAAGGGATTGGAATAGAGGACTTTTGAAGAAAATTGGGAAATAAGAAAATAGTTGACATTTTTTAGTATGTTTTTTATCTTCATTTCTTCTATATGTTGTCAAACATGTAAAGTATGAATAGATTTGTCATTTCAAGAATATCTATTCATGTATTCATGGCTTTGTGTAATTCAATAGATTAACTATTCTTTCTAACACAGTCAGTCACGAAAGTCCAACTAAATTAATTGTTGCAGTGAGTCCAAGCATGTAAATATAATCACACATCTCAGGCAATTAGTTTTTCTGTTATTTGTTTTGTGTTCTCAAATAAGGAATTCTTCAACAAACCGGAATAAAATCTATTGTTCTTGGTCTGTCATGGAATTCTGACCCTAACTTCAACTTCACCATGGAGTTCCAATGCCGATGGTTGAAAAACAATTTAGGGTAGTATGTTGTAATATAATCAACACTTGGACTTGCAGAAACTGTTAAAACTTGCTTCTTAGTCATTGCTCAAATTGGGTAAATGCAATATAAAGAAACAGTGAAGAAGATGAACATCACAATATTAGTTGGAAATGCTTGGATCTTGTTAAGCTCGGGTTTGTGAACACTAACGAAGCCCTAAAATCAGGCATGCAACTATATGCAACCTAAACAATAACATATGTTGAAATGATACAAAAAGAAAGATGGATAATGAATAGTAACCTATGATTGTGGAACGAAGAACATTTGTGGCAACCAACAGTCTCATTAACTCTACCGAGTACTTCCAGTTGAATCAATCCTAGCCTGATCAACTAGGGTTTTCATTCTTGTGACCATTCATAGAGGATAAAATTGTTAAGATCCAAACAATCCAACAAGAGACCATATAGATAGAGGGGCCCCACATCTCAGGGGTGAAAGAAACCTCGGGACTTAATGAAATGAAGTATGGGCACGCACGTCCAATCACTTACTAAATTTGGTTTGTGTCTCATTTCACAAACCAAATTTAGTGAATCATCAATAGTCAAAAGCCTGAGATTGAATTGGTAAAATACTCTGTTTCAAAAGATAACTTGTATAAAGGAATTCAAATTTTTGAAACACAAAGAAAACAGTTGTCAGGAAATTCATACACAGTTGTCCCCGCCTTCTCGCCCGCTCCCGCCCATTGTCGCCCGTGCCGAAAAAGAAAGGGGTAAAGTAAAAATGAAATGCTCTTTCTTTTTTTTTTTTACATTTTATCCTCGTATTGGTCAAAATTTTGACCATATATTTTTGGTCAAAATTTTGACCAACACGGGGATAAAAGGAAAAAAAAAGAAAATTTTAAGACCATTTCCACTTTGGTCGATAAATTTGGTCAAAATTTGACCTCAAATCTACTAGTGACCACAAGTTTCCCTAAGTCGAACTACCATATATTACTGATTGGAACAGGAGCATTTCTTTGGCTGAACCCTATTGTGAATAGTGTCAAACCTGTGAGATCAAAGATGCCACTCGCATTGAGTGTACCAATCTTAGCATCCCTAATGTAGTTTCCTATATCATATAAACCATCCTCAATCTTAACCCTAGGTTCTTTCGCCATTTGTTGTTTCACCTTTACTAGGTCAGTTGTCGAACTAGGCAATAATTATTGCAAATCCTCATGTAAACCCCTCTTACTATAATTGGTCTCACCAGAAAATTCCTTTCTAGGTGGCATTTTTAGGGTTCTGATTCTATACAATTGATGCAAAAGAAATACTACAAAATTGTAATGATTTTCTTTCTAACAGGAACTGTAAATGCAAGAATTCACCAACTTTTCTTCAGATTTCTCAAAAATGACAATCAGTCTCTGCAAAGTTCTCGCCCAGCTCTCTGCAAACCTCTATCTTCTTATGATTTTCTAAAAAAGCATAGATCTTTCAAATATTAGAAATCAAAAACAATCATTCCACTAATTTACTCCGCATGATTTCACCATTAATTCTTTGAGAAATCGACCTGTCGTCATCCAATAGAAAAAATTGAATTTCACACCTCTCTGTATTAAGTTTGAATTTGAACCATTGATTTTCTTTTAAAGAAAATCTAATAGTTGTCACATGATCGCAAGGCCTAAAAGAAACCTATGCAAACATGTGACAACCATTGAATCAATTTGTATCGACGATAATCCTTGAACACCTCATCCAGGCCCCACCTTGTACCTCGGACTCTTCACTATCATCAGATGCTGCATCCGACGATCATTTTTATTTCACCTTCATGACTAGACATGAAGTGGGCCATCATGCCCTTGATAGTAAATCTATAGCTATCACATGATCACATGGTCTTAAAAGATTCTATGTGAACATGTGACCACCATTAGATTTTCCACTTGCCATTTATTCTTTAAATATTCTGGCCCCACTTTGCCTCGACCGTTTAGGAATATCCATGTTTGCGTTATCTGGTAAAAAGGACATGTAACTTTTCCTTACTGAGTGCTAGTGTTAATAACATCTTCCACATCATCACACACCTTAGACCAAATAGCAATGGCCATGTGTGTACACCTAGTAGCGGAGCCTACCTTTCTTTTACATCTGAGAATAAAGTCAAATCTACGGTTGTCACATGATCGCATGGGCTCAAAAGATTCCATGTAAACATGTGACCACCATTGGATCTTTTGTAGATTTTCAGGCCTATAGATTCTCCTAAGTTCGGGCCCATTCTTCTTAACTAATGAGGAGTTTCCATGTTGCAATATCCAGTAGACGGACATAAAGTTTTCCTGCTTAAGTGTTAGCCTCATAACCGGTTTCCAAGTCAGCACAATATAACCAATCAGAGAAGTCCATGTGGGATACATCTGGCAGTGGTCCCACCTGCTATTAGTGCTAAGGAATAAAAATATCAATGGTTGTCACATGATCACATGGCTTGAAAAGATTCCATGCGAACAAGCAACCACCGTTAGATTTAGTTTCCAAATTCCAAGCAGACTATAGTGCCAAAATATTAAGAGATAAGGCAGCTAGGACTTAGGAAAAATTAAAAGGGGTTGGATTTAGGTGATTGAAAAGTGCTACTAACAAGACCCCATGTGGTGACATATTTTTTTTTAAAAACACATGCACTTAAGGACTTAAGTGATTTGCGAAAAGTAACATTCAAATAGAAATCCAAAGGAAAACCAAGGGTTTTTTCTCATATAAAGGCACTTAGGGTTTTTCTCAAGCCTAGTTTGATTTGATTAGGGCTTGCAAGACTTTAGGAGAGACCTTGGTAATTTTGCAAGATTTTTTTGGGTTTTTGTAGCAAGATTTTCTCAAAATCATGATCACATATACAAACTTCAATTTTGTAAGAAAATGCAGAATTTTATGTTTTGAAAATTGAAGTGCCAACACTCCGAGATATACCCCAATAATTATTTCTACCCAATGTTGCTTAGTGACCCTTAGGGACACTTTGGTCAAGTGTGCTAGCGAACATTCGAGGGACTCTATGGGAGAAATAGGGTTGTGACTAGTGTTTACTTGAGAAACCATGGCTAATGGAGCAAAAAATTTGATCCCATGATGAATGGGTTGAGAGATACCTAATGTTGCTCATTTTAATTGAGCAACATTGAAAATTTTGACATAAATTGAGATAGGGATGCCAAATTAAAATAAAGGGGGAGCTCCCAAAACTGAGATGGATAATTATAGACCTTCATAACATAGTTTTGTAGCACTCGGTGATTGATTGATACCTCGTATGAGCTCTAAGATATGACCCAACAAAGATCACTGTCCAATGTTTCTTAGTGACCCTTAAGGACACTTTGGTTTGGTGTGCTCGTAAAGATTTGAGGGACTCTGTGGGAGAAATAGGGTTGTCACTAGAATTTACCCAACCAATCAGAGCTAATGGAGAAGATGATTTCATTCCACAATGAACATAATGAAAGAAACCCAATGTTTCTCATTCCAATTGAGCAACATTGTAACTTTTGACATAAACCGAGATAGGGATGCCAAATTAAAATGAAGAGGAAGCTCCCAAAACTAAGATGGGTAAATGTAGGCCTCCATAACATGGTCCTATATCACCTAACAATTTTTTCATACCTCGTAGAGTTTTGAGATATTCCCCAACAAAGATCATTGCCCAATGTTGCTTAGTGACACTTAGGTACACTTTGGTCTGGTATTTTCGTGAACGTTTGAGGGACTTCATGGGTGAAATGGGGTTTTCACTAGCATTTACCCAGCCAATCGGGGCTAATGGAGTAGATGATTCGATCCCATGATGAATGGTTTGAAAGATATGAAAAATGATATATCTAGCCATTCTTTGAACTAGGTTGGGAAACCTTGAAGTGGACATTGGCTTGCTGGACTTTCATGATTCATTGGGTGCTCCCACACCAACAGTATGTATAACAATATATAGCCGTGTTAAATCAATTCCAATAATGACATTTTCCATCTTATCAACTTAATGCATTCCATTACTTCATATGACATGAGCTTTTGTAGTCACATTTGTGTTATGGTGTTTAAAGAATAGATTTTTTAAAGATATATCTGAACATGTTCTTAATGCTAATTAATTTTTAAGTAAGAATTTTTTAAATAGATTTCACACTTATTTATTGTTGAATGTACAAAATAAAAGGTAAAGTTCAAAAGTAAATGACATATTCTTTTGAGGTAGGGATTGAGAGGATTGAATACATGTATTTCAATAATATATTTGTAAATTAGGCCAATTGCACCTTTTATATACAAAATTTGGCATCTAACATGCACATGACAGCTCATTACCCTTTTTTTACATAAAAATTGGCATCTAATATGCACATGATAGCTCATTGTACCTTTTATATACAAATTTTGGCATCTAACATGCACATGATAGCTCATTGCCCTTTTTTTACATAAACATTAGCATCTAATATGCACATGGAAGCTCATTTCCCTTTTTCTAAACAAAATTTGGCATCTAACATGCACATGACAACTCATTGCTTTTTTTTACATAAAAATTGGCATCTAATATGCACATGACAACCCTTTTTCTATACAAAATTTGGCATCTATTTATGCACATTACAACTCATTATCATTTTTAAGTACAAAATTTGGCCTCTAAATATGCACATAGAGAACCTCAAAGATATATAGAAAATTGTCAAAATCATTCTACCATATTATAGAATCATTCTTCTAGATTTCCCAAAATTAATCAAGAGAACCTTCTGGATCAAATATAAACCCTTATTGTGTCAAGTATTGCCTTGTGCTCAGATTCATGAACTTTCCACAAATTCTTGTTAAGAGGTCTTCCATGATATTTAATCAATTGAATATTTGTTGTAGAAATAAGGTTAGAGTAATGAAGAATATGTCTATGTGTCTCAAAGTCGTCAAACACCCATGCATTAGAATTCTTGATAGGATACATGCATTTTATAGAGTTTAATACCCAAATAAATGCAAAGTGTAATAAAAAGAGTTTAATAGGTATGCATACAACTAGACATAACAATGGTACCTTCTAAGCCATGTCCCCATGATAACAAAAGATCCTATTGGGTACTGAATACCCTCTACATCAATGAATGTAGGTCAATTTCTTTTTAGCCTCAATACAACGACACAAAAAGTAATATGTTCCTCCTTCATTGTTCTCATCTACAATTACTGCATATACATGACCTTCATTTAATAGAAGGATTAGCTAATACCAAAATCAATATTTAAAAATCTAATAAATTGAGTTCAAAATTAATTTAACCTACAAAATCTAGAGAAATTACCTAGTTCAACTAGGTCTGATACATGGTCAAAATCCATTGATGCTTAAAACTGGTTCATTTGTAGTTCTCTAGGAAGTTGATATGTATCTAGGGTTTGCAAAGGTCTACAAGACCATTGGTCAGCTGAATCTTTTGATTCACATTCATCTCACACAAAATGCATACACGAGGAGAAAAAGCATGCAATTTGTCTAGTATAAATAGCTAATGATGTTGCATTTGAACTTTTAAATGAATGCATGTTGCTTGATCTTGTAAGTGTACAATAATCTAGATAGTTTTCAATGTTAGATTCACGTATCAACCAAAAATATCTAGAAACCATAAAATTACTTGAATTACTTAGTCCCACCGTAGAGTTACACCATTGCACAATTGTTTCTACATCTATTAACATTGCACCACCTTTGTACTTCAATTCCTCTTTGGTAAGAGCTCTTTTCACACATGCTCCCACACCATCATGCTCTCCCTTTCCATGCCCTACCTTAGTGAAATTCCAAAAATGTTGTACACCAATTGTGACATCCATCCTAGTCAACCAGTAGAACATCCTTACATTCTTTAATTGTGCAATGCAATTGTCCGACCATATTAAGTGTTGGTTGTATCTTCTACCTCTTTCCCTTAAACTATCATAGAAGATTGTAAAAAATCCTTGCACAAACTCTAAGGAATGAATATGATCATCACTGATATAGAAGTGATACTCTCTTATAACCTTTATGTCCTTTGTGCTATTATGTGCATGCATGAATGCTATGTGTACAAAAATAGTAACTTATGTAGAGTGGTAATACATAGGTTACACTTCATTTTGAGGTTTCAATATATAATTATTAGTAAAATCAATGACAAACACAATAGTACTGAGGGGGAAAGTGTCCTTACACAACTTGAATTTAACATCTAACCACCTAGCTCTATGCGTGTGACCTATGTACTCATAAACTAGTTTCTCTTGAAACATCTTCATAAAATCAGCTATGCATATATACCTTTTCAATAACTCACACCTCGTTAATTATTTTCCATCTTTAACACCATATCTAATGACTTGTATTTTCCAATAGAGACTAGTATCTTACCAATTTCATGTGTGCTATCTATATGTAGGCATCTAGGCAACTGTTGCAAACCACCGCATGTAGGACAAAATCCTTTCAAACACATCATCTTATAGAAAATGCACTTGTCATCTCATCTACAAAGTACACTTGAAAGAAATTCTCTTGATGACTTAGGAGGTTCTTGTAGACCTCATTCTTGTAAAACATCATTAGTGTGCAAAGTACAACATATATAATGATAAATATCATAATGTATGGAAAATTCAACATGGACCCTACAACAAAACATAGTATGTGCATGATTAATCTTAACATAAAATGGTTTTGTCATCTCAAAAAATATTTGGCTAATTTTAATCTGAGGAAAGCTTCGAAGAAACCTTTCATAAAATTGTGTTTGAGTCATGTCTAAATAGTGTTTTGGATGTGACTCATATTTTCTAATTCCAATTCTCCTTCTAACAACATCTCTTTGGTTGGGTGAAATCCTTGTGTTTTCATGCTAAAAAATTTCAATTAACATTCTTAGTGCATCAACAACAACCACTTCCTTGCATGGGAGTCTACCCAAGAATATCGAAAGAGAATTATTGTTAGGATCCCCAATTTTCTCTCGCCTCTCTAAGGTATTGTGTAATGTTGTTCTACTTATCCTTAATGACTTGCTTGTTTTTCTTATTAAAAAATATTTTTTCATTTCCTTTCCCATTATGGTTGATGTGAGGACATGTTGAGTAACATTAGCATCTTTTGTACGTGTTTTCATATCAATGGCTTGGTATGCATCAAATAGATTTCTCACAATAGTTCTTTCACTACTATTTTCGGTTGTTCTTAACCCCAAAATTTTCAATGTCTCTCTAAATTTCAGATTTTTATTAATCATTTCAACAACTAATTGATATCTTCCACTTTGGTTTAAATTTTCAAAATATTTATTCCAAATTATTTTAACTATTCTTCTACAAGTTCTTCCAAAAAATTTATCATGCATTGGCCTCACAATATTTTCATCAATGTCAATTAGAAACTTTGGTTTTCTATGAATTATTCTAAGAGGTGTTAAGATACATGCATGCTCTTGGATTTAATTAGGTGTATTATGTGCATTAATATCATCAAATTGAAGTGTATATTTTTCAAATTCATTAGGTGCATTAGATGATGTACCTCCATGTAACCTCCTCATACGCTCCCTTTATCTTATCTTTGTTGCCTCTCGTTGTTCATTTATTCCTCTATTGTTCTTTCCCATTACATTACTATTGATTGTCCTACACATAACATGATGATGAAAATCCATAATCAAATAGAAAGAAAACAACAAATGAACATCATTTTATTATAATCTAAAGTAACAAACCAAAAAATAAAACAAATCAATCATTTCAAATAAAAATGCAAACATGACTGTTACTGTCTTGAAAATTGATGCCAAATAGTGCAGTGAGACCTTCAAATAAACTTGTAGTGCAGGTTTCTAGGCCATTGCAAATATATTATATAGATTTTCTTATAATCTGTACAGGTTATGGAAACCTAAACCAACGTTAACATTTTCCTCATAACCCGTACGGTTTATAAAAAATTAGAGGTTCAACTCCACTTTTCCATAACCAATAAGGGTTCTGTAAAATAGGAACCCAAGAAGGAAGGGAGTAGAGATAGAGAGAGAGAGAGAGAGAGAGAGAGAGAGAGAGAGGACAATTAGGTCTCTAAATAGACAAAGATGATGATGGGGGAAGGTGTTAGTACTCAAAATTGTAGATGATCAAAACTTAATCAGAAAAACTCTGATTTATAACTCTACCAGTCCCAATAGATACATCAATAATAATAAACACTAAGGTATTAAGGATTTACAATCCTTCTTCTCTTTGAGCTTAAAGCTTCAAGTGGGTATTACCTCTTTAGATTGAATTCTTTAAATATCACAATTATGACCTATATACTTGATATAGATCTAGTCATATAACTCATACAACTTAAAGTAAATCATTTTAATTTGATTGATGATGAAAACAACTACAAAATAAGCATAGACCAGTGCCAAATCCTAGGCCATTAGAGTTAGTAAATGCACATCTACAGAAAATATCTCAAGTCAAACACACCCAAACCCTAGATAAAATACCTTAAAAATTACCCTCTTATGCATAAATCATATCATCTAATTCATATATGAAGACTAAAATCTCAGAGACCTCACTCAATATTTATCCCTCCCTTGAAATGAACTCAAGTTTCAACCCCACTATCTACCTTATAGAAAGATGTATCTAAAATGCCTTGCAAATTTAAACACACAGAGAAATAAAAATCATACATGAAGACAATAAAAGATATACATGGAAATTTAGTATATTTTATTGATAAACATCCTGTGTCGATACATTCAGAAACAACTAGATTCTAGAGAATCAAAAACTAAGTCTATAACCTCCTATGATAGTTAGTACTTCACCACCCTTTGGTGTGAGTCAAAAATAATGATATATAGAGAGACCACCTTGGGATCCTTGAGAAAATGATGCAAAAAGCTATGGGTGGCTCTGATAGTGACTTGCACTAAAATACAAAAGAGTTAAAGCTTTTAACAGAAAAGAGAGAAAGTAGCACTAGAAGTTATTCCTTCTTATGTTCAACATCCATTTGAGCTGCACCTTTGTCTGAAGGTATTCAGATGCAACTACTGAAGTTTCTTGTGTGAATGATGACCACCAATCAGCTAACTTACATCATCCTCTATATGATAAGTTGTTCACCCTATGCTCATAGGTCAGGTGCATTATTGGAGCTCATTCATCTTCAAAATCATCAAGGTCATCTATTGCAGGCTTACTCCTCTTGGGCTTTGTCATATTGTCCCATGTACTAACCTATTCCTTTGTGGGCCATGGAAATTGCTAAATGCTCTGCAGTTGTTTTTTCCGTCTCTCCCATCTTGCACCAGCAATCTGCTTTATATCTACGAACTTGCGCCTAAAGTCCATCTCTACCTTGAAAGCTTCATCAAGAACTATGTTGAAGTGATCTATATCAACCTCATTGCTATCTTTAAGGAAATCCTCCTTCTTAGGTAGTAAGAGATAAAAATATGACCTCCATGTATCCAAATTATTTACTTCTCCTTCCTCTATTCTAATCTGAGGAATGAACCTATTGAAACCAGGTCCAAACATTTCCATTTTTGCCTCAATTTGATTAGCCTTAACCTTAAAGAAAGATGAAGCAACACTAATCTTTGCAATTTCAACTCCCACTTGCAAAACTACCTCTGGGATGTCATTCCTTAGAGACTGCACTACTTCTAGTCTTTGAAACAATGATTCCCTTATTGACCAAGTTGAATGATAGGTCCTCAAAATAGAAACAAAATTGTTTACCTCATTCTGCAAACTAGGTAATTTGTAATATGCAGTATAAACTGCCTCTTCCTTGTCCTTTAAAACTTCTATCCTATGTTGCAAGATTTTCAACCAAGATTACACAACAGCTTCAATTTTTTCTATGTTCACTTTCTCTTTTGTTTATGTAGCTTCTTCCTCATCCCCACCTTGAGTTTCTATCTGAGGTGGATTTTTTGGTGGTGTAGGGGTAACTATAGGTATGTTGAGGATTTGTTGTTGAAAATCATCCACACATTTCTCTAATTCTTTCTTTTTCATTATTCATATCTCTCTATCCCTCACCAATGCACTATAATCCTTAAATAATTTTTGGTCCCTTTCTAATAGTTGCTTGGTTTTTTCCTCATTTAACATAGAAAAATGAGTTAGCACTTGTGAAATCTCAAGATCTCCAGTGTTGTGGATTGACCACACAATCTTGTCACCATCCATCTTTTCTTAGATGTTTAATAAGGAAGGCTTATGATCCTTTGGATAGAGGCTCCACATAGCTAGTGCTTGATTTCTAGGGCTATATCCAAACCCTCTTATCAAATACCCCACTTGGGTCTCTGAAGTTAAATTTACATTCTCCTACTTTCTTATTTGGTCAATTATGAAAGAAGAGGCCAAATCCCACCCAGGAACAAGCAGTATGTTGTTGGCTTTTACTAATTGCATAGCTTCCTCAGGGGTGATAGTTTTAGACTCAGGATCATAATCCTTCAAAGCTTGGAGGGCCTCATTAGGGACTTGGCCTTCCTCTATGATCTGCACAGTTGATGCAACCTATTGTTGCTTGTTCCATAATAGGAATTACTTGAATTCATCTGACTTGATAAAATTGTCAACATTCAAGAAGTCATCATGTTCTAACATTCTTTCATCTTGTCCTACGGCCAAAGGAATCTCAACTTCTTTTCTTACCATCTTCTATTTTCTCTTGTCTTATCTGATCCTCTGCCTAAGTCTATGATCATGGGCTCTATCTCCTGGAAAGAGAGCCTTTATTTTGTGTCCTTTCTTCTCAAGGACCCATTCTTGTGAAGACTCTCCTATTTAGAATTTATTCTTCTTATGAGGAGGTTCATTAGTATCTTGAGAGTTAGGGAGCTCTGTCAAATCCATTATGACATTTTCCTCTCCTTCTTGCCTAACAGGAGATTCGTGTTCCATAGCAGGAGGGTTGTGTATTGGGTAGCCTCCATCACTATCCTCATAATCTGATTCTGACTACTTCTCTTTTTCCCTATCCTTGTCATCTATTTTGTCCTCAATTGAGTTGACCAATGTATGGAAATTATCCATCATCATTTCTAGCCTTTGTAGATAAGGCGATGTAGGGTAGAAACCCCCAAAGGACAATCCCTTCTTTTTTATCTTGTTCTCCAATGAAAGTAACTCATTATATTGCTGGGCTCTTTTGTCCACTTCTTCATCCTCTATGATGTTCCCGATGAGATCTTCCTCAGGATACTCCTCATGTCTTTTATTTATAGCAATGGAAGGAGTGTAATATTTCCTAGCCATTATAATGAAACCCTCTATGTCAACATACCTAGGTGCTCCAACATTCATCTTGAACTAGCTCAACCAATCATTTAACTTTGCAAATGTATTATTCCCAATTGTGAAGTTGCATATACAGAATTGTCTAGGGTTAAATGTACCCTTTTTATGGGAGGCTAAATGCTCCTTTTCAGTTAGCATTAGCTGCCAAATAATCTCGAGAAAAGAAATTCTCGGTTGAACAAAGAAAGGTAGAATATGGGGTGGCTGGGGGCACCCATAGATTCTTATCATAGTAAAAGTTTTTTCAAAGTAAATTTCTCCCCAGATGTGGCCTTTAGCACATTTGTCAAGAAATTGACAAGGTCTTATTAGTTGTAGAGCCTTTACTGGTAGTCTGCAAAGATTCTCTCCCAAGTCGATTAGAATTGGCTGCACCATCCAATTCTGAAAAGCACAAAAGTCACATTCTGGCGAAGTCTTACTACATGCTCTAATCTAAAATTATACTAGATTTTGTCTTCACTTCCACATTATTTGTGGCCTGAGGTCCTGTACGTTCATGATGTTGTAGTTGTAGAATAGAATGAGGTGCATCAAAAGGGAGAAATGCAAAAACCTAGGAGAATTTTCCCTCCTTCTTATTGCCTCCAATTCCTCATGCATTCTATCAATGACTTACCCAATGTAGTCATATCTTTTTCTTGTGTGCATTTTTTGTGAGTCCAACACCATCATTAGGATGTTAGATGTAACCGTATCTATCCCACCATCTACTCTTTGCACTCTACACAAAGCATATGCAATATACTTCACATAGAAGCATAAGTCTTTGAAAAAGTAAGGGGTTGATCAAGCCATTGGTGCAGTGTAGTTCATGTTGCCTTGTGGAACATGGTTTTGAATCTCCTTTGACACAAGGATAGATTCTTGAGTATACCTATTGGCCTGGGCTTGTAGATTGATTTCTGTGGCCATGGGGATGTTGATACCGAAAGTCCTCATGAAATAATTTATGTCTAATGTAACTAAAGTCAATCCATCATGCCTTATTATTTTTCTAGCTAGGGGGTCATAACCATTTGCTAACATAATCAACAAGTCAATATCTATGAAGACGTCTGGGATAATTAACTTGGCTAACCCTAAGGTCCAAGGGTTTGATATAGGTACTAGACTATCAACATTTTTATAAAAATATTTAAACAATTGCATCCCAGTAACCTCAGGGATTCTTGCATCTCTACAGTTGCTTAAATTATCAATGAAGCACTCGACGCTAACCTTTTTTTTCTATGATGATCCTAGTAGCAAGGTGAGAAACTCATTCGAGTAGCTTTCTTTTTCCTTCTCCTTAGAACCCTTGCTAGTAGAAGCCTCATTGGTTGATGGTTGACTCATTTTGACTGTAAATTGGAATTCTTCTAAAGTTTTCTGAAACTGTGAATTCTCTAATTGCTAGAAAACTTACAAACTCTCATATCTTTTTAGCTCTGGCTCTCCAGAATACTAGGTAATTTTAGAATGAGTGACAATTAGTTATATTTATTTCATCGAATTGAATGCAATTTCCCTTTCAAGACTTCAAACTCTGTAATTCAAGTCACTTCTGCAATTACTCGGCATTCCCTCAACTTCAATTCACTAGCCATGAGATGAGATAGTGACAGGTAATCAAATTTAATTTATGGCAACCTAGCGACTATAGGGCCAATCATAGTGGCTGAAAGATTTAGCACCTTTTCACATTTTTCTGAGATTAGGTGACTAAAGGGAAATCTTTAATTGTTACATCATGAAATAATTTCCAGAGATAGGGAAACTATAGTCTGAAATCATGGTTGCCAAAATATTTAGCCATAAATCATTTTATCTCACAATCAAATGACCTTGGGAAATTGTAATTTTTCATTCCGAGATCTGGTGACTATAGTCTATCTCCCAATCACTGCAAAATTTATCATTTACCAATTTTATCCTGAGATCTAGCGACTATAGTCTTTTCTAAGTCTCATGTCCTTATTTATTTATTGAGAGACTTAGCGACTAGATAGTGAGTCTCTTAATCGCCAAAAATTATTGACTTCTCAAACCTTTTTTGGAGACTACCCAATCTTGTTTATCCGGATACCTAGTGACTGAAGAGAAGTCCCTTTATTGCTGAATATTTTTTCAATTTATTATTTCTTCATGCGATTGCATGATAGCCACAAGATCTTAATCTGATGGTAGCCGCTTAATCTCTGCACTTTCATTATGACTTTGACTTTCTCTAGAGACCTGGAGACTGAACTTATCTAGAGACCTAGCGACTATAGGCAAAAATCTTTTATTTACTTCATTTGGAGATCTAATGACTATAGCCTATCTCGTAATGACTGAGAGATTATTAATCCTTTATTTTATTCTATGACCAATTAGGAATGAACACATCATCAAATCCAGAAGATGGATTCATATTCCTTTTTCATTTTTTGACCTCAGTTAATACTTAACCTTTAGTCATCTTGTGATCACGCGACTAAAGTTACCTTCCAGTCGCTAGATGATTTTCTTAACCCGAGTTTGATTCAGAGACTGGGTGATAAATCACTTCTCACAGTCGCTGCAACTTTTCTTAACTCATGGTTCAATTGGGAGATAATGTGACCACTACCTGATTGAAACTATATCAACGGTTCAGATATACTCATTTAAAATCTTTATCTTAACCCATCACCTTTTGGAGACCACATCACTGAAGATATCGCATAGTCTCTTAATATTTCTCTTTACCCTGGTTAAATCTGGAGACTACATGAAACCTTTATTCACCAAGTTGCTAGATATCTTTCTTAACTTTAGTTAGACTATGAGATATAACATTGACCGTTGATTCTTCCTCCATCTTATGGTTATCATTGAGTCACTGAATATATTATGGCTTAATGGCTTCATTATGAGATCAAGAGATAATTGTGTCACTAGATCGCTGAGTATTTATAGCATAACCACCGGGAGTCTGAGAATACCCAACTACTACAGTCACTGGGTCGCTAGATTTTAACATTAACCATCTGAGAACTGGGAGACCCAGCAATTGAAAAGAACATAACCGCCATCTTTTATTTGGAGACTTGGTGACTACAAGTGAGGTCTCATAGTCATTGAATACTTTATTACTTCACTATCCCATTAAGAGATCATTTGACTAAAATCTTTTTGTATCTGGAGATTGAGCGATTATAGTTGCCTTCAAAACATTCATCATTGTAGTCGCTAGATCTCACATTGAACATCTGGAGACTTGGTGACTGAAAAACATCCACTGAGTCTTATGAAGAAAAAGAATATTCTCCATAATTAAAGATATTGCGTGATAAAAGTATTTTCTAAATCGCTAGACTAAGAGGAATATGTTGAAAACTTTCAGAGACTAGGCGACTAAGCAGTAATTATAAAGTGCACATGCTTAAAGGTTCACTTAAGTAATTTGAAAAAGTAACGGCAAAATAGAACTCGATTAGGTTTTTGTAGGGTTTTTCAACTTTCAGAAGCATTTTTCACCTAGCACTTAGGTTTTTCCAGCATTATGGACAAATCTTAGCATCTGGGACAGGAAGATTGTAGGAAAAATAGCACAAAACTAGGAAAATTGTCAAAGAAGCAAAAATGGAAATGCAACTTTGAAAACTTTCAAAATACTACCAATAGTGGCTCTCTTTGAGGATGCTTAAACACCAATTTATAGCAAGAAGCCAGAATCTCTGGGTAGCAAACCAATCAAAACTTAACCTACTGCAGGAAAATACTAGACGACTTGAAATAAAGAACACCTATACACTAAGAGACTATTGTGCATGGAACATAATTCATTATAATTAAAGAAAAATTTCAAGAATTGTTCATGCACTGGCAATTCCTATTCTTCACCATCCATATTTTTTAGGAAATAAGAATCTTTCCCATGAGCCTGATGGATAATATAGGGACCTAACCATAATGATTCAAATTTCTTATTCTTTCCCTTATCCTCACTTCTTGCATTCCACTGAAGGACCAAGTCTTTAGGCTGGAACTTCCTGATAGTTTCCCTCTTGTCAAACATATACTTTATTTTTTGTTGTAGTCTATTTTTTTCCTTTTGACCTTCTCTCCTTGTTTCATCCAATTCAACAAGCTAGAGCACTCTATCTTCCAGATGATCAGATATTTCCAAATCTTCCTCTTGCATGAATTTGTGAATTGGCAACAAGTTATTCATAGGCAGCCTTGATTTAATACCATAAACCATTTCAAAAGGAGACCTACTTGTGGCTCTTTTTTCTATGATCCTATCTACCCATAAAGCTAATTTAAGCTTTGAATGCCAAGTTCTCTTGTTCTTTTCTAAGGTCTTCTTCAGGATTTGCATAATACTCTTATTGCTTGATTCTACTTGCCCATTAGCTTTTGGGTGATATGGGGAAGAACATGACATCACTATGCCCACTCCTAGATAGAAATCCTTGAATTCTTGTGATCTAAAACTCATGGCATTGTCCATCACTATCTTGACAAGAACACCAAACTTTGTAATAATATTATCCATCAAGAAATCAATAACCACTATGCTTGTAGCTTTCTTCAATCCACTTAGTGAAGTAGTCAATGGCTACAATTATCCAACTATGTCCTCCACTAGACTTCTCAGTAAACTCTCCAATGAAATCAATGCCCCACATAGCAAAAGGAGCTTCTGCCACTACAGGATTCAACATTAATGCTCCTGAGAATTTCAACTTGTTTGAGAACCTCTAGCATGGTTCACACTTTCTAACAAATGCATGGGTATCTTTGAACAGTACAAGCCAATAATACCTAGCTCTTAGGATTTTATGAGCAGTTGCTCTAGCTAAATGGTGTCATCCACACATTCCAGAGTGCATTTCTTTCAAAATTTTCTCAGACTATCCTTTGTCTAAACACAACAACAAGATCTCATCATTGTCCTTCCAATACAAATCACCTTGTAGTAACACATATCTCTGGGCTTGCAATTTTAAACTTCTCCTTTGATTATCATTAAGGTCCTTTGGGCAAATAACACTCTTGATGAAAAATACTATATTTGTGTACCAGGGCTTCATTTCAATGCTAGTGACATCTCTTCCATTGGTACCAACATTTTTTACCTGAATTAGGTCCATATTTTCTTCAGTCATCAGCTTTGCTAGACCTAGTCCTCTAAAAAGTTTGGTAATGTGAAGTTCCAAATCAAATTCCTAGATTATGTTGATCCATTTGCATCTTTTTCCTGTGACCTCACTCTGTACTAAAATGTCTTTGACTGCAACATGAGGGACATATGCATTTACTTTAGCACATACCAGATAGGGTCTAAATGCTTTGACAACTTTTACCAAAGCATAAGCTTGTTTTTCCATCAGCTCATAATTCAATTTTGCAGACTGTAATGACTTGCTAAAAAAGGCAATGGGGTGTTCAAATCCTTCATCATCCTTTTGTAGCAAGACTGTTGTAATGGTGTGAAAAGATGCAAAAGAGAATAGAGAAAAGGGCTTGGAATAATTAGGAGATGTCAGAATAGGAGCCTCCTGAATTGTTTTCCTTATCTTCTTAAAGGCTTCTCATGCTTCTTGATCCCACAAAAATTTTACATCTTTCTTTAGTAACTTGACAATGGGTTTAACTAATTTAGCAAAATTTGCAATGAATCTTCTGACAAAAATTATTTGTCCCAAGAAAGACTGGACACCCTTGAGATTTTTGGGAGTGTGGACCTTCTTAATAGCTTCTACCCTTTCAGGATTAGTTATCACTCCCTCTTTAGACACTATATGGCCTAGTAGATTTCCCTCAATAACAAAAAAGTGGCATTTCTTAGGATTCAAAGAAATACCATATTCTAGAGCCTTCATCAAAACCTTTTCTAAGTGCTTACAGTGATCCTCAGCTCTCTTAGAATATGTAGTCAAATCATCTTGGTACACAACCATGAGGACATTAATGAGGTCTTTAAAAACCATATCCATCACCCTTTGGAAGTTTGCTCCAGTATTTTTTAGACCAAATGGCATCCCAACATACACATACGTTCCCCAAGGGGTAGTAAATGTTGTCTTGAACTACTTTGATTCCTTGACCAGGACTTGGTTATATCCTGAGAACCCATCCATCATGGACAACAAATCACAGCCAGTCACTTTATGAAGCATATCTTTCATATTAGGTAGTCCATAGTTGTCCTTGAGTGAAGCAACATTTAAATTTCTGAAATACACACACAACCTTATATCACCACTCTTCTTTCTGACTGGTACTAAGTTTGAGACCCAAGAAAAATGTCTAATGGGCTCAATGCGGCCTACATCCCTCAGCTTGGTCAATTTTGTTTGCATTTTAGTAGCTAATAAGGGATTAATGGGCCTCTTCTTTTGCCTGAATGGTTTGGTGTCTTCTTTCAAAGGAATCTCATGTTGAAACAAATCTTCCCTATAGGCCTTGAGGTCATCATATGACTAGGCAAAGACATGCTTATATCTTTTCAGCGGCCTTATTAGATTATTCCTTAAATCCTTACTAAGACATTTCCCAATGTAGACAACTTGAGGGGAAGTTTGTGACCCTAAGTTTATTTCTTCTAGGTCATCCACCTTGGCATTTGATTCCTGGGACATGTGATTGTCATTTATTTTGAACATCCCTTCCAACTCGACTAAACCCTTTGGAATATGATTAGAGGGTAATTGTACAATCTCATTTCCCATGACCAAATCTTTTCCATCAATAGTTTCTTAATAAGCATCAAGGTCAATTTTCTAACCATCATACAAATCTAGGCCTTGAATAAACCTTAAGATATCACTATCATACTCAAAAACTTTCCAATTACAAACATTATCAGGGACAGCTGGCCTACTTTTTATTTCCAATTTTGATACCCTAATAAGGGTTGCATCATTTCTTTTCAATGCAACATTTGAAAGGAAGTCTAACATAATGTTTTTTGATCTTTCTACCCAGAGGATATTAAAAGCATAAAAATTTTAATTCTATCCCAAACAACATATTTGTATAACTTAAGCCTATCATCCTTAGCAACATATTGTGATTTGATCTGAGCAATAATTAATTGGGAATCTCCATAAAATTTTAAACATCTTATACCATGTTTGATTGCAATATCTAATCCCAAAATCAAAGCCTCATACTCAGCAGTGTTATTTGTGCATTGGAAAGTTAACAAAAAAGAGTATTTAAAAGTAATACCTGATGGGGATATTAGTAAAACACTAGCTCCTGAGCCCTCTTTAGAGAATCTGCCATCAAAGTATAATTTCCATAGTCCATCTTGTTGTAGGAGTAATTCATCAACAATTGGATCAGTGTTCTTAGGCTAAGGCACAATTTATTTTATCATGAAGTTATTCATGTCAATATCTACACAAAAATTTAGATCTTCAGGGGCTACCATCTCAATCATTACTGATTAACGAGGTTCTTTGTACAACTTTACCTCAGTTCCATTCACAGGGATTGTAGCATATGACAAGTCTAATTGCAGCTTTCCTCCTACTATTGTTGCCCACTGTCTAGATAGTAGCATACCATAATGAGGCTTGGTATCAACTACAACAACATCCATTTTCTAGGTGGCCTCAGGAAATGCAGCAATTTTCACCTCTATTCCAACCAAGGTCCCTACCACAAGAACTGTGCTGTTTTCCATAGAATAAAATCTACCATTAGATGTATCAACTTGAAGTCCTAACTATTTCATTACATGGTAGGGCATCACTATTGCTGCAACACCAGAGTCTATCATACAATTCTTTAGCAATAAATTATTCACAATTAAAGTGACATAGAAAGGATCTATGGAGGAAGGCACTTGAGTTACAATATTTCCAACACAAAAGTTAGAAACTCCTTTAGTTATCTCAGGTCTTGCCATTGGTACTTTCCTTTTTATCACAACAAGAATGTCTTCTTGCTCATTAATCAGAGCCAAAGTTGTTGCTTTATGATCTTTTATTTTCAACATTTCTAATAAAGGGATAGATACCCTCATCTGAGATAGAGCATGTCTCATGTCAAAAGTTGGGGCCTCAGTAGAAAGATCAGATAAAAAAATTTTCCCACTAGCCCTCTTATTTCTTTGTTCTATGGTATTTTCCTCATTCTTCTTAGCATTCTAAACTACAACAGGTTGTTGCTTGTTCTTGTTGTCCTTTCTTGGGGAAGCAATAGGTTTAGGAGAAACCTTACTTTGAGAATCATTTTTGACAAAAACTGACTTAGGAACTCCTTGATTTGCATCAACCTTTCTATTTCTCAATTTATAAGAAGATCTAGCTTGAGAAATGGCAGCCATGGTCAGATTCTTAATTTCTTCTTTACTAGGCTTTCTCTGATGATTATCTTCCATCTCTGGTCTAATCATATTTATTTTTCCGGTCCTGGTATCAGATTCTTCATGATCAGAATGGGAAAATACTTGTTTCTCATAAGCAGGGAGAGTTCTCCTCCTATAGTCAACATCTTCTACTATCTCTTCATCATCTGAAGAGGCAAAATCTTCCACTCTCTCAGTAGTGAACATATTTACTATAGGCTTTTCAGAGCCTTCAGGGTCTCCTGTAGGTAGATCTTTTGGCTCATATTCTAGAGCCTGAGCAACAACAAATTGAAAAGGTGAATGAGGTATGCTGCAGGTCACACACCATGGAACATTTTCCACATTGTGGGTAGTATTCTTTTTCAAAGGATCAGGTGTATCCCTACCCTTTTGTGGCTTATGCTTATAAAACACAGGCTTCCCATCTTTCCAATTTGTCTTATATGGATGGTCACGTAGAATAGGGAATCTATCCTACCTTTTATAAGGTGGTCTATTATCTTGGAAACTCTTTCCACCTTTATCAAATCTTGTAGACAAATCCTTAACAACATTTTCCAATTTGTCAACCTTGTCCTCTTCCCTGACGTGTTTCACATTATGTGGCCTTATCTCTTTCCATGATTTTCCTTCATCCCTTTTATACATTTGACCAAATACTTTCCTATTGCTTTCAATATTTATTGCTAATTTGAAAGCATCTCTCAAAGTACGTGGACTTTTATCTCTTAAGAGGTAAGACATCTTTCCCTCTATAGCATTGAAGTAAGTAGTCAAACAAACTTCATCATCCAATCTTAGAGCTTGGAATAATTTTTATATGGCCTTCTGAAACCTACTATTGAACTCTGACATACTTTCATTTGCATGCTTCTTGATATTATTGAATTCATTTAGCATGTAACTGGAGTTGACATGTTCAGCATATTGCTCTTTAAAAATCCTTACAAATTCATCCCATGAGGCACTACTATTTTTAGATAAACCTATGTACCAATCCCTAGCATCTTCTATCAAAGATTGAACAAAAAATTTCATGACAACATCTTCATTCTCAATCTCATAATCATTTATTTTATCAGTAAAAGACTTGAGGTGTTCTTCACATGTAATAACTGAATAGGGGTAAAATGGAATCACACCTATTCAAATGTATATGATTGTATAAATGTATGGGGGAAATATGAGATCTACTCCTAAATCCAAATTCCCAATGGAGAGATCTGATTTGATCAACCAAGAGGTTAATACACAATCGAATCAATGTATAGAGAATATGAAAGAGAGAGAAAACCCCTATATTTCCCTATGGTAGAATTGAAATGTTTGGAATTTGAAATAATTGAAATACAAGTACTAACTTCAAATTAGGGCAAATCTAGAAAATGCCAATTTCTGATGTCTGTTTGTACTTTCGGGCAATTCTGCAACCTGTTTCAAACTGGAAATGCCAAGATGAAGAAAACCCAAAAATCTTTTCTCTTTCCGTCGACAAGTAGTCTTTGACCCTTATAAAAGGTCAAAGGCTACGTTCTTTATTTGAAGGTCGATTTTGACTTTGTTCACAGATTTGGAAAGTTCACCAAAAAGGGTATCCAAATCCGCTCTCAGATCTTAAATTCTGCACCTGCACCTGCAAGAAAAATGGAGTTTTTATTTGTATGGGGGGTTTGCCTTGGTCAAACCCTAATTTAGGAATTAACCTTGAAATTGAATTGAAATGTAGTGTGCATAAACAAAGCAACTAAAATAATTCACCTTGCTTATGTTGAAGTCCTTGTAGAGGATTCGAATCCTCAAATCCATAAATAGGAATGCTTCAATGGATGTAGAATGAATGTAGGATGTCTCAAATCAATGGCATTTGATCTTCAACACCAATCTTGAATTGATCTTTGCATATGAGGAGGCTTGGATGAATGTGGAAGGATGGATCTTCAAGGGGGCTCCAAAGAGATTGAATCCTTCAATGGCTAACAATGGATCTCCTTGATGGATGAATGCTTGAACACTTGAATTCTTGAAGGCTTTCTTAAATGCTTGAATTCACTTGCTTGCACTTGAGAGAGGAGATTGCAAAACTTGATTGAGAGATGGATTGAAATGAGAGAGGAAGGCCTCCTTTTATAGTGAACTAGGGCACAATCCTCTAGAGGGGCCACTTTGGAGAATTAAATCCAATTAGGTCCTAACCTTTAGAAAATATACCTAGATTAAATGCAATTAAAAGATTTACCTTTTCAAAACCTGAAATGGTTGACCCGGAGGTGAGAAACAAATATCCACAAAAACCCGACACCCGAAAATCAAGGAATCTTGAAATTTTGAATAGAGGGTCAAGGATGAGGTTGGAACTAACTAGGTCAAGATCAAGGTCAACTTTGACCTTTTGGTCAAAAACCTCAGGATCCTGTCCCAAAATGTTATGAAATGTAGATATGAAGTGAAAAATGGGTACAGAAGGAAGCAGAATAGGGCGGAAAAGCCAGATACATGCAAAGACCTGATCAAGGTGCTTAACATGACCCCAGACCACTTACTCAGAGGGCTAAACACTCTTATCATGAAAGTGCTTCCATTTTAAGATGATACATTAAGCCCCCACTTTAGCAAGAGTATGGACTTGATGCAAACTCTTGGTAAAGGAGATCAAAATGAAAAGATAATCTTATCGTAATCCAAGGGACAAAGAGAAACCTTAAGCCCCCAGGGACTCAAGTCTTCGTCGACTCCTAGATCACAATAAGAGAGACATCTCTAGAGAGAGAAAGGAAGGGTGTGATTACCTCGCCCAATGAGAACTTATGCCCCATTGTGAACCACACAAGGAAACGACACAACTGGAAAGATGGAATTGAATTGCCTAGTGAATGTGGCTACTCACTAGTCAACCTATCAAGGATTCATCCTTAGGAATATTTTATTCCATAAGAATAAAACCAAAAAAAACTAAAGAAATCTAGTCTTAAGGACACCTCCGACCTTAAGGGATCAAAATATATATATGTTTGAAACTGGAGGGATCAAGAGATCCTAAAATATAAATCCATGCTTTAAGGATTAGTTACTAATCCAAAAAGGGAAAAAAAAGGTATTTTGAAAAATATGTGCGTATTGAAAAGTGTGTGTGTGCAATAGGTGAGAAGAGCATATGCCCCCATGTTAAAGTCATTGCTGACACTTTAATAGGAGCAATGGATTTAATGGAAACATAAACAACTCCACTAATTACATTTCCACGTAGAGATGCCCCCAGCTGAAGACAAATCAAGGGAAATATCATGAAAACATACAGAGAACACAAAAGGGATCTACCTACCATGGGGTTGGTATGATCATAAGATAATATATATATGATATTATTGCAAATGAATTGACATCATTCCCCAAAGAAAGTAGAACTACAATCAAAAAGGAGGAAAGATCACATAAGATATATGAAGGAGAATCTTTTCAGACCATGACATGGAGACCAAAAAGAATCAATGCTACAATATCTCGAATGCATAGAAGAATAGAGATATGTATAGAGGAATTTGAACAATAGTTTCGATTCCTTTATCACCTTGTACCAATTGAGTAACAAGGATCGTATAACAAAATATAACAAAATTTAGCAAACACATTATGAGAGAAGCACAATACAATAGGCAAACACACAACAAAGCTACCACGAAGGACAAGTTGGTCAAGCATGCCGCCTACTCTCCCCATCTCATTGTATATCATTTAGGGAAGGTGGGTAACTTGCAAGAGGGACTATATCCAACACAGTAGGAAGGATAGCCAGTTCCAAACAAGGATCCTCTTGAGAATCACAATGTTCGAACTAGGTGTAAGAGTTAATTGTGATGAAAGCATATTAGGTAAATCAATGTTAATGTCAATAGTCTCATATTCATCATTAACATCATCAGTATCATCAGGAATATCCTCTTCATCCAAATCAATCAAAATAGGATCTAAGATAAAAATAGAATCATCATAATCATGCATATGAACATCATCATTAGTAACAACTTCTTCTAACACATCATGCATAGGTTTATCTGAAGAAGGTAGAGATCTTTGAAGAATAGAATTATGAGCTTTAGCATGAGCATGATGCTTTTTAAAATGTTCATTAGAAGATCGATTACATTTTGATTTATTTGAAATAGGTTGAGAACTAGGAGGAACAATCACAGGATCCTTCACAGGTTCTTTAGGAAGATCAATAGGATTATCAACAATCACAGGATCTTTGATAGGTTCTTTAGGAAGAGTGATAGAAGGAACTTGATTAACAGAACTAGAAGTCATAATTAAAGGAGGTATAGAAGGTGTATGCAAAAGACCATGATTAAGATCCATGGGAGGAATTCTTAATTCAAGAATCTTATGATGTTTATAAGCTTGATATGAACGAAAAATATTATCAAGTCGAGGAGGACATGAATTAGGTAATGAAGGCCAAAAGAAATCAAGAGCAGCACAACCTCTAGGCCTAAATGGTTGATATAAACTATGATTAATCATCTTCACTTCTTCATCATGAATGAACTTAAGACACTTATGGATAGGTGAAGCAACAACATGCATGGCATTCAACCAAGGCAAACCTAGCTTAACTTGAAATTGATCAAAAGTAGGAACAACAACAAAGGAAGTGTTCACAATTTTTCCATAGAGTTCAACTGGTAAAGTAATAGAACCAAATAATGGATAAAGAAAACCATTACAAGTTTGAATCCACACATCCAATGTATCATAAGAATCACGTTGTAAGATTTTCATAAAAATATTTTCTTCAGTAATAACATTAACTAAGGATGTAGGATCAACAAGACAACCATAGGTAGGTATCTGAGAAATCCTAGCAGCAATGTAAAGGGGACCATTAGGAGCCTTAATAGTCTCAAAGTCAGAAAAGGTAATCAAAAGTTCCCGAGGTCTTTTATTCTTAGGTTGTTGTTGAGGTTTAGGTTGAGTTTTCAGTTTAGGTTTAGGTTTTGGTCGAGGTTGAGATTGAACTTGAGATTGAATCTAAGGTTGAGGTTGAGGTTGAGGTGGAGATACAGATTGACCAACATGCTCCACTTGATTAACAACATGATTGAGATCATCCATCTTTGAATCATACATAATTTTCATAGAAAATGGTTGAGAAATTATTTTAGTATCATGCTTAGGTAAAGGATTCGTATAGATTTGAAGGTTTTGATTAGGAGGAGAGACAAATTTGTTCCCACTACCATCAAGATTATCAACAGATAAGGCATTAGAGTCAATTAAGTCTTGAACCTTATGTTTTAAAGAATAACATTTCTTAGTATCATGACCATTCTGACAATGATATTGACAAAAAGCATTTTGATCAAAAGATTTAGAGGTAATTGTAACAGGTAAAAGAGGTCGAATAGGAGGTAAAGTAATCATATTAGTACCTAACAACCTATTCATAATAGCATGTAAAGGTTCAGAAAGAGGAGTAAATGTATGATTTAATTGAAAAGAAGTGGATGCAGAAGTGGCATTATGAGATGCAACAACAACTTGATCAGTAACTGCATTCATTTGTTTGTTTATCTTGACATAGTTGTTGAATTTTTGAAATTTTTTTGGATTAGGAGCAGCATCACTCTTATCACCTGGAATAGGAGCCATTGGAGTGTTTCTCTCAAATTGACCTACTTGTAATTGACAATGATGAAGCATTGCACAAAGTTGTTGAAAAGAGGTAAATTCGGTAAGCAGAATCTTATCTCTAATATCCTTTTGCAAATTTGAAATAAACATATGTTGAATATCAATATCAGGAATAGGATAGGAAATCTGAGCATACAAATGCTTAAATCTACCAATAAATTTAGTTAATTTCTCCTTAGCACTTTGTTTACAATGCATCAAATCAGTCAAAGACACTTGTGAGCCAATGTTATTTTGAAATTGTTGAATAAAGGCATTAGCAAGTTTTGAAAAGGAATCAATAGAATAAGGAGGCAAGGAACAATACCATTGTAAGGCCTTGTCATAGAAAGTTCTAGCAAACAATTTGGCTAAAATCTTATGGTCATGAGCATAATCACTACAAAGGATTTGGAATGTTTTAACATGATGTGCATGATCTCCTTTTCCATTATAATTCTCAAGATGAGGTATCTCACCTTGCTGAGGAAAAGGAGTACGAATAATGTCTTGGGACAAGGGACTTCCCATGTCACATGTAGGGATACTAAACTTGTTTTGAGTTAAGGAAGCAAGTTGTTGTTGTAAGGATGACACAGTTTGAGCTAAACTAATGATTGTTGAATCATTAGAGGAAATAGTAGGAGTAGCAACATTAGACACACTAGGTAAAGTGTAAGAAGCTACAGGAATAGAAGACACAACTGGAGCAACACTAGGAACTATAGTTGGAAGTAGATTGGAATAAGTAAAAGGAACATTATGATATGAAGGTTGTGATGTAGGAAGGGACATAGAAGGAACACTCATAGGAACAGAGGGAACCGTCACAGTCACCAATGAAGGAGTATAGGTAGGAATACTAGTTAAAGCATTAGGAGGTTCAACACTAGTGATAGGAGGAATCAACCCTAAATCTTGAGCTTCTTGAGCTAAAGGTTTAACATTTGAATGCACAAGGTGAGTAATACCATGCAAGAGGTTAACACCTTGATCACTATCACAGAGAACTTTCTTAAGAGCCTCTATAACTTGAATAGAATCTCGATTATGGTTCTCTTGAATAAGCCAATTACCCATTTTATCAAGTTTAGTTGAAAGTTTTTGAACTTGTTCAGGAGGAACTCTTAAAGCATCATCCTCATCATGAGATGAGTGAGAAAAGTTTTGCTCCATTATAGGATTGGAATCATGAAGAATCAAATTATCATCCGGGATCCTAAGGAAAGGAGAAGAAAATTCAAGATCAAAGGCACCCATGAGTCTATGACTTCGTCTAACTGGAATGTTATAAGTAGGACTAGTAGTAGTAAAGCTCATAAACCAATGAAATGCAAATGAACTAAACTAAAACCACATAAAGCATGAATATTTTTGTATTTTTGAAATCTAATTAGCATGCAAGATCTAACACAAAGGGTAAATCTAATACTAACAAGAGAAAAGGAATATCTAACACCACAAAGAAAGAGAGTAAGGTAGTCGGGTTCACCAAAATGAATAGGGGTAAAATGGAATCACACCTATTCAAATGTATATGATTTTATAAATGTATGGGGGAAATATGAGATCTACTCCTAAATCCAAATTCCCAATGGAGAGATCCGATTTGATCAACCAAGAGGTTAATACACAATCAAATCAATGTATAGAGAATATGAAAGAGAGATAAAAACCCTATATTTCCCTATGGTAGAATTGAAATCTTTGGAATTTGAAATAATTGAAATACAAGTACTAACCTCAAATTAGGGAAAATCTGGAAAATGCCAATTTCTGATGTCTGTGTGTACTTTCGGGCAATTCTGCAACTTGTTTTGGACTAGAAATGCCGAGACGAAAAAAACCTAGGAATCTTTTGTCTTTCCATCGGTAGGTAGTCTTTGACCCTCATAAAAGGTCAAAGGCTACATTCTTTATTTGAAGGTCGATTCTGACTTTGTTCATAGATCTTGAAAGTTCACCGAAAAGGGTATCCAAATTCGCTCTCAGATCTAAAATTCCACACCTACACCTGCAAGAAAAATGGGGTTTTTGTTTGTATGGGGGGTTTGCCTTGGTCAAACCCCAATTTAGGAATTAACCTTGAAATTGAATTGAAATGTAGTGTGCATAAACAAAGAAATTGAAACAATTCACCTCACTTATGTTGAAGTCCTTGTAGAGGATTCAAATCCTCAAATCCACAAATAAGAATGCTTCAATGGATGTAGAATGAATGTAGGATGTCTCAAATCAATGACATTTGATCTTCAACACCAATATTGAATTTATCTTTGCATATGAGGAGGCTTGGAGGAATGTGGAAGGATGGATCTTCAAGGGGGTCCAAAGAGATTGAATCCTTCAATGGCTAACAATGTATCTCCTTGATGGATGAATGCAACAATTGAATGTTTGAAGGCTTGCTTGAATGCTTGAATTCACTTGCTTGCACTTGAGAGGGGAGATTGCAAAACTTGATTGAGAGATGGATTGAAATGAGAGAGGAAGACCTCCTTTTATAGTGAACTAGGGCACAATGCTCTAGAGGGGCAACCTTGGAGAATTAAATTCAATTAGGTCCTAAACTTTAGAAAATATACCTAGATTAAATGCAATTAAAGTATTTACCATTCCAAAACCCGAAATGGCCAACCCGGAGGCGGGAAATAAATATCCCCGAAAACCCAACACCTGGAAATCAAGGAATCTTGAAATTTTGAATAGAGGGTCAAGGACGAGGTTGGAACTGACCAAGTCAAGATCAAGGTCGATCTTGACTAGGTTAGGATAGAGGTTGATTTTGACCCCAAAAGGTTGACTTTGACCTTTTGGTCAAAAACCTCAGGATCCTATCCCAGAATGTTATGAAATGCAGATATGAAGTGAAAAATGGGTGCAGAAGGAAGCAAAACAAGGGGAAAAGCTAGATACATGCAAATACCTAATCAAGACACTTAACATGACCCCAAACCACTTACTTACTTAGAGGGCTAAATGCTCTTATCATGGAAGTGCTTCCATTTTAAGATGATACAATAACATTATTGCCAGTAAACTTAAAGATCTTGTCTCTTACCTCATTCAGAATGACATTTGGCTGACCAGGGATACCATCAAAGAACAATGTCCTATATCTATCCAGATGGACTGGCCTCCTTTGAATATTCTATGAAGCTTAGGCTCCACCTCCTGCAGTATTCTGATGTACAACATTTCCAACAAGATTGCCAGTCAAGGGGATTGTATGACTTACATTTTGAAGTGGTCCTTGGACCACTTGATTGGAGACTAAGGCTTGGGTGTTAGGAAAAGGACCAGCAAATTGATTTTGTGGTATTGGCCCACTAACAGCATGGATTGAACTACTAGCATTAGTATTCATATTAGTATGAAGGAAAGAAATTTTCTTCTTCATCTCATCCGCAGCAGCCTCTAACTCTAGCTTTTCTAATTGAGTGGCCAAATCTTCTTTGGCTTTTTCTGCATTTTCTAGATCTAAGCTAGGTTGAGACATCGTAGCAGGATTAGCATCATTCCTTTTGGAATCATTTATGGTAATCCCAACTATCTTTTTCTTTCCTTTGTCCAATGCACCCATCACCTTATTCTTGAGATCTTGATTTCTTTTGATTTTTTATGGATGCAACTATCTCAAGACATGGCCCTCACCCTCAAACTCATTTTTCTTAGGATTTGGCTTATTGTTATTTACTTGTTGTCTCAAGATTTGGACATCCCCAAATAAGTCACTATTTAAACCTGTGACCTTCTGTTTCAGACTATTTTCCTAGATCTCATTGTTCTTTGTATTTCTAAGGAGCTCTTGCTTCTCCATGAGTAACTCATAGATTTCTTGTTCCTGCTCCTTTTTCCTTTTAGTAATTTCTAAGAATTTTTCTTGGTCCCTTCTTCTCAGAGACAAAACTTCTTCCCTTAATTTCTCAGAATCATAAGATTCAGTGTTAGCAGTAGAAGCATATTCTATCTGATCTAGGTTTTCTTGTGCAAGGAAGAAACCAATATCTATAAATTCATCCTCCTGAGGAGGACTTACGGACTCAGGATCTATTCTTCTAAGGAATTTAGGATTCTTGGGAAAAAATAGAATCTCATTTTGGGCAGGAATTGGTACATATTCATGAGCTAGTCTAGGGGGAATCATTTGTAGTTGTTCCTCTCTTGGACCACTGCTTTCTACTAGGAGTATGCAATTCTTCACCTATTTTACTTTCTAGGTGATCCCTATAGTATGACCTAGTATTCCTCGGCCTACTCATGATATTTTGACAAGATAATCACAAAATTTATAAAATCTCTTACCAGCAACTGGTAACACAACGCTTAGATTTGCCACCCACAAATTTATTGGAATATATTGATAAACTGGTCTTCTATATGAAGCAATAAATTGTTAGCAAAACTGTTAGCAAATTTATTGTAGAAAATTTTTAGAGAATCCCCAGCAGAGTCACCAATTTTGTTAGTGCTCAAAATTGCAAATGATCAAAACTTAATCAGAAAAACTCTAATTTATAACTCTAGCAGTCCCAATAGATACATCGGCAATAATCAACACTAAGGTATTAAGGATTTACAATCCTTCTTCTCTTTGAGCTTAAAACTTCAGGTGGGTATTACCTCTTTAGATTGAATTCTTCAAACATTACAATTATGACCTATATACTTGATATAGATCTAGTCATATAACTCATACAACTTAAAGTAAATCATTTTAATTTGATTGATGATAAAAACAAATGCAAAATAAGCATAGAATAGTGCCAAATCCTAGGGCATCAGAGTCAGTAAATGTACATCTACAAAAAATCTCTCAAGTCAAACACACCCAAACACCAGATAAAATGCCTTACAAATTACCCTCTTATGCATAAATCATATCATCTAATTCATATATAAAGACTAAAATCTCAGAGACCTCACTCAAGATGTATTGCTCCCTTGAAAGGAACTCAAGTTTCAACCCCACTATCTACCTTGTAGAAATATGTATCTAAAATGCCTTACAAATTTAAACACACAAAGAAATAAAAATCATACATGAAGACAATAAAATATATACATGGAAATTTAGCATATTTTATTGATAAACTTCCTATGTCAATACATTCAGAAACAACTGGATTCCAGAGAATAAAAAACTAAGTCTATAAGATCCTATGATAGTAAGTACTTCACCACCCTTTGGCATGAGTTAGAAATAACTATATATAGAGAGACCACGTTGGGATCCTTGAGAAAAGGATGCAACAAGCTACAGGTGGCTCTGATAGTGACTTGCACTAAAATACAAAAGAGTTAAAGCTTTTAACATAAAATAGAGAAAGTAGCACCATAAGTTGTTCCTTCTTATGTTGAACGTCCATTTGAGCTGT
The DNA here is from genome assembly GCA_027943335.1 of Chamaecyparis obtusa. Lineage (NCBI taxonomy): Eukaryota > Viridiplantae > Streptophyta > Pinopsida > Cupressales > Cupressaceae > Chamaecyparis > Chamaecyparis obtusa. The sequence continues at coordinate 683,791 of BSBK01001923.1, forward strand.
ACCTTTGTCTGCAGGTATTCAGATGCAACTGCTGAAGTTTGTTGTGTGAATGATGACCACCAACGGGATAACTTACATCATCCTCTATATGATCAATTGTTCTCCCTGTGCTCATAGGTCAGGTGCATTGCTAGAGCTTATTCATCTTTAAAATCATCAAGGTCGTCTATCGCAAGCTTAATCCTCTTGGTCTTTGTCATATTGTCTCATGTAGTAACCTATTCCTCTGTGGGCCATGGAAACTATTGAATGCTCTGCAATTGTTTCTTCTATCTCTCCCATCTTGCATCAGCAATATGCTTTATATCTATGATGAACTTGCTGAAGTCCATCTCTACCTTGAAAGCTTCATCAAGAACTATGTTGAAGTGATCTATATCAATCTCATTGCTATCTTTAAGGAAAGCCTCCTTCTTAGGTAGTAAGAGATCAAAATCTGACCTCCATGTATCCAAATTCTTTACTTCTCCTTCCTCTATTCTGATCTGAGGAATGAACCTATTAAAACCAGGTCCAAACATTGCCATTTTTACCTCAATTTGATTGGCCTTACCCTTAAAGAAAGATGAATCAACACCAATCTTTTCAATTTCAACTCCCACTTGCAAAACTATCTCTGGGATGTCATTCCTTAGAGACTGCACTGTTGCTAGTCTTTCAAACAATGATTCACTTATTGACCAAGTTGAATGATAGGTACTTAAAACATAAACAAAATTGTTTACCTCATTCTATAAACTAGGCAATTTGTTATATGTAGTATAAACTACCTCTGCCTTGTCCTTTAAAACATCTATCTTATGTTGCAAGATTTTCAACCAGGATTGCACAACAGCTTCAATTTTTTCTATGTTCACTTTCTCTTTTGTTGCTGCAACTTCTTCCTCATCCCCACCTTGAGTATCTATCTAAGGTGGTTGTTCTGGTGGTGTAGGGGTAACTGTAGGCATGTTGAGGATCTGTTGTTGTAAATCATCCATACATTTCTCTAATTCTTTCTCTTTTATTATTCGTATCTCTCTATCCCTCACCAATGCACTATAATCCTTAAATAGTTTTTGGTGCCTTTATGATAGTTGCTTGGTTTTGTTCCCATTTAACATAGAAAAATGAGTTAGCACTTGTGAAATCTCAAGATCTCTAGTGTTGTGGATTGACCATACAATCTTGTCACCATCCATCTTTTCTTGGATGTTTAATAAGGGAAGCTTCTGATCCTTTGGATAGAGGCTCCACGTAGCTAGTGCCTGATTTTTAGGGCTATATCCAAACCCTCTCATCAAATCCCCCACTTGGGTCTTTGAAGTTAAATTTACATTCTCCTGCTTTCTTATTTGGTTAATGATGAAAGAAGAGGCCAAATCCCACCCAGGTACAAGCAGTATGTTGTTGGCTTTTACTAATTGCCTAGCTTCCTCAGGGGTGATAGTTTTAGACTCAGGATCATAATCCTTCAAAGCTTGGAGGGCCTCATCAAGGACTTGGCCTTCCTTTGTGATCTGCACAGTTGATGCAACCTATTGTTTCTTGTGCCATAACAGGAATTGCTTGAATTCATCTGACATGATAAAATTGTCATCCTTCAAGGAGGCATCCTGTTCTAACATTCTTTCATCTTGTCCTAAGGCCAAAGGCAACTCAACTTCTTATGTTACCATCTTCTGTTTTCTCTTGTCTTCTCTGATCCTCTACCTGATTCTGTGATCATGGGCTCTATCTCTTGGAAAGAGAGCCTTTATTTTGTTTCCTTTCCTCTCAAGGACCCTTGCTTGTGAAGACTCTCCTATTTGCATTTTTTTCTTCTTACGAGGAGGTTCATTAGTATCTTGAGAGCTAGGGAGCTCTATCAAATCCATTATGACATTTTCCTCTCCTTCTTGCCTAACATGAGATTCTTGTTCCATAGCAGGAGGGTTGTATATTGGGTAGCCTCCATCACTATCCTCATAATTTGATTATGACTGCTTCTCTTTTTCCCTATCCTTGTCATCTATTTGGTCCTCAATTGAGTTGACCAATGTATGGAAATTTTCCATCATCATTTCTAGCCTTTGTAGATAAGGCACTATAGGGTAGAAACCCCCAAAGGGAAATCCCTTTTTTTTCATCTTGTTCTCCAATGAAAGTAACTCATTGAATTGTTGGGCTCTTTTGTCCACTTCTTCATCCTCTATGATGTTCCTGATGAGATCTTCCTTAGGATACTCCTCATGTATTTTATTTACAAGAATGGAAGGAGTGTAATATTTTCTAGCCACTATAATGAAACCCTCTATGTCAAAATACCTAGGTGCTATAGCATTCATCCTGAACTGGCTCAACCAATCATTTAACTTGGCAAATGCATTCTTCCCAATTGTGAAGTTGCATACACAAAAGTGTCTAGGGGTAAATGTACCCTTTCTATGGGAGGCTAAATGCTCCCTATCAGTTAGCATTAGCTGCCAAATAATCTCTAGAAATGCAATTCTTGGTGGAACAAAGAAAGGTATAATATGGGGTGGCTGGGGGCACCCATAGATTCTTATCATAGTAAAAGTTTTTTCAAAGTAAAAGTCTCCCTAGTTGTGGCCTTTAGCCCATTTGTCGATAAAGTGACAAGGTCTTATTAGTTGTAGAGCCTTTACTGGTAGTTTGCTAAGATTCGGTCCCAAGGTGATTAGAATTAGTTGCACCATCCAACTCTGAAAAGCACAAAAGTCACATTCTGGTGAAGTGTTACTCCATGCCCTAATCCAAAATTGTACTAGATTTTGACTTCCCTTCCACATTATTTGTGGTCTAAGGTCCTGTACGTTCATGATGTTGTAGTTGTAGAATAGAATGAGGTGCATCAAAAGTGAGAAATGCAAAAACCTAGGGGAATTTTACCTCCTTATTATTGCCTCCCATCCCTCATGCATTCTATCAATGACATACCCAATGTAGTCATATCTTTTTCTTGTGTACATTTGTTGTGAGTCCAACACCATCATCAGGATGTCAGATGTAACCTTGTCTATCCCACCATCTACTCCTATCACTCTACACAAAGCATATGCAATATACTTCACATAAAAGCATAAGTCTTTGAAAAAGTAAGGGGTTGACCCAGCCACTGGTGCAACGTACTTCATGTTGCCTCGTGGAACATGGTTTTGAATCTCCTTTGACACAAGGACAGATTCTCAAGTATACCTATTGGCCTGGGCTTGTAGATTGATTTTTGTGGCCATGGGGATGTTGATACCAAAAGCCCTCATGAAAGAATTTATGTCTAATGTAACTAAATCTGAGCCATCATGCCTTCTTATTGTTTTGGATAGGGGGTCATAACTATTTTCTAACACAATCAACAAGTTAACATCTATGAAGACGTCTAGGACAATTAGCTTGGCTAACCCTGACATCCAAGGGTTTGATATAGGTGCTAGACTATCAACATTTTTATAAAAATATTTAAACAATTGCATCATAGTAACCTTAGGCATTCTTGCATCTCTATAGTTTCTTAAATTATCAATGAAGCTCTCATCACCAACCTTTTTATTCTGTGATGATCCTGGTAGCAATGTGAGAAACTCATCTGAGTAGCTTTCTTTTTCCTTCTCCTTGGAACCCTTACTAGTAGAAGCCCCACTAGTTGATGGTTGACTCATTCTAACTACAAATTGGAATTCTTATGAAGCTTTCTGAAACTGTGAATTCTCTGATTGCTAGAAAAATTACAAACTCTTGTACCTTTTTAGCTTTGTCTCTCTAGAATACTGGGTAATTTTAGAATGAGTGACAATTAGTTGTATTTATTTCGATGAATTGAATGCAATTTCCCTTTCGAGACTTCAAACTCTGTAATTCAAGTCACTTTCATCATTATTCAACATGCCTTGAACTTCAATTCACTAGTCATGAGATGAGATAGTGACAGGTAATCAAATTTAATTTTTGGCGACCTAGCGACTACAGGGCCAATCATAGTCATAGAAAGATTTAGCGCCTTTTCACATTTTTCTGAGATTAGGCAACTAAAGGGAAATATTTAATTGTTACATCATGAAATAATTTCCAGAGACCTGGTGACTATAGTCAGAAATTATAGTCGCCAAAAGATTTAGCCATAAATCATTTTATCTTGCGATTAGGCGACATTATGAAATTGTAATTTTTCATTCCAAGATCTGGTGACTATAGTCTATCTCCCAGTCGCTGCAAAATTTATCATTTACCAATTTTATCCCGAGATCTAGTGACTATAGTCTTTTTTATGTCTCGTGTCCTTATTTATTTATTGAGACTTAGTGACTACATAGTGAGTCTCTTAATTGCCAAAAAATGTTGACTTGTCAAACCTTTTATAGAGTCTACCTGACCTTGCTTATCCGGAGGCCTAGCGACTGAAGAGAAGTCTCTTTATTGCTGAATATTTGTTCAATTTCCTATTTCTTAATGCGATTGCATGATAGCCACAAGATCTTAATCTGACGGTAGTCGCTTAATCTCTTCACTTTCATTCTGACTTTGACTTTCTTTGGAGACCTAGAGACTGAACTTATCTGGAGACCTAGAAACTATAGGCAAAAATATTTGATTTACTTCATTTGGAGATTTAGCGACTATAGCCTATCTCGTAGTCACTGAGAGATTATCAATCCTTTATTTTATTCTGCGACCAATCAGGAACGAACATGTCATCAAATCTGGGAAAAAGATTCATATTCATTTTTCATTTTTTGACCTTGGTCAATACTTAACCTTTAGTCATCTTATGATCGCATGACTAAAGTTACCTTCCAGTCACTAGATGATTTTCTTAACCTAAGTTTGATTCGGAGACTAGGCGACAAAGTACTTCTCACAGTCGCTGCAACTTTTCTTAACTCATGGTTCAATTGGGAGATAATGTGACCACTGCCTGGTTGAAACTATATCAACAGTTCAGATTTACTCCTTGAAAACTTTTATCTTAACACATCACCTTCTGGTGATCACGTGACTGAAGATATCACACAGTCTCTTAATATTTCTCTTTACCCTGGTTAAATCTGGAGACTACACGAAACCTTTATTTGCCAAGTCGCTAGATATCTTTCTTAACTTTGGTTAGACTGTGAGATATAACGTTGACTGTTGATTCTTCCTCCAGCTTACGGTTATTGTTGAGTCACTGAATATATTATGGCTTAACTGCTTCATTGTGAGATCAGGAGATAATCGTGTTGCCAAATTATTGAGTGTTTATAAAATAACCATCGAGAGTCTGAGAATACGCAACTACTATAGTCGTTGGGTCACTAGATTTTAACAGTAACCATCTGAGAACTAGGAGACCCGGCGACTGAAAAGAACATAATTGCCATCTTTTATTTGGAGACTTGGCAACTACAAGAAAGGTCTCATAATCGCTGAATACTTTATTACTTCACTATCCCATTAAGAGATCGCTCGACTGAAAGCTTTTTCCATCTATAGATTGAGCGATTATAGTTACCTTCAAAACATCCATCATTGTAGTCGCTAGATCTCACATAGAACATTTGGAGACTTGGCGACTGAAAAACATTCGCTGAGTCTCATGAAGAAAAAGAATATTCTCCATACTTAAAGAGATTGTATGACAAAGGTATTTTCTAAATCGTTGGACTAAGAGGAATATGCTGAAAACTTTCGAAGACTAGGCGATTATGCGGTAATTATAAAGTGCACATGCTTAAAGGTTCACTTAAGTAATTTGAAAAAGTAATGATAAAATAGAACCTAGTTAGGTTTTTGTAGGGTTTTTGGACTTTCATAAGCATTTTTGACCTAGCGCTTAGGGTTTTTCAACATTATGGACAAATCTTAGCATCTGGGATAGGAAGATTGTAGGAAAAATAGCACAAAAATTGGGAAAACTATCAAAGAAGCAAAAATTGAAATGCAACTTTGAAAACTTTCAAAATACTACCAACAGAAGGAAGACAAGAGAGAGAGAGAGAGAGAGAGAGAGAGAGGAAACAAGGAGAGACATACATGTATACAAACATACATACATATATCTATATAAATATATGTATATAAAACTATATAAATGCATAGATACATACATAAACACATATTATATATAAAGTTTACAAGCATACATGTTTATGTCTTCATAACAAATGATCAAGTGGGTATCTCTAAAATTACCACCATAATCTTGCACACCTTCTCATCTTTCTAACCATATATATTTTTCAATTTTTGGACAACATTAACATAGTGAAATTTAATTTTCTTTACCAGTGTCTTGACATGCTTCACAAACATATGTCTACCATTTTTTTAATAACTTTTTATCTACTTGGCCAATTGAAAAATAAATTACATATTACTATTCTACACTTGAATCTATACACTTTTTAAAAAAAATTGTATTTTCAATTATTTTTATGCAAGTTATGCCAAGCACACGAACGTGTACCATATTTTCAGGATGTGGTCACTTCAAAAAATCATTAAAAAATGTACTTAACAGAAAATTATAAAAAAAAATACACAACTTCTAGATCTCACTCTTACCTACCATCCTACCAAACACTTTTCAAAATACTAAATCTAACTATATCTTTTGTTGAGTGCAAGGAAACAACTATGTTATGAATTTTTGAAAACATTAGGAACATTTTTTCATGCGCAGAGGGTTTGACCCTTTTGATCTTATTCATTTTTAAAAAACTTTAGTAGTTTAGAAACTAGATTCAAAGTACTACAATTCTTATTCTTTACACATCTTCTAATTTTGAGTGCAAGAGCCTCTAGTTTCTCTTTGAAGTTCAGGTTTACCCGATTTTAGAAAAAAAAGTGGCCACTTATACCCCCCTTTTTGCACACCATCATGGTGCACCCACCCCATATTTTCCTTAATATTGTTGACAATAGAAAAGACAATTACCTTCCATTCAGTAGCTTTTTCTTTAAAAATATAGTTGTTGTGTTACTTCCATAAAGCCCAACTAGCATAAAGAAGAGAATATCACCACAATTCTCGAGTGAAAGGATGATAGGTGGGGGAATCCAACCAAAGGAGACAATTTGAGGGTCTTTTGACCAAACCCACTGCCTAGCAAATAAAGACATAATTTTCTACCTTAGCTGCCAAGAATAATGACAAGTAAACAAAAGGTGAGCAATAGATTCCAAATTCTTTTCACATAAATAACATCTATTGACCAATTGGATTCCTTTCTTCTGAATGTTATCCAAGGTGAGGATTTTTTGATGGAAAACCATTGTGAGACCTTAGTTGACATGAACTATTTTAGGTAATGTGTTTGGTTGATTAGGACTAGATACAATAGGCAAATATTAAGGTGTCTATACTAGTAGCTCGAGGGTAAAAACACAATCAGGTGTCACCTTTTAGGCTAACTTATCAGCATGATTGAATTTAAGTATTTCTAACTAAAAATTAATTTTGGTCAAATGTATGGTCTACCTAGATTCATTCTAGCTAAGTTAGGTAAGTTCATTAATTTTTCCAATTGGAAATGTCTATTAAATGCATGTTTTATACCACTTTGGGTCCAATTATCACAAAAATAAAATTATTTTAGAAAAGTGGCGTTTCAATAACTCCTAATCTTTTTAATGACATTTTTTAAAAAATAAAAAATACTTTTTTGTAGAGATCATAGTCAAGAATATCATCATATAGATTTTATAGTATTTTAATTAGACATAATTTATTGTAATTAAAAAATATTGCAAGTAGGTATTTTAACAGTCAAGGAGATGTTGATTCGGAGAAAGAAAAAAAAAGTAAATCATATTATATAAATTTGAAAAATATATGGTGCACTAGAGGAGAGAGTCCTCTTCAAGAATATATATTTCTTTTTTTTATTGGGATAGATTTGTTATGAAAAATATGTTGCGAGATGAAAAGTGTCGATTTCAGTGAGTTGGAATTTGAATTATTATAAAGGAGAAAATATAGGTCACAAACTAATTTTTATTTCTTCATGCACTAGCTATATATGTCATTTATGATATCTATGACATATTTTGAAATTTAGGGAAAAAATATTTATTTACATATAATTTTTTGGTGGGAACTAGACCCCTAACTTTAAGCATTTTTCAGCAACTGAAAAATTGTCTTTAAAAATTAAAAAAATATATCAATTATTATTCAAAAAAATTATTAAAAATATTAATCATAAACTTCATCCATTTTATCACATTTAATTAGTTTACATCATCTTCAAATTCTAAACATAAATGTCATTTGTATACTATTCAAGTTGAACAACTTTGATTTTGTTAGCCTTTTCCTTTGTAAAAGGGTGACAACTTATTGTGCTTTTACCCTTGATGAGATGTAGAGACAAAGGAACTAATATAGATTGATGAGATGCAACTCAAATAAAGTTTTTTGATATCAGTTTGGAGGAGCTTCACCTTATTGAGTTTAGTAATTCAAGTGTTCAAGATAAGTTTGATGGAATCTTTATAGATGAATGGTGATTAAAGATGTTAGATTGTTAACCAATTTTATTTAATTATTTTATTTTGAATGTAATCATCATTTTGTATATAATATTGACAATGATAGAATTGAACTACATGTTTGTAAACCTAAGAAATCCCAACCACAAGCCCTAGATCTGAAAACTAAACCTGTCATCATATCAATGGAGCTCGTCTTCATGAATGCAAAACAATAAAATTTAAACAAAGTTAGAATAAATACACTTAAAACATACTTGACTCCATTGGTCTCCTATCCTTTAAGATCTTGTATTGAAGGATGGTTTCTCTAAAAAATTCTAGCATGTGCACATGAAGACATTAAAGGAATGGAGTTTGGTTGATTGATGCAAGATGATAGTGTAGACATCTAAAATTATCCTTTACATTCTAATATTAATTTTTAAATTAATATTTATCTTTAAAATTATGGTTGATTATAATTAATTAACTATATTTTTATATTCTTCTATTTATTTAATTAAATTTATTTTAATTAAATAAATTCATTTTCCCTTTCTAATTAAATTTTATTTAAATACTATCTTTAATATATTAAATGTAATTTAATATATTATCCCCTCATCTCTTAATATAAAATAAATTTTGTTTATTCTATTCCTCCACTACCCTAAAATTTTTCTAAATTATGATTAAATTAAAAATTATTTTAATTGAATCCCTTTTCCCTTTCTCCTAATCTTTCTTGTTGCTAATATTTTTCTAATCTTGATTAAAATATGGATTACCTCTAATCATGTACACAATCACCTTTTTCCAAGGTAGCCACCTCTCCATCTCTTTTCTCCACCAATCATTTTGAATCCTTCTCTTTTTCCCTCTAAAAGTGAAGTTTGACTTTTGCATATTTTGCCTCTTAATCCTAGGCACTCATTTATTTTGCCTCTTCATATTAACAAATCCCCTTTTGCCTCTTAATCTTGACCATCCATTCTTTTTCCTGTTAATCTTGGCCAGCCATTCTATAAAACGGAGGTCCCACTCCTCATTTGAACTTAGTCATTCTATTGTATCTTCTTGCATCTATTAGATAATCTTGATATCACATGTTAGGTAACGGAATGAATCTAGTTTTGTTTCAATCTTGCATTCTTATCTTAGATTATCATTTTCACCCTAACTAGTTGTTATCTCTTGCATTTTCATTCTTTAACATAGATATTACATTAAATTGTATCATCATTTTGTGAAGATTAGGGCAAGTTCCTCATACTTGTTCTCAATCCTTCACTCATCAATCATAGTGGGATTTACTATATTGTGTTGGAAAAGCACACCCACACAAATATCTAAGAATAAATCAAACAAGGTTTTGGGTTCCCTTGTTTTAGCTCATCGAAGGTTGTAGTAGAAATTTGGTTTCATTACAAGTTATTTATCATGCTTATTCTAACTTAAATGCTTCACATTTCATGTGTTTTCATGCTTTGATTTGTGGTGCAGCTATAGGAATTTTATTTGCATACATTTTGGTGTGTCCGATGGGTCCACCCATGGCCGCAAAAGGGAGGGGAACCAAAGCAGGGGAGGGGGAAGAAAAAAGAGGGGAATAGTATGAAGATAATAATGATAGAAAAGTTCTCTATAGATCACAAGTAGGCAAGTATGCATAAGCTCATTAGGATAGACAATAGGATTCAAATGAGAGGAGAAAATGTTCTTTTATATAAGTCATCATTAAAATCAAGGGTAGAGATTAAGAGGCGGAAGAATGGATGACCAGGATTAGAGCGTAAGTAAGGATAATGTAAGAAATAATGAAAATGCGGGGGATTAAGAGGTTAATGCAAATGAAGGGATGATATTGAGTGGTAGGCACAAGATATTGACTTTTTGGAAATACATCAAAAGGTGCATTGAATCTAGATATGTTTGGAGACGTGAAGATGGAAAAGTTAAATGTAGTGACAAGTGGCATTTGTGACATTCTTATGAATTTAGAGTTGATCCATGTGAGTGGAGAATGATTGGTTGAAATTAGAAAGAAAAGGATAATGAATTCATAAATAAATAAAGGTATTTATTTAATTAATAGTAGAAAGGAGGTGGAAAGTGGATAATTTAATCATGAGATATAAAAGACTTAATAAATTAAATCATTATAAACAAAAATATTTATTTAAATAATAGAAAAATATGTTAACAAATTAATTAAATAAATAATAACATTGGAGGGCTAGCTTGATTGGTTAGAACTTCTTGTATTAAAACACAAGATCACAAAATATAATGAATCCTCCATCCTCAAAACCCATGAAACATAGATAAAAATAACTTTTTAGTTATATATTTAGTATTATAACATGTTCTATTAAAACCAATAAATATTACTTCAAACCTAAAATCTTTAGGAATAAAGGGTATAAATGCCATCTCTTGCTTTACTTAAAAAAAATAAAAATCCTTTCTTATATGACCGACTTGTCTAACCTAAATTTACACGAATTTGTAATCTTCGTTCATTTTACCCTTTTTCTCTTTAGCGAAATGTGTTAAATATAATCCTCGTGAAAATATATCTATGCCATAAATGTACATTGGACATCTCTTTATGTTTGGTCTATTTGTAGATAGTCATAACTCATACGGCATAAGTATTTTAAATTATTATAAGTTTAAATGAGAATATTCCAAATAAGTTTTGAAAAACAAATATTTTTTTCCATTAGTAGACTTGAAAATTCTGTACATTTTTTTTAAAATTTTTTTTTAAGAATGTATTCTTACAATGTTAGTACTATTAGAAATATTTTTATTACTTTTGTCTTTAAAGTAAGATATTTAATATTTTTATTTCTTTAAATTTGATATATATATATATGTGTGTGTGGGGAAATTCTTAAAATTTAACAATTTCTTTTGTTTTTTTCCTTTCTTCAAAATTTCAATCTTCTATTTTATGTAGATAGATAAATCTATATTCTAAGTCTCATTTTTTCTTCATTTTGATAATAAATTTAGAACATTGATCTAAAATAATTCAAAAAATCATGTCTAACATCTTGTGGTATCATTGTGTATGTAGGCATCTATTAGTGATTTATTCCTATGACCCACATCAAATTTTTAATGACAATAAAATAAATGTATATATTTAATTTAAGTGAACCTTGCTTTTGACTTTGATTGCGTGTAGATTATTCTTTAACCTAACTTCTTAGTATCTTTTTGTGTGCAGATTAGTCTTTGGTAATAATACTTATTATTATTTTTATATATAAACTAAAACTTAGGAAACATCTCATTTCATTTATCTAAAAAATAATCACAATCTTAAACATTCAAACTTAAATAAATTAATATTAAAATAATTCAATATTGATTAGTAAATAAAGATAGTGAATGTGTACCATCATCATTATCTTAGAAATGTATACACAAATATAATTTTGATAATGAAACTACACTAAATATTATTGTTATTAAGATTTAATTAGGTAATTTCTAAATCAAACTAACTGATCTACATTTCATATAGAGCACTTTTCACAACCTAAAACCATCTAATATGAAATTGAATAATCTATTTTAAAATGTAGAGTTTACCCAAATATTATTAATTTAATTTGACTGATATTTATTATAATAAGCCTAGACCTTGCCAGCTTTAACCCCAAATAGATTATTACATATTTGAAAAATCATATTATTGAATCCTATTTGGGATGCTTATCTCTTTGGGGAAAATCCCAACTTTTACAACGACTAAAAATTCCATCATGAAAGAGAAAACTTTTATAAAGCTCTTAGCATTTACTGTTTAAAGGAAAAGACATGGATTCAAATAAAAAAAATTAAAATTTGATACGTTGATCCCTCATGATCAGGCGTTAACTTTCATGACAACATTAATGAATAATAATAATTTCAGAAGATTCTGTGGAATGTAATAATTTGTTTAGCAGACCATAAAACATTTTAATAAGATGATAGTTAGTGGGTATTTACCCTGACGTAGTGATGAGTCGATATTGGGCTTACAATTGGCCACCATTAATCAATTATCAAACCTCTGAGACTCTGAATGGCTGTCATTTTGTAAAGTCGAAAAGGGAACATTAAAAGCTTGCATTACAGACAGAATAGACAGTGCAGTATTAATTCACCATGTTCATCAGCATATCTACTGTGTAAACTGATGAGTTAGATTTGCTCTATAATTAGAATTAGGGCAGCAATTAGCAAATTTCGAAATTGTTAATATGGATATGTTGTACGTGTTTTGGGTGTCTAATATGAAATGAATTTAGTTTCTTTTATTCAAGGACATAATTATTACGTGCGTGCATATCTCAAAACAAGAGATTGCATGAAACTATAAAGAAATAATTAATGTTCTGTAAGGAATTCCTAGAGATTCCCTTTGTGCACTATTAAAACAGGGAAATTTGAGACACGAAAATCCACGAGTATAAAAATTTGTATGTACTGTTTTTTCCCTTATATAGGAGGAGGGAAAAAGATTCCCTGTCCAATGCCCAAGGCAGATAAACCAGAAGAACCCGCCAGACAAAATCATTGGCTATGCGAATTTCGAGAAACGAAGGAAATGGATATAAATGCGATAGCGATTTCTCATAAGGAGATGATTATGGAATGACTTAAAGTAAGGTCTAAATTTGACAGGCGAAAATCAAATTTTATTCTCTCCCATTTGGAGATCTTTTATTAGTCACAAATCTTTTTTGGTGTTTAGTTATGAAAGCATGATATCATAGAAGAATCCCTTAGATGGCTATGTAAATTTGGAGGAAAACAAGATATAAATGCCAAAGTGATAGCTCACAATGAGATTACTTGAATTTAGGTTTTCACATTCAATTTTATTTGTTAATCAAATTATTTTTATTTTGAAGATTTTATATCATTTGTTATTTGATATAAAAGTATGAGTCTACATTAGCATTAGATTTATCCATCAAACAAAACTTTTCACTAAGCAAGTTTTAAGAAGGGATGAAATGGACATAAGTATAAAAGATAGTTCACAAGGAGATTACAAAATGATTGATATTTAGGTCTAATTTTGATAATTGATCTTATCTCTCAAACAATATCTTATATTATCTATAAATTCATTTTGTAATTCGGTATAGGAATATGAGCTTACATCAATACTTATTTAGTTGCTAGCTAGTGACTAAGGCTTATCTATTCCATCAAAACCATATGAGACAAATCTCAACCTCATCTCTTATATCATACATTTGAAAGTTTAAGCTTCAGTGGATGGCGTAATCAAAGAACATACCATCATACTCATCAATTGTACTCAACCAAAAAAGGCATACTCAACCAATTAAAATTTCTCATAATATAAATCTATAATTTTCCACAAGCTCATTTTTCTATTTGATACTAGAACACGAGCCTACATTGATATCTCTTCACCTATGAGTCAAAGATTAGAAGTTATCTATTCCCCCAAGCCATCTTAGAGAGATCTGAGCATTTTCCCTTACATCACATAGATAAATGTTTGATCTTCGGTGGATGACGTAATGAAAGAACATACAATTACACTCACTAATTATACTCAACCATAATATATATCATATACTCAACCCATTATAAATTTTCATAATATAAAATCCATATATATTCAAAATCTTTCATTTGATATGCTACAATCTTTAAATAAAAGGAAAGGTTATACAACCATCAAACTTAGGATGCGACTCAATATTTTAGTTTTACTCATCTAGAGAACTCATTGTAATTACTTTTAAAATTAAGTTCTTTTGTAGAAGACATAATCAAATAACATACCATCACCCTCACCAATTGTATTTGACTAATGTAAACATACCATCATCCTCATCAATTATGCTCAACTAGTTCAAAATATATACTATAATTCTTCACAAGTTCACGTTGTTATTTGACAGGAACATTGAGCCTTAATTGGCCTTTCCAACCATGAATAAAAAACCAAGGGTATCTATTCTATGGAAATTGTTTGAGGCATATCTGATCTCGTCCCTTACATCATACATCAAAAAGTTTGGTCTTTCGATTAATGGAGTAATGAAAGACATACTATCACGCTCACTAATTTTATTGAACCAATAAAAGTGTACCACCACCCTTCCAATTATACTCAATCAATTAAGTTTTCTTAATAATATAGTTTCTATAATTTTTGACAGGTTCATTTTGCCATTCGATTCAAGAACATAGGCCTAAATTGATATCTCTTTAGCTAGAGTCAAAGACTGAGAGGTATCTATTCTACCAAAATCATCTTAGACAGACTTGAACCTTATCCCTTATAACATACACATAAAACCATGGTAGATGATGTAATGAAAGAACATACTAATTATACTCAATAAATAAAATATTCCATCATCATTGTCATTTCTTTTTTTATTGAAATAATGCAAAAAAATATAAATAAAAGCACCAACAGACTCGCAAAATATAAAACAATAGTCTAAACTACAACTCAACATGAACATCATCATCCTCAATAATACTCAATTCATTAAATTTTTTCATAATATAACTTCATATATATAGAAAATTCTTCATTTTCATAATACAATCTTCTTAAAATAAAAGGAGAGGTTATACGGCCATCAAGCTCAGGATGTGACCCAAATGTCGGTCTGATTTTACATATGCGAGAACTCTATCCGAGTACTTGAAAAACAAAAAACCATCTGTGAGTACTTTAAAAAATAATTGGAATGGCGCCCTTTTCAAGAAATGGTCCTATGCACACAGGTGCTTATTACCTAAAATTAATTAATTAATGTGTCATCTGCGTGAAGTAATCTTCTCCTAATGACGAACACGGTGACGGTGACGGTGCCTCTTTTCTCTCTAATCACGTATAAAATTTCCCCTCAGAAATAAGTTGGATTGTGTAATAAAAAGGCGTGAAGAAAGACGGAAAGAGACAGTTTTGTTTGCTTTATCCTGTGTAGCTATCAAGTTGCCCACGTGAGAAAAGTGGTGATTAATCAGAGCAGCCGCCAGCCGGTCAAAACGCATTATTTGACTTATGGTTTACATGTAGACACTGTCAGAACACTCAGCAGCAGCAACTTCAGAGCTGTTTAATTAGGTGAAAGGCGCCTTTCAGGATAAATAACTATGGAATTCCATATCATTATCAAAATTCTTTAAAACTCAACGTGAAACCACTGGGAGGAAGCAATAAAACAAAGCCCAGAATCCCAAAGCAGTTAAAAAGTGTAGAAAAGGGTGTAGGATAGTAAGTACAGTATTATCTACAAGAAGACAAGAGGACAAAGACAAATGGCCATTTGAGGCAGACTTTTAGTTTTCCCTTGGCTTGTATCAGTTTTTTTTCTTCATTTTGGTCTCATCAGTTGCCTGGTTTGATGGATTGATGGAGTAGAAGCAGAGGAATGTGTGAGGGTGTGCCAATGGCTATGGTTTCTTCTTCAGATGCCCTAGAAAGGAACAAACTCATTAAAACCCAACTGGAGGCCCTTGTACAGAGCATCCAGTGGACTTACTCTATCTTTTGGCAGCTCTCTCCTCAAGAAGGGTATTTCAACATATTTGTGGATTGTTTCTTGTTGTGTTTCTGGATTTTGATTCTAAGGTGGTGAGTCTGATTGTTACAGTCTGTGTTTGTGTGTGTGTGCATTTGTTTTGACATTGAGCAGTGTACTGGAATGGAGTGAAGGATACTACAATGGAGATATAAAGACTAGGAAAACAGTTCAGCCCATGGAGCTGAGCCCTGAGGAGCTTTGCTTGCAGAGAAGTGTCCAATTGAGGGAGCTTTATGAGACTCTGTCTGTGGGAGAATCAAATCAGCCTGCAAGAAGGCCCTGTGCTGCCCTGTCGCCTGAGGATCTCACTGATACAGAATGGTACTACTTGGTCTGCATGTCCTACACTTTCGCCCCTTCTGTAGGGTGGGTATTTACTCTTTCCATTAAACTCTTCCATTATTGCTCAAGCATTTATAAACTTAACCTTCAACACTGGATGTGAATGAATGAGATTTTAATGATGTCTGTCAGACCAACAGTCTAAAGAATACATCTTTAATGAATCAATGAAACATTTGGATGATGTCTGTGAGATCAGCAGTCTAAAGAACGCATCTTTAATCAATGAATGCGAGATTTTAATGATGTCTCTATAATCAGCAATCTAAAGAATAAGGAGTGAAAGATTTTAATGATGTCTTTATAATCAGAAGTGTAAAGAACACATCTTTATGAATGAAAGATTTTAATGATGTCCTTACGATCAGCAATCTAAAGAATACATTGAATGATTTGAATGCTGTCCCAATGATCAACAATCTAAATAACACATCTTCGAACTTGTTTTGATGTGGGATCATCTACTTTGGATGATCTTACTTCTTTTCACCTGAGAAACTGAAACTCAAAACTGCCACTTTGTCATCAATGCACAACCGACCTGAACTTACCATGGAGGGTATTGTTCACAGATTATATCAATCTTAAATCATAGGGATTATCCTATTGTTTAAATCATCAACAGTCTAATGAGCCCATCTTTAAGTTATCTTCGAACATGTTTTGATGTGGGATCTTCTACTTTGGATGATCTTACTTCGTTTCACCTAAGAAACTGAAACTGAAACTAGAAACTTTTCACAGATTATATCAATCTTAAATCATAGGGAAAATCTTATTGTTTAAGTTATCTAGGAAAATCCTACTGATTAATCTATCTTCAAATTCTTTTCTATGTCGGATCTTCTCCTTTGATGATCTGAGTTCTTTTCACATAAGACACACTGAAACTCAAACCTCAAAACTGTCACTTCCTCATCAATGCACAACCGACCATCACCTACCATTGACGGTACTCTGTTAACAGCTTATTTCAATCATTAATAACAATGCTTCTACTAAATAGGGAAAACCCTATTAATGGCAGTTGATTGTACGCATATAAAAGCAACCATTTTGGATACCAAGCATTCCAATGAATTTGGAATTTTTCAGAGACACTAAACTGGGTAGCATGGTAACGTACATGTAAGCTCTGTAAGTTTTTTGTTTTAGTATTGGAAAACATAATAAAGACGTATTCTGAAAAGGAAAACTGGTGTGATCTTTGAGGAGGGGCAGACAGAACAGACCTGCAAATCTGCATCCAACTTCCAAGGCGAAAAAAGTTGCAGGAAAACAGCGATGTTAATAGACGTAAAATCTGTTGCTTTGTCTGTCATCACTGAAAATCGTAGTTAGGAAAGCTGCCTGTAGTGCGACAGTATTACACGAGATTTAGGTCTGGGCGTAGCAGTCGGCCCCACTTTTGTCTAGAAGTAGCAGTGGGCCCCACTTTTTAAAGCATATTAAGATTGGCGATATGTTCACTCTGTGATCTGTCAATTTTAGCGCCGGCAACAGCTGGACCGCACTATCAGCGCTTCGTGGGGTCCACTGTTACACAGCAAAGTACAAATAAAAAGACGTAAAATATACTGGGAACTCCGAAGAAATAAATAGGTAAAAACAAAAATTAATAATGATAATAATACTGCTGCGTATCAGACATACGAAACTATTTATGCGCATTTTGGTCGTATATATTAACTGCCCGTTAACGGTTACGGCCCATGGGAGATTAATTTAAGAAAGTTAGCTTAATAGTTTATTAAACAAGGAGAACCATGAGCTAAAGTTTCTAGAAATGTATATTTTACAAGTGTAATAGTGAGGGAAATATGTTCAGAATTTTTTAAATTAAATTCGGTTTAATCGTTAAAGCACATATATTTTCAACTTAATAACCATAAGGTTGCCGATTCTCATTTTGACATGGTATAAGTGAATTAATGAAGATTTTTAATGACCAGCATGTTACCAGAGGGTTTCAGAACAACACAATGATGCTAAAAACCAATTTACCAATCCCAGAACAACCATGAATTCTTGCTGATCAAGCTTTTTCTGCTGTGAATTTTGATCAAAGTAATTTTCCATCCTTACTATCCATTCTTCCTAGAACAAAGTATATAGAGGTTCAACTTTGAGAATATCTATTTATTTACTTTGGATGTCCTCAAAAGTCATACAGTCCACCATGCAATGTCATTCTATTTCCACTAACCAGACATGCAAAGGCAAACCTTATCAGCCCATTCCTCTTTGAGTGTTTTCTCCCTGGTTTGTACCTAAGATGGATCGAGCTAGTTGTTAATTGGATAATTATCATTTTTGCTTTCCATTTTATATCTGCATTTATATAGTATTCTCTTTTCTTTCTAATTGTTTTGAGTTTGACCACAATATCACTTTGACTTTCCCTCTCACATACTTTTGTGATTTCAACATTCACATTTGGGCGGGTACGAGTAGATGTTATAGCTAACTTCACATATCTTAAGTTCTTAAATGGTACATTAGATTTTGACAATTTCTTTTGGTTGTCTTTATACTTGATGTGCCTAAAGCTCTTAAAAGGTACATTAGATTTTAAGTGGTCATTTTGAGTTGACCTCCCATACACATTCCTTATGTTTCATTGACCATTCACTTTAACCATCACAAAATCTGTACAATTGATCTAATACTCATGCACAAATGCTCTAGTAATGTATAATGTGTCCTATCAATATCAATGAGTTGCACAATTGGTCTTGTTACCAACTTTTTTACTAGCTATTGTGTACTACCAATGTGGGACTATTGTGTTGACCCACTAGATGATATTTTAGTGCGTTTTAAATTAGTGAAATCCAATGAACAATGATTGGGACATAATTGGACCCCCTCACCTACATTGGTACAGTTTTAAATATAAAATGATAATAATGATATTGTTGAGTTGATTTGGAAATGCATCACAATATGAAATATAACTAACTAAATAACAAAAATAAAGAGGGCTTAAGGTGATTTTTTTAATGTAAATCTTAATATTCCAACAACTTTGTTTACAAACAAGACATGCTAATTGAAACAAACAGAGGCATATTCTTTAGAGGTTTTTGTTTGAAAAAACAAATCTTGAGCCAAGGAAAAGTGTAACTCTCAATCTGAATTCCTAAGTTTCTAGATTTGAACTCCTCAATCATAGATCTCTTGAATTATTTGACAACGATCCATTGCTCCAACAAATTGCCTCATGAGATTCATGGTCTAATTCCTTAAATCCATAGACTCCTGTACTGTTTAAACAACAATTCATATCGAATTCACCAAATGTATACTTATCTACGAAAAGAAGACTTCATAATATATGCATTCTTTAATTCTTTCAATATTAGAAAAAGAAAAAAAATACTTCTTATCCAAAATACCATCAACGAACAGAACCAAACTCAAGATGATTAGAATCTGAAAGACTTGGTGTTATATATGAAAGGCTTTATATAAAAGCCATATTATGTTTGGGAATATACACAACAATGGTGTTAGGAACAAATTGCAAAAGCCTAGGATCAATATTCTTTTTGCAGTTTTCAGCCCTGCCATAGGGCAGACCATTTATAATTCCGTACCATATACTTCATTGAAAGAAGATTCAACAAGGGCTTCATTGGGCGAATGATCGAGGTCACGTGTCAAAGAATGAGTAGAATAACTTAATTTTGAGAAGAGATGTTGCAGAATTTTAAGGAATTGAAGGAAGTTCCTGGCCATGTGGAGATTGAACACAACGAGTTGAATAATTTTCAAGCCCTAATGGGTCACAATTCCTAAATACCTCGAACACCAATAGATTAGGAACTGCATTGACAATTAGGTCCATGCATACTGCTCCCACAAGTGGAATTGGATCAACCAATAATTGCAAATCGATTGATGTTTCTTTAGCACAGAGTTATTCAAAATATGACCCTGCATATACCACTGACAGAGAATGCAGATAGAAAAGAGAAACAAATTAATAGATGAAAAATATATTCAAATGACTTGCTGTTATGAAGCAGAGGCATACAGAAATAGACTTCTCTAATCATACCATGGATTAAAGAGCTGTGGACTAAGACAAGAGTGAACAAATTAGGACTTAATTGACTGAAATAGAACTGAACAAATTACTACCAATTTAGCATCTATTAACTTTGTACCTTATCTAGATTATTAATGATGGTAGATAATTATTCCTACATTCCCAATTTAGTCAGCATCTAGTTGTTGTTGGTTTGTCACAATTCCAGTCTTCTCAGCGCATAATTCAATGTTTGAGCATTGGGAGACCTTAAATGAACATGTGAACAAAAATGCTTTCAATTTCAACTCTACTAATCAAAGGGCATTTGATTTAATCGTAAAGTCTATGTTGTAGACACTTAGATAGTGCTGAATTCAAATCTTAGAAAAAGAAAAAAAAACTACTTCAAATCCAGTCTTCATCTTCAATTTGCTTGTGGAAAAAGAGGAGTTGAATTTTTTATTTTTTATTCTAATGTGAAACTTGGGATTTCTTGTTAGAGCTTTGCATCTCTGGTTGGCACAGTATATGATGATGGTGGTTGTTCATATCTCAAATCTTTGAGCAACTTCCTCAGCCAAGCTGCATCCTTCATTGCTTGTGTTGCTGCCATAGATTATTGATCTCAATAAATCAACCATCAGTTGCCTCTTGCTTCCCCAACTGCCTAAGCCATTTCCAATCTGAAAACAATAACTGGTTATTGATCTCTGCTATCAGCACCACTTCCCAAACACCCATCACTTGTACAAGCATTGCATCAACTTTGCTCCTTTGTAAACAAATCCCATGAAAGGCTATCCCTTTCAAACATTTGAAGATGCTTTTCAAAGTAGTCCAATGTTGTGCTCTTGTTTTGGATGAGTAGGAGTTCACCACTCCCACTACACATGCAATGTTAGTTCTTGTGTAGACCATTGTGTACACAAGGTTTCTCTCTACACTTTGATATGAGCTGCTTGTCGTCGTGCTTTCTTCTTTGATAATTTGTGGAGATACATAGACCATTAATTTGACACTACTCTCTATAGGCGTGCCTACCACTTTGCCCATACTCATAGTAAAACTTTTCAGAATGTTTTCAATATAGTTATGCTGACTACAATGGTTGCATTAGAATGCCCATGCTGGACTTAAATTCCACTTTCATTCCCACCCCTGTAATTTTACTAACAGATAACAGGTTTTTGGTTAGCCTCGAAACATTTAGAACAGTATGGACTTGTTTGTGCATATACCATCTCAGAGCTGTACCAAAACAACTCCACCATATATTTTGTACCTTTTGAGTCATTACCCAATAAACCTTTTGATTAGATATTCTAATAAATGACAAATAAATCTATACATGATGTCATATGTTGTGAGGCTCCCAAATTAATATACTAGTGGTGTTGATTCCTTACAGTTGTGGCCAACGCATTCACAAATAACTTAGACTCTTGACTTTGAGCTCCTTAATTTGTTGTGTTTGATTGTGGGTTTAAGATCTGGTACCTTTCTTCCTATAGTCATATAAATCTCTTCTTTGGAGAACTTCCACCATCAGTGATGGCTGCTTTCTCTTTCTTCGGGTATCATTTATTTCCAATCCTACGAGGCGGTGGGAAATGTCTTTTCTTCTCAACTCCGATTGCAGTGATAACCAAAGGTTGGTTTCTCGTTCCAACGTTCAAGGTAGTGGAAGTTTCAAACTTCAGTGGCATGTTTTTTCTTCTCAACTCCTCCTACAATAATAACTCAATTACCAATGGAGTTTGAGATCATTTTTTGTGTCTAGACTTAGAGGGACACCAAGATTTCAAACAACTAGGGAAGATTCCCCATAAGTCATAAGCTATCCTTTCTCCCTTGAGATTGAACCAACTACGAGCAACTGATTCAACGGAGATTGGAAGAAGTTGTTGTGTGATGACATTAATTTTTCATCAACCATACGTATACAAAAGAATTTTCTTGACGGGTACAATGTTGTTGCCACATTTTTTATCTCAAACATTTGACACAATATATCCCAAGCCTCAATCGAAAACTTTTTTTTTATCTCGAACATTTAACACAATATATCCCAAGCCTCCTTTGAAGTTTTCACACATGTAGTAATTGTGTATATCGTTGAAGTTGAGAAAGATTGGGTCAATGCTTTTCCATTTCTGTACTCCCACTTGGTTGTTATATTGCCATTTATAGAATTCAGTTCAGTCCCATTAATGATCTCCCACAAATCTTCTCCCAAAAAAGCAGCCTGTTCTTCTTTACCTTCCAAAGAGGAAGTTTTCTCCACTATTCTCTTCCATAGGTGGAATTTTTCTCCACCATTCTGATTTGTTGGCCTATTTGACCAGACATTTTTGAAAAATCTGAATCTGTCTACTTAAGAGTATACCTCTGCTCTAAAGTTCGGAATTTTCCAATCTATGGGCTGTCCCTCGCACTCTCGTCACATTGAACTTGGCTCGATATTCAAAATGTGAGCATGCCTAAATATTGACAGGGAACGCAGTTAGAAAAGAGAAGAACAAATGAATAGATGAAACCTTTGATTCTTATTCAATGTCTTTCTCTCATTTCAGGTAAGAATCTTTGGAGAGGCTGTTTAACCATGTCATGGATTTTGGGAAGATATGTTAGACACTTCTAACAATTCCTTTTAATGTTACACAAGAGGATTTGAACTTGTGGCACTACTCTGATACTACTTATAAAGAGTTGAGCTGGCCGTTTCTTCCAAAAGATGCATCTGTTCAGGAAACTACTACCCTTCAAATTGAGGATCTCACAGGAGGTTGTTAAACCATGTTATGAATCCTAAAAAAATATATTGGACACTCACCAACAGTCATGTAGTTTCCACTGTCCACAATAGAATATGATCTGAAATGTTAATAATGAAAAACATTATACACAGTCTAATCCAAAAATTCAACAACATACATGGATTAAAAAAGAATTTATTGATTCCAACTAGACAAAACAAATTAGAGCTTTATTGATTACAGGAATTAACAAATTATGTTCTGGGTTGATATTTTGGATAATACAAAAATCCATGCATAGTTATAGTGATTTGATATACTCATAATATAAATTAGTGACATAAACAATTGTATGACTGATTTCATATCATTGTAATGGTCTAAAGAAAAATTGCCTTTACTATTTACTATTTTCATATGACTGACTTACTATTCTTATTTTCAATATTCTATGTCATAATATTTTCTAAAAATTATTAAATTATATTTAAAAAATAGAATCTCCAAATACCCATCTTCAATTTTTGAAAATTAGTCATCCCAGTCCCAGTCCCAGTCCCACTCTCTAACATCTTCAAATACCCTCATCTTCTAAATTGATATTTCTTCTTTTTGTTCTTTGATCTTCTTCACAGTCAATTTTAGGCATATCATTCTTTGATAGACTTAGTTTCAAGTTTAATCCCTTGTTGTAAGGCTAACTATTATTAGTTTTATGTGTATTAAATAAATTACCCTTTTAATTATAAAGTGAACGATTGGAGGTTGATTGGAGTTGTCATGCTTGGAGGTTACATGCAACGTTGAATGATGATTACACTTGTCACACTTATTGTTCGACTTCAACTCATGAATATTGTATTTGTTTGTATAGACTACCTGGACGCGCGTTTGTGAAGGGACGTCTGGTGTGGTTGTGCCAAGCTAATGAAGCTGATAGCAAAGTTTTCCCCCGTGCCCTTCTTGCTAAGGTAATTTCACCATCTTCCTATGTTTTTTCCCAAATCCAATGCATTTAAGTAATTGAATTAAATGTTTGTTTTATGCACAACATGCAACTTTACAAAGCATGCAGTGGGTGCAGAGTACTGCAACATAAGGTACAGGGTTAAGCACAAGATTCAGTTGACAATGCCATAAACTTGCTTGTCTGAACATAAATTAGAAAAAGTGTCCAATTTGGATTTTAGGATTAAAATTGCAGCAGGTTAAAAGGATTGTGAAATTTCTGTTCTTGTTTTCTATTTTCTGATAGATTATGGAGTTTCAACAGAAACATGGAGAAAATAGCCCACAGTCAAACTCAGAAACAATACATACTAAAAATATATATGATTATAATTGACATCTTAATGTGTATCTTCTTATGAATTTTAAAAAATCAAAAGTTTAACTGAATTTCGTGGTGCATGCCATCCCATTTCTTTTGTTTCTTATTTATTTTTAAGTGGTATCAGAACTATCGATCTTCTTATGCACTAACATGAGTTTTTCATTTGTAAATTTTGCTGCGGATGACATTATTGCGTGTTTCAGAGCGCTTCTATCCAGGTATTTTCAACCTAGTTCCTAGCTTTGAATTTAAGGAATCCCACTTAAGATTTTGTTGTACAGAATATGAAATAAGCAATACCCAAATCGTTTTGACTGCCAGGGTTTATATCTTGTTGCAGACTGTCGTATGTATTCCTCTTACAGATGGTGTATTGGAGCTCGGTGCGACAGAACTGGTAATATTCTTAATTTCTTGATAATTAAGACCCCAATATCTCTTATTTCCTAAACAGTATTTATTTTGGTTGATTCTACCAATTCTTATTCAAAATTAAAGTGGAGCTAAGGGAAAATAAACTCTGTTCTTCCCAATTTGGCACTGTAAATCTGTGATTCAGGGAGCTCCGGACCGGGTCTCATATTAGTAAAGTTAATGCGTTTAATAAAGTTTAATTTCATAGCAATGCTGTATCAATAGTATTGAGTACCCTCCAACTGAATTTGAAATCCTTCAAATTTTGTTTATAGGTGAGAGAAGATCCCATTCTTGTTCAACACATGATGAGTTTTTTTAGGGACCATCAGAGATCGTTATGTTCTGATCAATTAACTTCCAGCCCACAAGGCTCAGACAGAGACGAAAAAGATCAAGTGGGATTGCTTCCATCTTTGATACCAAATGGTGGATCGTCTGCTGCAGAATGTGGACAGTTTCTACCAAATTCCGAAGATTTGCCACCCCCTTTGCAAACATTCAATACAAAAGACACCGATTTTGCACAACTCAGAAATGAATCAATGCCAGTGGAAGTTTGTGAAGACTTCAAGATAGCACATCCTGAAAATTGTTCTAATATTCACGGTCCTGAATTTTCCTTGGCAAGCAGGAATGATTCCTTACAGGTCCTACACAAGCAGCAAAATGGTGACCATGTGAATGTAGATCCAACCTCACTTGAAAGTTGGGCTTATATGCAGGAGGAGATGAGTCATGGACTACAAGCATCTGGTATTTCAAGTGAGTGTATATCTCAGTCCATTGTTGACACTCAGCTATGCACTTATTCAGAGCCTGAGATGCATGTGCTTCTGGGATTGGACCGAAATTCAAATGGCTTTAATACCATTCTGGAATCAGCACCTCAGTCATTAGATGACACTCACTATTCTCGGACATTGTCCAGTATATTGGAGCAACAAGCTAGTGAATTGACAAATTTGGGGGTAATTCATCCAAAACCAACAAAAACTGGGTACCCACAACTTGTTCGTCAGGGCTGTTTTACCAAATGGCAAAACAAAGGCAACTGTGACTTTAATGGGAAACCAGTGATTACCCCCCAGAGGCTACTGAAAAAGGTCTTGCTTGGAATCCGGTATCTTCATAGTAGATACAAAGACCAAATTTCACTTGAATTCACGGAAGATGACATTGATAGCAAAGTAGTGGGTCGCAGAATTGCGCAGGATGATCTAGGTATTAGCCATGTACTTGCAGAGCGGAGGCGGAGAGAAAAATTAAATGAGAAGTTTTTAACTCTCCGGTCTCTAGTGCCATTTGTTACCAAGGTAAAGTCCCTTTTGTCACATTATGTTGGAGACCATAAATAATATTCTTCAATGGCAGAGCTTTTGCTATGTTTGAAAGAAATATGCCTACTAAACCGAATTTTGGCATTTCAAACCATCTTGAAACAAAGATTTTATTTGCATTACAATTTTTTCAGTAGAAAAACTGTACTTAAACCATATTTTCTTTTGGAACTCGTCAGGAAATCTCAGCATTGCAAGCTTTCAAGGGCATCTTATTTAGAATTTATAATTTTGGGGGCATTTTGATCCATGTGAATTTTAAAGATTTTTCTTTTTCTTTTTGAAAGTGAGATAGCTCTTCCACATGGATATGAATTCATAACCAGGATACACAAACCCTGGAGACACATTTTGAACACCTTATACCTTGCAGAAGGCTTTTGTGGAATCTACTTGTGTGTCAGGGAAAATCCATTTGCTTAAGCATATCAAAACCTGTCTCTAAAGACTCAAGAATTGCTGTATTACCTTTTACATGTACTTATTATGTCAAAACATATTAATGCAGATGGACAAGGCATCAATCTTAGCAGATGCCATAGAATATCTGCAGCAACTTAAGAGGCGGGTAGAGGAGTTGGAAACTTCCAACAAGCAAATGGAAACAGAAATCAGTACCAGAAATCCAAATTCACTAAAGCGGTTGCGCACGGATGACAGAGTAGGAACACATGATGGAAACATAGACAATGTGCAATGTTTAGATGGGGAACTCAGCTGGACCTTAACAGACACAAAGCCACCTTGTAAATATCCAAGACTGGACAACGGGAAATTCTGTGACCTTCAAGGATCCCATATAAATGGTTATGCAGCTTCAGATGTGCAGGTTTCTCTCACCGAACAGGGTAAAGTTTCAATAGAGATACAATGTCCTAGGAGAGACGATTTGCTCCTCAATTTGATGCAGGCTTTGAGTGCTCTCCACTTTGACACATACTCTGTCCAATCTTCAGTGGTAGATGATATGCTTCTTGTAGCACTTAAAGCTAAGGTTTGATTCCTCCACTCTACTATTCATTTGTGATCTTTGAATTATAAAGAGTAGTTTCATATAAATAGGGGCTAAAGAAATTAGTATTGATTTGTGTAGTGGAGTGTGGCTCATTGTTAATGCATGTGGTCTTTGTATCAAAGATTTGCATCATGGATTAAATTATGAAGGGAGGAAACTTGAAATTATATAGCCTGTAATAAGACAGGCATGTCAAGACCGTGGGCATACTCTTTAGGAAATGTGTGGCCTTATGTGATAACCACTCACAAATTGGTTTCTTGTTCTTATTATGCATCCAGTGAGATGGCATATGTGGTCTAATCATGAGAAGCCAACTGAACCAGATAGTCATTAGCAGAGTGCTGAAACTGAGAGTTTCTTTATTGGGAGTTTTGCAGTTGTGCCATCTGAATAGTTTTTCTTGTTCATCAATAGAAAATTGCTTATAGGGAGCTTTGCAGTTGTGCCATTTGAATAGTTTTTCTTGTTCATCAGTTGAAATTTGAAGCAATTGAAGCAGCTTGTGCTAAGAACTGTGCATACTCAATGCAGGTCCGGGAATCAGTGGTTGGTAAAATAGCAAGCATTGCCCAGGTGAAAGAAACAGTCGAATGCATTGCCTACAGGAGTTGAACTGCTGTTGCTGCAAGCTGTATTTATGAAGTTCAGTCATGGCCAAGATTTGCAAAGGCGTGAACAAACCGTGCAATGCATCCCACAGGGTTGAAACTTCTATGCCTTGGCCTACCGGAATGCATACATTCTAGTAGGAGACTCCATCAAGCTAATTGCCTTTCATTTTGATCTTTGCTTGTATGTATGAAGTAGAGCTCTACTTAAAGAGTTTCTGCAATCAGGGAGGCTCTAAGGTTCTCATCATCTAATTTTGGAGCATCTATACCACTTATTCAAGATTTTACAGGGGATTAGCAGGTGTCTTAGATAACTGTTTCTGTCCTCTTAGGCTGCCAGGCCAGAGTTTTAATAATGATCTTTTGTGTAAATTAATTATATGTATTGGGGTTTAATGAAGTGACTGAAAAAAGATATTTAGGTCGGTGCATATTGACACCCACTTGGTTCAACATGCCTGTTTTGAGCTGCAATTTCATCTGAAAGCTGTGTAAATTGAAGGAGTTAAGCTTGGATTATTCAGAAATGTAAAATTCTCTTTGCAGCCTGCCTATTATTACAATAGTTGAACATATGAGAAATGTAAAATTTTGTTTGCAGCCTGCCTATTATAACAATAGTTGAACGTTTCGGTGCTTCATCCTATACAGAAAAGAAAACAAATTATGTCAAACTTGTGCTGCTTTGCAGTCAAATCTGGTTATAACCTCAGGGCATTCTGTGGGTATCATGATGCCCTTCTAGAATATAGATTTGGTAACTCAGTATTCTTATTATAACTTGTTCATACTATTTAATTGATGTTAGAAATTTTTATGAAGCGGACAAATTGCTTATTTGGGGAGTTAGAAGGGCGCTATCCTCCTGACAACTGCACTGTAAAACAAAAAAATATTGATTTTTATTTTTTTCAAATCTGCAAATCCCAGCATTTTTTTGGCAGATTTTTTGTTGTTTTCTACCATAAACCTTTTCCATCATGAGGAATTCATCCTAAAAATTTCATAAAATTCCACTTTGTTTCAAGAATTTCCAAAAAAAGTCAATAGTACATTCTGTGGGGAGAATAACTGTGTCCAATTGAAAGTAGCCATCCAGATAATTTTCTTTTGGAATGGGACAGATGCCTCTTCAAATTGTCCTCCACTTGTTTGCATATACTCGTTTTCAATTGAATGGGACACATGCACGAATATTCAATTTGTCTTGCACACAGATCACTTATTAGATTGAGCTTGCAATGCATTCTAAAGTCGAAGTGGGTATTGATATGGACATAATGAATGGGCCCAAGCAAAGTTTAGAAAGCTGAAAAAAACTTGGATTCTCTGATTTATCTCCATTAAAATTTCTCATTGTCCTCACTGTTAGGTCAATATCAACCTCTTTTTCGTTGCACAGTAAACCAACAGTCACGGATTCACCTCGCATACATGCCACGCGTGCCAGGAATCATTGTTGAAGAAAATGATTGATGTGACCAGATTGTTTTATTTATTACAGAGAGCAGGAGGAATAAATAAAATTGATGTGAATGAAACCCCAAAAATAGAAAAAACCCATTAAGGCTTCGAATCATTTTAGGGAAAGTTCGTCAGACAGAGGCACTCAAAATTTATACAATTTGTTGGCCTCTTTTGTGGTTCAGACTATCATTCTTAGAGAGATTATCACTGCCCATTAATGAAATCTGCAATTTTTAATGAAACAAATATTTTGATATGGGTTATACCAGAATTACAGTGGATTTAATGTGTCTGTTTTAGTGTAGTTTTTAATGAATGTGTGTTGGTGTATCTACCAGAATCATATTGTCTATTCTGTCGCCTCCATCTTTGGCCTGTTTTGTTTTGTTTTATACTCTGGCCAGAGCTACTCGATCTTTCTGAAAACAAATTGGTTGAAATGAACATTTGTCTAAAGCAATTATTGATAGGTCACATCAAATTACAATCAATCAAGATTGCACGCTCTGAATCAATTGCCTTTTGTGCTCACGTTTCATTCAGTCATAAATTGTGACGAAATATCTTTTCGACTTCAATAATTTCAATGCCATTGTAAAAATTCCAATTAATCCTCATTTTTTTATTTCAAGTTTTTGTCCATATTATTTTGATTAAGTTTTATATTAGTGCAAGATAAATAGTATAGTGTTCAAAAAAAATATTTCTATAAATTTTAAACCTTTATTTGGAGTTAAATTTCTGAAAGATAACAGGACTAATATCAAGATTAAAGGAGCAACAAAATCTTACAACTTTGGATCTAGTTCTTTATTTACTTTAGTTTATTTTTCATTATTAACATTTTTATCACTTGCAAATATATTATTAATAATGTAAATTTAATTTATTTCAACAATTTTATTTTATTTTTAAATAAATTTTTCATGACAGAGGAGAATAATTAGTTGTCATGCAAATTGATTTTGGGATTAGAATTTTATAGGACTTCCATATTTTTTTAGAATGTGTATGGACTCATATCTTTCTTCTAAAGTTTAAAGGTATGATTCATTATGTTTAACTTATACCATCAATATGTCTAATGAGAAGGCTACTCAATATTTTTTTAAAGATTCAACACCTTATCATGAAATCTCTAATAGTTGAAAAATAAAGTATCACTTTGAAAAAGAAGTTTAAAAAACACATGCCAATTTGTATGTTGTGGAGCGAAGTTGTGTTCTTGGCCAATAAAGGATTATTTGTAATTATTTTGATGAATAGAGGTCTTTTCCATTAATATGTACAAATAGATAAAGTACACTATTCACATAAAAGGGGTTGGGGGATACAAGATCACCCTGCAAAAGGTCACACGACAAAAATTGGAAGCATCAACTATTCATAAAAAAAAAACCCACAGGCAGCCAAAGGAGTTGTAGCTGAGGGAGGAGGATCTTTGTCATCCAGATTCCCCCAAACATTGGGGCCAAGGGGTGGGTCTGGAAGAGACCACCCATCTTCATCTTCTTTATCCTTTAATTCTCCTTCCTCCCGCCTAGGAGAAATAGCAAGAGCCAAGCGAGGCAATTTATTAGAAGTGGTAGGAGGCCACAATACATTTCCACTGGAAGGAGGCCAACCAACATCAGTAGAAGGAACAATAGTAGAAGACCATCCGTTGGCCATAGCGAGGAGGAGAGGTAGAGAAACACCTCCAAGCATCTTCACCACCAGAAGAGCAGCAAGGATCCTGAGGCCGAGGGGTCTAGGAATGCTTGGCAGAAGAGCTACGACCACAATGATAGCCATGGGGCAAAGTGCGGTCAGAAGAAAGAGAATCTGACAGAACTTTGACAACCGTACAAGGGGCATTGCCCCAATGTTGTAAAATCTCTTGTATATGCCCCACCTCAAGGGCCACATTATCAACTTGTATTTGAATCTGCATCATGACATTATTGCATATACAAGCTTTACAAGCTTTAGTGTAGATAGAAACATTAATATTAAGAACGTTGTGAGAAAAATAGATAACATCTCTATCTTTCCAAAAAGTGAACAAAATTTCCATCCTGAAAGCATGCCAAATCTAGGCGTATCGAAAAGGAATTATGGGTGAATCACCCAGTAAAGCCATATGGCAGGAAAATGGATCTAGTCGAAAAGGCTTAAAGAAATCATGAATCCAACTCTAATATTGTTGAGCACATCGGCAAAACCAGAAAATATGCATGAAAGTTTCTGGGAGGCCACAAAATGGCACTGAGGATCAGAGACGCCCAAATGTCTAAGCTTGGCACCCAAAGGAAAACCTTGAAAGTTAACACACCAAGAAAAATGAGCAATTTTGGGTTCTGAAATAGCAGACCAAATTGTGAGAAACCGCAACTGCCAAGTCTTCTAAGAGGAAGACAAGTGCCAATGGTGATTAAGAGTGTCGACCATCGGCAAATGGGGCACCAACCATGCATAACCCATGCTAGGTTTGTAGTTAGTGAGAGGAGTCTAAGGAGACCAGTTCCAATCCTTCCACCATGGCTTGACAAATTGAATGCCAAGCTTGTGTAGCAAGTGAGGAGGTAAGGTAGAGACCACAACGTCAAAAGTCTATCGATTTGGGTGAGATAACCTGAATTGCACCTGAAGATCTTCCCAAGAATGGAGGCTCATAGTAGCTCTAGAAAATAGGTCCTTGGGGGTTTTAATGCCATGTTTGTGAAAGCGTGGAGCACGAATACCCTAGATCTTAGGAAGTGGAATCCCTTGCTACCGAAAAAGAGGAGACCATCAGATATTATGCTGGTTGAAAGAGAGACCATCTTTAAAGCCATTTCCAACCCATCTAAGCTAGGGTTTAACATATTTCCACACTCTCTAGATGCTTTTAATAATAAAACTACCCTGGATTTGAACTGAGTCTTTCATAATAAGAAGGGTATAAAATCCAATCCCCTTACAAGTTAGTCTGTAAATGTAGGAAATCCAAAAGAGATGCAATTTCTTAACATGATCTTCCATGCTTCATCCCAAGACAATGCCCTAATAATCCATTTAGCACACAAGGCTAATTGTTGTTTTTGGGTGGAGAGAAGGCCGAGACTACCAGAGACCTTGGGAAGGCAACAAAACTCCTAGGCAACTCTGTGAAAACCATGAGAATCAGTTTTAGAGGCCCACAAAAAATCACGTAACAACTTCTCTAATTTCATATAAGAATCTTTAGAGGGCATTGACATAAGGTAGAGGATGATACGCGAGCCTAGGACACTCCAAAATATCAAACCTACTTGTAGATAAATAACTCAGCCAACATCAACAATTAACTACTCCAGTCAGTGAACTTAGGAACTGAGCAACACCAAACGCACTAAACCAACTCGGTAAAGAAAACTACTGAACCAACTCGGTAAAGATCAACAAAGAGGTAACTAATCTCACCAGTGACCGATAGGAACACTTCACCGAGAACTTAAAAGTAGTTACCGAGCAAACCAAAAAAACTATAAAGTAGCTAAACAAGCTCTAACATATTTTTGGTTGATCTAGGATTGCCATAAACCCAAGATGCAACTCTTGCATCAGACACCCAACAAGAGGAATAGTGATGCAGTCAAGACTGGTGGATCCAATTAAGGATTGACTGACCTTGTAGCCAAACCAATATGTAGCAGAAATACACAATAACAACAACAGATCTGAAATTAAACAAAAGTCTTTATTCATCAAATTACTGATTACATGCAATGTGCCAGGTTGTAAGGCCTTCCCAGTTATGGCCAATTACAATGCAAGTAATAGTCTACAAGATCTCGTAGGATCCAAATCTTTTCCCCAACATCAGCATTCAGCTAGTCTAGGTCTGTAATGCACAACACAATGGTAGGCACCCAGGAAAGATCTAAACTTGTACTCAAACTTCCAAGCAATCTTCCTGCTCCTAAGCTTGCAGGCTAATAACCTTCCTTCCAAATCTATGATGCCCTAAACATCTACCCAAGAACCCTATAAATATTGATTCCTAGCCACAAGTCAGCTGATGAAACAATAAATCTTTACAAATAAATATTAAATACTAAAAACATCAGTTGACTCTCACATAGCCTTACAAAATAAATAAACTCTCAAAGATGGCCCCAAACAGTCATCAGATCCGCATAGAAGAATGCAACACACCAGATCTAGGTCCCCACATGTCCAATGGTCAATCCATAACATGAGGATTGTGACCCAAATTAAATGCACCAGTTGGCCAAGTCGATCTAACTAAACAATTCAGTCGGTAAGCAAGAACATCGAGCAACAAAAGAAATAATCGAGCAATAGTTGACCAACCATGCCAAGCATGACCGAGCAATGCAGTTATCACTGAGCACCAGTGAATCGATGCCTTCAGTCACTGAGCATTCTTTAGAGACTAAGCACCCCAGTAACCAAAGAAACTAAGCAACCAGTCTCCCAAACCAAGCAATAAATCCACCAAACCAAGATCAAAACTAACAATCTACCCTCAAAGAAAAACATATTTTTGGTTGTACAGGATTGCCAAGAATCCTAGGTTGCTCTTGCATCAGACACCCCAGGTAAGAAAGATTTTCTCATAAGGAAATCAGGAACACCTCAAGGGAATCAAAATAGGTATGCCAAATCTGTTCTTAACCCATATCTCTTCTTGTCCTTCATCCCAAGTACTCTTCACTTTATTCACTACCTCATGTTGAAAGTCCTTCTGTCTTCCACTTTGTTTACCCCTCCAGTCGACAACTGATAGCAACTAACTCTGACCACTACCAATCACCCCAGTGCCTCGGTAAGGTTCATCCTCTCCAAACTCTTCAATCAACTCAGTATCATCTGCATCTCTCTGTGTCACAAATGTCACCATCTATTGTACCATCTCTTCCAGTAAAACCATCTGTCTCTTAATTTCAACAAACTCTTTAGAGATATCATTCTCCTTCTCCTTCAAACTAGATTTAACAGGAATAGGTTCATCAACCTTCTGCTCCTGAGGTATTTCATAAGGACAACACCTGATAACTCCACATCCGTTGACCCCTGTCTCCTGTAAAGGTATCAGCTTATGCCGAGCTCCTTCATGCCTAACCACATAGGTATTAGCATGACCATCAAACAAACATTCTTATCAAACTACCAGGGTCTACCGAGCAACAGATGACAAGCATCCAAAGGCAATACATCACACAATATCTCATCATGGTAAGATCCAATTTGAAACTTAACCAAGCATTGTTCTTCAACTCTAACCTTAGAAACATCTTGTATCCAACTAATCTGATAAGGATTAGGATGTTTCCTTCTTTCCAAATTCAATTTACTAACCAATTCATCTGAAACAAAGTTTTCAGAACTACCACCATCAACTATGACATTACATACCTTATTCTTGCACTTACATTTGGTTCTGAACAAATTTCTTCTTTGCACTGGTTCATGAACACATGCAGCTAACCTTCTAGTGATAAGTGTCTCACCTTTCTCTAGAACATTCTCAATGTCTTCTTCAACAACTAATGCAACTCTTTTCTTAGGACACTGCCAACTTCTATGACCAGCTTCACCATAGTTATAACAAGTACCGGTGAACTCATTCTTCCACCTTCCTCTCTATTCAGTATTCTTAGTAAC
Organism: Chamaecyparis obtusa; assembly: GCA_027943335.1. Taxonomy (NCBI): domain Eukaryota; kingdom Viridiplantae; phylum Streptophyta; class Pinopsida; order Cupressales; family Cupressaceae; genus Chamaecyparis; species Chamaecyparis obtusa. Next base: position 718,761 of record BSBK01001923.1, read on the forward strand.
TTGACCACTGCTAGATCCCACATCAGACTTAGGATTTTCTGTCACACTACTCTCAACAACTGTCTCACCAGTTTTACCACCTCGGTTCCTATTGTTATGTTTTCCTTCATACTTCCTATTCAGCTTCTCTTCAATCTTTAATGTCATTTGATAAGCATCAGTGATTGTTGTCATATGCACAGTAACTCCTCCTGAATACTAGGTCTCAAACCATAAACATACAGGTAGCAACCTTCTCTTTATTAGCTTCAGAATGACCAGTCCTAATCAGGATTCTATAAAAATCCTCAATATACTCTTGTACCAATTTGTTAGTCTACTTCAAAGCTTGCATCTTCTTAAACTTATCCAATTCATAATCCACCAGAATAAATTACTTCTTCAACTTGTCGACCATTCAGTTCCACTTAGTGATCTTCTCTTTCCTCTTCTACCTCTTTCCAATTGAACTTCTCTCCACCAGATATTTGCATGACTTTTCAACTTAGTCTTTGTAGTCTAACCCTATCAGGATCTTCTATTTCTTCATACTCAAAGTATTCATCAATCTCATTGATCCAATCAATCAATTCTTCAGGCCTAAGGCTTCCAGCAAATGTAGAAACTTCAATCTTAGGTCTTTTCCCAATCTTAGACATAGCTTTTAGAATTCAATTCTCCTTAGAATCTCTAGCTTCTTCTATAGCTTCTTCAAAATGATCTTCCTCAGATTCATCATCACTATCCTCTTTCAAGGTAGGCTTCTTCTTTCTCAATTCCTCTTGTAGGTCTTGCACTTGTTTTTGCAAAGCCCTAAAATCATCAAGACAAAATTCACCAGTAGCTTCCTCTTCTTCAGAGATCTCATAGTTTCTCCTCGAAGGCATCTTCAAATCAAGATCTAGACACAAACACACAAGATCCACTCAGCTCCAAAAGGAACAAACTTTGCTCAAACAGGAACAAACTTCACTCTGATACCACCTGATGCAGTCAAGGTTGGTGGATCCAATTAAGGACTGACCAACCTTGCAACCAAACCAATATGTAGCGAAAATACACAATAACAACAACAGATCTGAAATTAAATAGAAGTCTTTATTCATCAAATTACCGATTACATGCAATGTGTCAGGCTGTAAGGCCTTCCTGGTTACGACCAATTACAATGCAAGTAACAGTCTACAAGATCTCACAGGATCCAAATCTTTTCCCCAACATCAGCATTTAGCTAGTCTAGGTCTGTAATGCACAACACACTAGTAGGCACCCATGAAAGATCTAAACTTGTACTCAAACTTCCAAGCAATCTTCCTACTCCTAAGCTTGCAGGCTACTAACCTTCCTTCCAACTCTGTGATGCCCTAAACATCTACCCAAGCATCCTATAAATACTGATTCCTAGCCACAAGTCGACTGATGAAACAATAAATCTTTACAAACAAATATTAAATGCTAAAAACATCATTCGACTCTCACATAGCCTTACAAAATAAATAAACTCTCAAAGATGGCCCCAAACGGTCATCAAATTTGCATAGAAGAATGAAACATGCCAGATCTAGGTCCCCACATGTCCAACAGTTAATCCATAACATGAGGAGTGTGACCCAAATTAAATGCACTAGTCAGCCGAGCTGATCTAACCAAACAATCTAGTTGGTAAGAAAGAACACTGAGTAACAGAAGAAATAACTGAGCACTAGTTGACCGACCATACCAAGCATGACTGAGCAATGTAGTTATCATCGAGCGCCAACAAACATACACCTTCAGTCACTGAGTGTTCTTCAGAGACTGAGCACCCTGGTAACCAAAGAAACCAAGCAACTAAATCGAGCAAGAACCCCACCAAACCAAGATCAAAACTAACAATCTACCCTCAAAGACAAACATATTTTTGGTTGATATAGGATTGCCAAGAATCCTAGGATGCTCCTGCATCACAAAGACAAAGGCTTGGTAATCTAGTAATCAAGTTTTTTCTCAATTATGGCCAAAACAACATTCCGCAAATCAACTAGCGAAGCTTTGAAAGCAAAGGGAATGCCCCCAAAAAGAAGAAAAAACTTTCCATGATGAATCCACTTTTAGTCATACTGAGACATCGAGGGAGGGGTTGGAAAGACGGATTTCCTATATCATTGTGTCTTGTGCCATCGAATGGATGAGCTAGAGACTAAACACAAATTGTCAAGTCGCTGAAGAGAAGCTTTGACATTTTCCTCATCCTCAATGAGAGTGAGGAAAGAGTCATCAACGAAGTATCCATTGACAAGATAAGTAGGAGACTTGGGAAAGGAAATTCCTCTAACTAGAATAGAAGAGATGGCATTGGTGAGCAAGTATCCAAACCCTTCAGCAGGAAGAACATACAAAGAAGGTGCTAAAGGGAAACCTTGATGAATAGATCTGAAGGGACCAAAAGCTTCAGACTAGCAACCATTGATAGTGATGCAAGAATAAGCATCCCCAAATAGACCTTAAACTGATTGGATAAATCTGGGGCCAAAACCCAGGGCTTGAAGCACAACCAAAATGAATGGCCACTCAATGTGATCATAAGCCTTGGAAAATCCAATTTTGAGGAAGAGGGTATTCTGGCGAGACTTCTAGACCCATTCCATGCCTTCCCCAAAAAAAATAATGTTGTCAAGAATGAATTTGGATTTGATGAAACCATTTTGTTAAGGTTGGACAATCAATGGTAGGATATGACAAATTTTCAGAGAAAGAGCTTTGGCAATGATCTTTTAAGAGACATTGAGAAGAGTGATAGGTCTCCAATTGTAGATATCCTTAGGATCTCCCGCCTTGGGTATGAATTTGATATTTCCCTTTTTGATGATGTCCCCTAAAGAACAGGAGTGAAAAGCCTCAAAGTAAACCTTATGAAGATTTGGGCCAATGATATCCCAAAGAGCTTTGTAAAACTCACAAGGAAATCCATCACACCAAGGGGCTTTATGATCTTCCTATTGGTAAGTTGACTATACTATTGTATATGAATAAATATAGTATTTTCATTACGGCAACAAAGTCATATAGTGTTTTGGAGTCATTGCACACTATTAGAAGATCATAATTTGGCTAAGTACAGAAGACTAGATAGTTAGAAAAGTACCAGAAGGTCAGAGCATCAACACACATGCATATGACTGAGTTATGGTATGCGCCCAAGAAGATAAGTTGGTAATAGTGTATTCATGCTAAGTCTAAGAGCACATGATCATATTAGCAAGTATGATGAAGATACAAATAGTTGAAGAGGTACAGCCAGTGAACACCAGAACATAACAAAGTATATAGCCAACTGTTGGTAATTTGATTAGCGATGATATTATTGTTTTGTAAAAGCTATGCACCTATTGTAGTTAGGTTGTAGACATGTAATTATGTTTTTTTGTAAACACGCTTGGGCCAATTCACTTGGAAGCATTGTATGTAATCAGTTAAAGGGCCGACCTAGTTAATTGTTTTGGTAGCGCATATAAATATAATATGTGCCTTTGTAATTAGGTATGGAAGTTGATATAGAGATAAGATAAGTAGAGAAAAGGTATGTGAAGAGAAGTTAGAATGTATTAGAGCTTTGCAAGAGGTCAAAGCATCAGTGCATCAAAGGAACTTATCAGACAAGCAGTGTCATAGTGCCAGTTCATCCAGCAGATATAGTGTGTATCTGAGATCAGAAGGTTGTAGCCTTCACCACTTGAGCAGTGAGCTCTAGGATAGTGTGTCCCCACCCCTAACATGGTTATTGTAAAAGACTCCTAATAGGTTCCAACCCTTGAAAATGTTACTGTACTAAATGAATTGTAAAGAACAACTCCTAACATGGTTGCAGATCTTCTAACAAGGATCACAAGACACTAGTGCAGTTCTTAGTGGGTGTCAATTCCCACTGGGGTTTTTACCTATTTGGGTTTCCCCGTAACCATATTGGTTTTATGTGTTATGATTGTTTATCTTGTTTACATTGATGTTTATTCTAGTACTTCAACAATCAAGTTAAGTTTCAAGAGTAAAGTAAAAATATTAAAATATAGTGAACACTGATTCACCCCTGCCCTCTCAATGTTCCCATTCCTAACAATTGGTATCAGAGCTCTGGTCCTCAGCAAAGAAGTTTAACCACTTGAGGAGATCATGGATAAGGCAGAAATGAAACATCTGAAAAAGAATCTTGAAGTTGCTCTTGAAGACCTTGGCAAATCTAAAAAAGAAATTGAAGAATGTAAAGAAAAATTCAGTGATTCTCAAGAAGTCATCAAAAGACTAAAAAAGGACTTGAAAGATTGCTCAAATAGTGATTTAGGGAAAATGGTCAAAAAGCTAAATGAAGAGAACTCATCTCTAGAAGATTAGATTGAAGAGTTGGATGATAAGATAACCAACAATCAAGAAGTTTATGATGAATAGATCAAAGAGAATCTTCAAATAAATGAAGAATTGAGGAAAGCAAACATGGAAATCTTGGAGCTAAGACATAGTAAAGAAAAGCTGGACTCTGAATTAATTGAAGCAAAGAATAAAATTGATAAATTACACACAAGCAAAGATCTGATAGAATCTCAGTTATATGCTCAAAAGATTAAATGAGATACCAACGACATTGGATTCAATGAAGCACAAAATCAATTTTCTAACATGCGAGCAAGGATGAAAGCACCAAAAGACACCAAAGATACTAAGGAGACTGGAAATCAGACCAAGGACAATACTGAACCATCTAAGGATGAGAGCAAGCCAGAAGACCGAACTTGTTATGCATGTAACAAGCATGGACATATTGTAAGGACTGTAAAGAGGTAAGACCTTTGAATGGTTACTGTTATTCATGCAATAAATTTGGTCATAAAGCTATGAATTGTAGAACAAGTCAAAAGAACAAGACTCAACATAATTAGAGAAATTAGAATCAACCAAATACAAGAATTTCTCAGAGTATTACATGTCAGATATGTAATTATAATGGTCACTAAGCTAGACAGTGTAAAATGGTAACCCATATCAATGCACTGAGGAATTTATGGCCTCTAGTTATTTGTCACTCTTGTAACAAGGTTGGACACATCTCAAAGTTTTGTAGATCAAGAATGCAAAGTCAAGAAAGCCCTAAAAAGCCAAAAGAATCAGTATTGGATGCTGAAGGAGAATTCAAGTTTGTGAAAGCTTCAGAAGATGCAAGCATGATTTGTCAGAGACAAAGAAGGATAAGGTCGATGATTATGTATTGGATGAATCCATAGTGGATGCACCCTCTACATCTGGATGAATGACCCTCAGGGTCATAGGGGGAGCTAATTTAGCTCTAGATCCTTGCGCGGCTAGTATACTCACCCTCAGAGTATGCGCCTTTGGATTTAACCTTTTGGAGACTAGTAGAACCTATGTGGAAGAGCGCACTACCCAATTGATTGCAAAATGAAAGTTGGAGATTTGCAGTGAAAGTCAAGTTTATGGGGCAAGCATTAATGGCACAATTTTTCACTTTAAAGTACTCAAAGACTTGTAGATCACTCATTGCTTTCAAGTTTGAGAAATTGGAGAGCACAAAAGCCCTAGTAGTTGATTGTGAAGGATTAAAGCTTGATTCACCAGCGAAGAAGTGTGTTTGATCGGTTGTGGAAGCCCTAATCCATTGCAACGATTCAGAAGTTCTTAGAAACTGATTGTGAAGCGATATACAAGTAAGTTATGGCTACTCCTCTTGTGTTTGATGTTGCAAAGAGGAAGAGATACTTTTTTAAGAGGCACCCTTTCAAATCTACTTTGGATGACCTAGAAGGAGCATTCTCCTGAAACCCTATTGGTGTTATGCATGTTGAAGACATCCATGCATACATTTATTGTAGGAAGGAACCAGTAGGTCTTGATAGAATTAGAGTGCACATTGAGACTATGATGAAACCATATAAAACCTTCCTTGATGAGTTCACACAGTTGGATAACCATCCCATAGTTGAATATGCTATGACATATGTGTTTTATGAGTTTGAATGGATAAAGATTTTGCTCAGCAGAATTCATGATGACCTATTCTAGATAGGTGAAGTACCAGTGAGAATCACAAGAGACCTAATTGATGAAATGGAAAGCCTTTCAAGGATAGGCTCCATTCTTCCAGTAGGCAAGGATGTAAGAAAACTAGTTGAACAAGCATGTAAGTCAAGAAGTGATAGGCGCAGAATGACAATTGACCCTATAGAGGAGAAAGACATCAAATTGATGTCTATGATACTAGGATATAGGTTTCAACACATGAATAGGGTGAATAGTGTGTCAGCGGCCACTATTCTTGCAACAATAAGACTTGTGAGAGAAAATGGTGAGTTTAATCTATGTGAGATCTTGTGTGCACAACTAATAGAAAATATTAGAGCCATTAAGCATGATAAGACCAAAATATTCAGGTTTGGGTCTTTGATCATATACATGTACTTCCACATACTTGGAAAGGTGTCTGATTTGTATTTAGACAAGAGTATTCCTACAATGCCATAGATATTCTTTAAGGAAACTACTAAGAGTACACTGAAGGATTACATCAAATTGGAATTGAAGACATTCAGAATCAGAATGTAGATGAGGTACAAGATACTAGAGAGTATTGTTGAGAAATACAAAGATGACATTTTCTTTATGGTAGAAATTGACACAACTTGCATGGAAGAAGTGGAACCTAGAACAAAGTGGATTCATCCATTTGGATATGAGGTTGAGGAACCAATCCTAGAAGCATATGCACAAGTATTGCTATCAGCACCTAAGGACACTAATGAACTAAGATGGGGGACTTATGAAGAAAAGACAAGAGAAGTTGATGCAGTTTTGAATAGCGCAGAAACTAAGAGGAAAGTAGCTAAGGTTACTTCTGAGATACTCAGAATTCATGGAGTAACACATGCAGACCTTGACAAAGCAAGACACAAAAGTATTTCTTTGTGAATTGAGAGTGCACCTATAGTAGAAGCAAAATCTGATGATCTTAAGATGAAAAAGGTTAAGATTGAGAAAACTGATGAACCAAAGGATAAACAGGACAAAACAGATATTACCCCTCATGTGCCCACAAAAACAACTGATCTTACAACTCCTCTTGAGTATAAGACAATGACTAAGAGGAAAAAAGAGACAAGTGCAAGCCACCCATCCTCGCGCACTACAAGAAGTTAGAGAAAAAGCACACAAGCACCTCCACAAGTAAGTTTCAGACCTAGTCTAAAAGTGTTGAGTACAAGGATAATTGAGGAAGGAAGAATTGATCAAATAGGAAAATTGTATAAGAAATACAGTGAGATTGACAAATCAGAGATTCATCGAATGATTATCAAACATATGCTAAAATTTAAGAAGACAGTCCTAGAACTGAAGATAGTGATTCCAGATAATGTATGGAACATTTTGGAATTCTTGAAGAGATGGGCAATTGAGGAAGATTTGAGAATAAGAGAGAAAATTCTAGATGAAAACCTCCTGGTATGTTCTATAAAGGAGAAAAATTTGTTGCTAAATCTAGTGAAGCCACACCTCAGAACCAAGTCTAGAACACTACATATCATGGATAAGAATTATGAGTTGGTTGCAAAGGAAACAGAGAAAGCCTTTGAGAAAGTTTTTCTGAATAGGCACATGGACCCACCTACTATGCCCACAACTCAAGTGCCCAAAAAGGTAGACAAGGAGTCAGACAAGAAAATGCACCATTTACAGGTCCTCAGAATCCAGCGCCTACAATTGAAACACCTATAGAGGCAGAAAAGTCTATGCCCATGATAGAGACACTAAAAGATAACACTATCATCATTGATAATGTAGAGATAGCCATGGCGGCTATAAATAGAGACCTGGATAAGTTTGAGGAAGCTTTTGTGAGCACACAAGAAGCTGAAATTCTATGTGATGACAATTCACCCAAGTTACGAGAAGAAGTACTAATAGAATATCTATCTGGTAAAGAAGAAGAAAAAGAGACAAAAAAAGAAGAAGGAAAGGTAGAAAAGGAGAAAGGAGAAGAAGAGATAAAAAGAAGTGAACCAACAGATGAACTATCTATTGGGATGCCAATTAGAATAATGCAAGAAGTGATGGATAGCACTCCTATCACTCCATTACCCTCAGCATCATTGTTGTCAATTTTGACACCAGACACCACTAGCTTGGACTCTTGTGGAGAAGAAGACTTGATTAAGATCAGTGTCCTAGCCATGGAGAAAGAAAAAGAAAAATAGGTGATGAGGAATCCTTTGTTTGTTGAATTAGTCAACATTTTGAACAACCTGTTACCTTCAAACAAGAAAGTGTCTAAGGTCCATTTAGTTGATGATGTAAGCACAATTCTTTCAAACTTCAAGACTAATTTCTCTAGCATGGAAGAATCTGCATCCCTAGTTGCAGAAGAGAAATATATGAAGAAGAGGCTAAGTGAATTGGTTAGAAACTTTGCACTTGACCTAAGTTCACTAAAGATTGGTCAAGCATCTTTGAAGGAGTTTGCAACAAAGGCCAGGAAGATTATTGCTGACTGTATGAACCAGGATAAGTTAACTACTAATCTATACAAGAATATCCAAGAGGTAGAAGCAATGATAGAAAATGTAAGGAAATTAGTGGAAGATCCCTCCACCGATGTCAACATGTGTAATAATGTGTACCAAGGACAGATAGACAAGATTGAAAAAGCTAAGAAAGAGATGTCTAAGATTTGAGCAAGGTAAACACAACTTAGGAATGCTCTTGCACCCTCTTTGGATGTACTTAATTAGAACATCAAGGAGATCGATGCCACCATGGTGACATATGATCAAGGTCCTAGCACAAATTTGGAGAAGATGGAGAAGTTGACATATGCCTTATGCGCCCATCTCCAAATTGTCAATGCATTGAATGCATTTTGGAAACAAGAGATCCACAATTTGCAGATTGCATATCCGGATGTACTTTCCTTGTAAGTACTTGTAGAGATACATTTTTTGAAGAACCTTTTTCATTAATGTAAAAGGGAGAGTATTGTGTATAGAATATGGAGACTAGGAGTCTTATATGTAAAGAAGATGTATAGTACAAAGTCTAAGGGAGATATAAGATAAAGTATGTTAAAAAATTTTTTGTATAAGGGTACATTTAGTAACTTTTCCATACTCCTTTGTTGCCATCAATGACAAAGGGTGAGATTGTTGGAAAGTTGACTATATTGTTGTACATGACTAAATATAATGTTGTCATTATGGAAACAAAATCATATTTTTTTTGGAGTTAGCGCACACTATCAGAAGATTAGAATTTGGTTAAATATAGAAGAGAGGACAATTAGCAGTGTACCAGAAGGTCAGAGCATCAACGCACGTGTGTATGACCGAGTTATGGTATGCACCCTAGAAGATAAATTGGTAAGAGTGTATTCATGCTAAGTCTAAGAGCACATGATCAGATGAGCAAGTATGAAGAAGATACAAATAGTTGAAGAGGTATAGCCAGTGAACGCCAGATCAAAACAGAGTATACAACCGATTGTTGGTAATTTGATTAGCGATGATATTATTATTTTGTAAAGGATATGCACCTATTGTAATTAAGTTGTAGACATGTAATTACATTTTTTTAAAACACTCTTGAGCCAATTTACTTGGAAGCATTGTATGTAATCAGTTAAAGGGCCAACCTAGTTAATTGTTTTGGTAGCGCATATAAATATAATATGCACCTTTGTAATTAGATATGGAAGTTGATATAGAGATAATATAAGTAGACAAGATGTATGTGAAGAGTAATTAGAATGTATTAGAGCTTTGCAAGAGGTCAAAGCATCAACACATCAAAGGAACTGATCAGACAAGCAGTGTCATAGTGCCAGTTCATCTAGCAGATATAGTGTGTATCTGAGATCAGAAGGTTGTAGACTTCACCACTTGAGTAGTGAGGTCTAGGACAGTGTGTCCCCACTCCTAACAGGGTTATTATAAAAGACTCCTAACAAGGTCTGACCCTTTACAAGGTCACTATACTAAAAGCATTGTAAAGAACAACTCCTAACAAGGTTGCAGATCTTCTAACAAGGATCACAAGACACTAGTTCAATTCTTAGTGGGTGTCAATTTCGACTGGGGGTTTTACCTATTTGGTTTTCCCCATAACCATATTGGTGTTATGTGTTATGATTGTTTATCTTTTTACATTGATGTTTATTTCAGTACTTAAGCAATCAAGTTAAGTTTCAAGAGTAAAGTAAAAAGATTAAAATATAGTGAACACTGATTCACCCCTTCCCTCTCAGTGCTACCATTCCTAACAATTGGTATCAGAGCTCTGGTCCTCAACAAAGAAGTTTAACCACTTGAGGAGATCATGGATAAGGCAGAAATGAAACATTTGCAAAAGAATTTTGAAGCTTCCCTTGAAGACCTTAATAGATTTGAAAAAGAAATTGAAGAAATTAAAGAAAAAGTTAGTGATTCTCAAGTAGTCATCAAAAGACTAAAAAAGGACTTGAAAGATTTCTCAAATAATGATTTAGGGAAAATGGTAAAAAATCTAAATGAAGAGAACTCATCTCTAAAAGATTAGATTGAAGAGCTGGATGATAAGCTAACCAACAATCAAGAAGTTTATGATGAACAAATCAAAGAGAACCTTCAACTGAATGAAGAATTGAGGCAAGCAAACATGGAAATCTTGGAGCTAAGAAATAGTAAAGAAAAGCTAGAATCTGAACTAATTGAAGCAAAGAATAAAATTGATAAATTACACACAAACAAGGATCTGATAGAATCTCAGTTATATGCTCGGAAGCTTAAAGGAGATACCAGCAACATTGGATTCAATGAAGCACAAAATTGGATTGATAACATGGGAGCAAGAATGAAAGCACCAGAAGACACCATAGATACTAAGGAGACTTGAAATCAAACCAAGGACAATACTGAACCATCTAAGGATGAGCGCAGGCTAGTAGACTGAACTTGTTATGCATGTAACATGCATGGAAATATTGCAAGGGACTATAAAGAGGTAAGACCTTTGAATGGTTACTGTTATTCATGCAATAAATTTGGTCATAAAGCTATGAATTGTAGAACAAGTCAGAAGAACAATACTCAGCATAATTAGAGAAATCAAAATCAACCAAATGCAAGAAGTTCTCAAAGTATTACATGTCATATATATATATATATATATATATATATATATATATATATATATATATATATATATATATATATATATATATATATATATATATATATATATATATATATATATATATATATATATATATATATATATATATATATATATATATATATATATATATATATGTAATGGTCACTTAGCTATACAGTGTAAAATGGTAACCCATATGAATGCACTGAGGAATTTAAGGCTTCCAATTATTTTTCACTCTTGTAACAAGGCTAGACACATCTTAAAGTTTTTTAGATCAAGAACACAGAGTCATGAAAGCCCTAAAAACATAGAAGAATTAGTATTGGATACCAAAGAAAAAGTCAAGTTTGTGAAAGCTTCAAAAGATGCTAGCATGATTTGGATAGAGAAAAAGAGGGATAAGGTCGATGAGTATGTATTGGATGAATCCATGGTGGATGCACCCTCTACATCTGGATAAATGACCCTTAGGGTCATAGGGGGAGCTAATTTAACTCTAGACCCCTATGTGGCCTGTATACTCACCCTTAGAGTATGCACCTTTGGATTTAACCTTTTGGAGAGTATTAGAACCTATGTGCAAGAGCACACTACTTGATTGATTGCAAAATTAAAGTTGGAGATTTTCAGTGAAAGTCTAGTTTACGCAGCAAGCATTAGTGGTAGAATTTTTCATTTTAAAGTACTCAGTTACAGATCACTCATTGCATTTGAGTTTGAGTGATTAGAGAGAAAGAAAGCCCTAGCAGTTGATTATGAAGGATTGAATCTTGATTCACCAATGAAGAAGTGCATTTGATTGGTTGTGGAAGCCCTAATCCGTTGCGATGATTCAAAAGTTCTTGGAAACCGATTGTGAAGTGATATAAAAGTAAGTTATGACTACTCCTATTGTATTTGATGTTGCAAAGAGGAAGAGATACATTTTCAAGAGGCACCCTTTCAAATCTACTTTGGATGACCTAAAAGGAGCATTCTCTTGAACCCCTATTAGTGTTATGCATGTTGAAGACATCCGTGCATACATTTACTGTAAGAAGGAACCAGTAGGTCTTGATATAATTAGAGAGAACATTGAGACTATGATGAAACTAGATAAAACCTTGATGAGTTCGCATAGTTGGATAACCATCCCATAGTTGAATATGCTATGGAATATGAGTTTTATGAGTATGAATGGATAAAGATTTTGCTCAGCAGAATTCATGATGACCTATTCTGGATAGGTGAAGTACTACTGAGAATCACAAGAGACCTAATTCATGAAATGAAAGGCCTTTCAAGGACAAGCACCATTCTTCCAGCAGGCAAGGATGTAAGAAAACTAGTTGAACAAGCATGTAAGTCAAGAAGTGATAGGCGCAGAATGAAAATTGAGCCTATAGAGGAAAAAGACATCAAATTGATGTATATGATACTAGGATATAGGTTTCAACACACCAGCAGGGTGAATATTGTGTTAGCGGCCACTATTATTGCAGCAATAAGACTTGTGAGAGAAAATGGTGAGTTCAATCTGTATGAGATCTTACACAACTGATAGACAATATTAGAGCCATTAAGCATGATAATACCAAAATATTCAGGTTTGGGTCTTTGATCATATACATGTACTTCCACATACTTGGAAAGGTGTCTGATTTGTATTTAGACAAGAGTATTCCTACAATGCCATAGATATCCTTTAAGGAAACTACTGAGAGTACACTAAAGGATTACATGGAGTTGGAATTGAAGACATTTAGAATCAGAATGCAGATGAGGTACAGGATGCTAGACAGTATTGTTGAGAAATACAAAGACAACATTTTCTTTATGGTTGAAACTGACAAAACTTGCATGAAAGTAGTGGAGCTTAGAACAAAGTGGATTCATCCACTTGGATATGAGCTTGAAGAACCAATCCTATAAGAATATGCACAAGTATTGCTATCAGCACCTAAGGACCCTAATAAACCAAGATGGGGGACTTATGAAGAAAAGACAAGAGAAGTTGATGCCATTTTGAAAAGCATAGTAACTAAGAGGAAAGTAGCTAAGGTTACTTCTAAGATACTCAAAATTAATGGAGTAACATAGGAAGACCTTGACAAAGCAAGACAAGAAAATATTACTTTGGGAATTGAGAGCGCATCTGTAGTAGAAGCAAAATTTGATGATCTTAAGATGAAAAAGGTTAAGATTGAGAAAGTTGATGCACCAAAGGATAAATAGGACAAAACAAATGTTACCCCTCCTGCTCCCATAGAAACAATTGATCTTATAGCTCCTCTTGAGTATAAGACAATGGCTAAGAGGAAGAAAGAGACAGGTGCAAGCCACCCATCCTCACGCACTACAAGAAGTTAGAGAAAAAGTACACAAGAACCTCCACAAGTAAGTTTCAGACCTAGTCTAAAAGTTTTGAGTACAAGGATAATTGAGGAAGGAAGAATTGATCAGATAGGAAAATTGTATAAGAAATACAGTGAGATTCACAAATCAAAGATTCATGGAATGATTATCAAACATATGCTAATGTTTAAGAAGATAGTCCTAGAATTGAAGATAATGATTCCTGACAATGTATGGAACATTTTGGAATTCTTGAAGAGACAGGCAATTGAGGAAGATCTAAGAATAAGAGAGAAATTTCTAGATGAAAGCATCCTGATATGATCTCTTGAGGAGAAAACTTTTTTGCTAGATCTGGTGAAGCCACACCTCAAAACCAAGTCTAGAACACTACATATCATGGATAAGAATTATGAGTTGGTGGCAAAGGAAATAGAGAAAGCCTTTGAGAAAGTTTTTCTGAATAGGCACAAGTACCCACCTACTGCAGCCACAACTCAAGTTCCCACAAAGGTAGACAAGGAGTCAGAGACCAAAACTATACCATTTACAGGTCCTCAGGATTCAATGCCTATAGTTAAAACACCTACAGAGGCAAAAAAGTCTACGCCCATGATAGAGACACTAAAAGATAACACTATCATCATTGATAATGTAGAGATAGCCATGGTGGCCACAGATAGAGACTTGGATCAGTTTGAGGAAGCTTTTGTGAGAACACAAGAAGCTGAAATTATATGCAGTGATAATTCATTGAAGTTATGAGAAGAAGTACTAATAGAAGATCTATCTGGTAAGGAAGAAGAAAAAGAGACAGAAAAAGAAGAAGAAAAGGTAAAAGAGGAGAAAGGAGAAGAAGAGATAAAAGGAAGTGAACCAACATATGAGCCATCTGTTGAGATTCCAATAAGAATAAAGAAAGAAGTGATGGATAGAAATCCTATCACTCCATTACCCTCAACATCATTATTGTCAAGTTTGACACTGAACACCACTGGCTTGGACTCTTGGGGAGAAGAAGACCTGATTAAAATTAGTGTCTTAGCCATGGAGAAAGAAAAAGAAAAATAGGTGATGAGGAATCCTTTGTTTGTTGAATCAGTCAACATTTTGAACAACTTGTTACCTTCAAACAAGAAATTGTCTAAGGTCCATTTAGTTTATGATGTAAGCACAATTCTTTCAAACTTCAAGACTAATTTCTCTAGCTTGGAAGAATCTGCATCCCTAGTTGCAGAAGAGAAATATATGAAGAAGAGGATAAGTGAATTGGTTAGCAAATTTGCACTTGACCTAAGTTCAGTAAAGATTGGTCAAGCTTCTTTGAAGGAGTTTGCAGCAAAGGGAAGGAAGATTATTGCTAACTATATGAACCAGGATAAGTTAACTACTGATCTATACATGAAGATCCAAGAGGCAAAAGTAGTGATATAAAATGTGAGGAAATTAGTGGAAGATCCCTCCACCAATGTTAACATGTGTAATAATGTGTACCAAAGACAGATAGAAAAGATTGAAAAAGCTAAGAAAGATATGTCTAAGATAAGGGCGAGGCAAACACAGCTCAGGAATTCTCTTGTGCCCTCTCTAGATGTACTTAATCAGAACATCAAGGAGATCGATGCCACCATGGTGACATATGATCGAGGTCCTAGCATAGATTTGGAGAAGATGGAGAAGCTGACATATGCCTTATGCGCCCATGTCCAAACTATCAATGCACTGATTGCATTTTGGAAACAAGAGATCCACAATTTATAGATTGCATATCCAGATGTACTTTCCTTGTAAGTACTTGTAGAGATACATTTTTTGAAGAACCTTTTTCATTAATGTCAAAGGGGGAGTATTGTGTATAGAATATGGAGTCTTGGAGTCTTATATGTAAAGAAGATGTATAGTACAGAGTCTAAGGGACATATAAGATAAAGTATGTTAAAAAGTTTTTTGTATAAGGGTATAGTTAGTAACTTTTCTATATTCCGTTGTTGCCATCAATGACAAAGGGGGAGATTGTTGGAAAGTTGACTATACTATTGTATATGAATAAATATAGTGTTTTCCTTATGACAACAAAGTCATAAAGTGTTTTGGAGTAAGCACACAATATCAGAAGATCAGAATTTGGCTAAGTACAGAGGACTAGATAGTTAGCATAGTACTAGAAGGTCAGAGCATCAGCGCACATGCGTATGATCAAGTTATGGTATGCATCATAGAAGATAAGTTGGTAAGATTTTATTCATGATAAGTGTAAGAGTACATGATCAGATGAGCAAGTATGATGAAGATACAAACAATTGAAGAGGAACAACTAGTGAACGCCAGAGCAGAACATAGTATACAACCGACTGTTGGTAATTTGATTAGCAATAATATTATTATTTTGTAAAGGCTATGTGCCTATTGTAATTAAGTTGTAGACATGTAATTATGTTTGTTTGTAAACACGCTTGAGCCAATACAGTTGGAAGCGTTGTATGTAATCGGTCAAAGTGCCGACCTAGTTAATTGTTTTGGTAGTGCATATAAATATAAGATGTGCCTTTGTAATTAGGTATGGAAGTTGATATAGAGATAAGATAAGTAGAGAAGAGGTATGCGAAGAGAAAATAGAATGTATTAGAGCTTTGCAAGAGGTCAAAGCATTAGCGCATCAAAAGAACTGATCAAACAAGTAGTGTCATAGTGCCAGTTCATCCAGCAGATATAGTGTGTATCTGAGATCAGAAGGTTGTAGCCTTCACCACTTGAGAAATGAATTCTAGTAAAGTGTGTCCCCACCCCTAACAAGGTTATTATAAAAGACTCCTAATAGGGTCCAACCCTTGACAAGGTCACTGTATTTAAAGCATTGTAAAGAATAACTCCTAATAGGGTTGCAGATCTTCTAACAAGGATCACAAGACACTAGTGCAGTTCTTAGTGGGTGTCATTTCCCATTGGGGTTTTTACCTATTTGGGTTTCCTCATAACCATATTGGTGTTATGTGTTATGATTTTTTATCTTGTTTACATTGATGCTTATTTCAGTACTTAAGCAATCAAGTTAAGTTTCAAGAGTAAAGTAAAAAGATTAAAATATAGTGAACACTGATTCACCCCCCCTCTCAGTGTTCCCATTCCTAACACTTCCATAGAATACATGGCTTCCTTGATATCTTCAATCATAAGGATCTAATCACAGAAATATTGTTAACTCTCAAAAAGATGGTGAGGAACAACAACCAAACAATCTGAGAGAGCTTTGTATTGAGTAGGAGAGCTTCCCTGCGTAGTGAACACCTACTCATAATGTTGGACAAAATCTTGAATAATAGCAGGAAGCTTAGTAAACAAGGATTGACCCTCTCTAATGTTTTTGATGCTAGTAGTGGAGTAGGGATATTGAAGAGCCAGAAAAAAAATTCTTTTGAGGCTCAATCTCCAACTTTTAACCAATGAAGTCTGGCCTTGATCTAAGAAAAATGAGCAACATAATCATTTGCAAATTACTTCTCATGGTGGATCTGAGCAAGTTGGATTTGCAGGTCAACATTGAATTGATCTAGAGCTAAAGATCTAGACATTGTACAAAGCTCTTTGATGGTAGCTGTTGCCCAAAATTTCCCTATCACTCCCTTTTTGGCCGCATCCTGTTTGTTCCAAGAAATGCTCAAGTGTCAAAAACCCTCTGTGTTTTCTGCCTTTTAGTGTTGAATGTCCAGTGTGTTTTCTACCTTTTGGCCCAAAAACTCAGTGTGTTTTCGACCTTCTCTCTAAAGGCTCAGGATGTTTTTGACTTTCGGTCCAAAAATTCTCTGTGTTTTCGACCTCCAATTTGAAAACCCTCTGTGTTTTCAACCTTCAAGTGCGCAACTCTGACCAGGTGGGTCCTAGTTCCTCATAGCCATGCAAGTGTAGTGGAGATCTGACAGTTGTCACATAATCTCATGGAATCTTTCGAGCCCATGAGATCATGCGACAACGGTCAGATTAGAATCTCAGTAGGTCCACATTTTTGAGTCAGGTGGCATATTTCCTAAGCGCGCTATCATGACCAGGTGGGTCCCAGTTTCTAACATCACCATGGGGCCAGTCAGCAGTCAAGCAAACAACAAACCACCAACGGTTAGTGGTTAACATCTTACAGTTGGTCACATGATCGCATGGGCTCTTCCAAGCCCATGCGACCATGCGAAAAATTATCAGTGGTCATAGTTAAGGTAGTTCGCAACAGCTTCGGTGGGTCATCGGGTGGTGACGTGTCTAGTCTGTAGTGGGCCCGGTAGCATGTGGCCCCGTAGATTCAAGATCTATAGTGGTCGCATGTTCGTATGGGATCTTCTGATCCCATGCGATCATACGACTGCCGTTGGATCCTTCTGGTGTTTTGGGCATTCTGTCATGGGTCCATCCGATGCAATGGTCTGTGGGTCTGGGTTGTAGTTTGGTGGTGGTGGAAAAGAGATCTACGGTGGTCGTAAGGTCTCATGGGATCTTTCGACCCCATGAGATCTTGCACCCGCCGTTAGATTAGAATCTCAGCTTGCAGGTAGGCCCGGGGTTGGTAAAGCAAGTGTGCGGTTAAAGGATTTTGCATAGTCATTGAATAGACCTAGGGTTATGGAAGACATCATGTGACTCTGCAACTAAAGAGAAGGTGAACTCGGGGTGAAGCCAGGGGTTAAGTTTGCAGTGCAATCTTGAGCCCAAGGTGTCTTGTGTGGCAGAGGCAAGTTTTCAAAGGCTTGTCGCATCATCACATGGAGTCTTTTGGGCCCATGAAATCATGCGACTAGTGATATTTTCAAGGTAGTGTGACCAATTTTTCATGGGCTTTCTTCTGAGGGGAATGTTGCAAATGCAGGTAGCTAAAAATTTATGACTTTGGAGGCGGTTGTAGTTGGATAGAATTTTGTAGAGATTTTAGGCTGCCGTTTTGGGTCCTTTCCAGTATCTGATCAGATTTTGAGAGCATTCATGGCTTAGTGGGCTTGCAGAGAGGTAGTTGGATCAGGGTTGTTAATCTACAGGTAGATTCAGTACAGAGATGGGCACACAAGGGGAGATATATTTGATCGGTTGAGATATTTGTAGAATTGTATTTATAATCAGATTTGACTGCTAGGATTGGTTATTAAATTGGTAAATCTATACCCTAGTTAACTTTTGACTCCTCCCTACGTGTAGTTGAGTTTGTATATAACATTTTTTGGAGCCTGTAGTGCTTAGAGAGTTCACATTTTGTAAAAAGGAAAGTTTCTTTCCTAGAAAGCTATCTGAGATACTTTTCTGTCCTCTAGTTTTCTACTCTTTGTAATCTCCCATTGATAATTTAGATATGGCAAAGCATTTTTGTGACACTCTTGTTGTCCTGATGCCTTCTTATGTGAGTTATCTCTTATTGGATTGAAGTTTATGAATGCTGTCAATAGAAATTGGGGTTCTTGGTCCCTCTCACTTTC
Organism: Chamaecyparis obtusa; assembly: GCA_027943335.1. Taxonomy (NCBI): domain Eukaryota; kingdom Viridiplantae; phylum Streptophyta; class Pinopsida; order Cupressales; family Cupressaceae; genus Chamaecyparis; species Chamaecyparis obtusa. Next base: position 737,687 of record BSBK01001923.1, read on the forward strand.
TGTGATTTTGTGTGTTACTGTGTCTGATTTAATTTAGATGTTTTGTAGGTATGCTACAGCCCCTAGCAGTCTTGTCTCATTCCTACACCTAGTTGTAGAGGAGGATGTTTGTTTGCAGGTCATAGGTTGAGTCTTTTGTTCAAGCCTTCCTATGAAATACTTATGCAAACCTATCTAGTGAGTGGTGACTTATTAGACCTGATTTCTCCATTGATCTCATCCCTCTATACTGAGATCCAAACCCTAGTTTTGGTGCATCACCTAGTAGGTAGTTTGCTTCTAGTTATTTCCCTTTCCATGTCCTCCTTCTAACCCTTTCCCCTCAAAGTTTACTTTTCTGTTTAAGAGCAAGCTAAGGTGATAATCCAAGAGGAACTAGCCTAGAACCTAGAGGTCTTATCTTGGTTAGCAAAGGTCCCACATTATGACTCCCATGTTATACTAAGTTATGAAGACTACTAGAGCTTGAGATCAGAGGCACAAATTCAGTGTATAACATTTCTTGCACACCCGGTAGGACCAAGAAGTCATAGTTTTCATAGTTCTTGTTGGTTTTGATATGCATCCAGCAAGTTGCAGACCTTTGAGAGGTCATTGTTTTGCATATCTGGCGACTCCAAGTTCACATCTACTAGTTTCAAGGAGATTCAGTACCTAGGATGGATTACCATCCTTCTTTTCATGAGGGTATCCCTTCATTTCATGGAGGCTAGCAACAGTCATCTCATGCTTGCCACCCCACCCAACTTCCAACATCATGGCAGCATCAATACACATACTAGCAACATCAAGGGGAGATGTTTTCCCTAAAAGAGCATATTCATCATGCCCAGATCCAACAACAACAAGCTTTGGCTCAGCAGGATCAAGGTTACAGGAGGTATCTGGTAGAACAATACAAAAGAAATGAGGCCATGCTTGCTGAGGGGCTGGAAGCACAAAAGAAACACTATGAGGAGGTGCTGGAAACACAAAGGGGGCATATGTAGACACAAGAAAAGGAGCAGTTTGATGCTAGATGGAAGCAGTGTGAAGAAATCATTGCAGGACAGCAAAAAAGTCAAGAAACCCTTACAAGCAACTTGGCAACACTACACAAAGTTTACAAGGAAAACCTGATTAAGGTTAGTACTGCTATAGCTAAGAAAGAGGAAGATTTTCAAAGAACATTAGCAACTCAGGGGGTTGCTTATGAGGAGTTGGAAATTCATAAGAATAATTGTGAAAAGGTGGTCCAAGACCAAAAGGTTTTGATGGAGGCCATGTTTGATAGAGGCAACAAATTTCAGACTGAGAAAGAAAAGGAACTGAGAGCTCATGAGGAGTTTCATGAGAGAGAGCTACAGGATCTCAAACAAAATATTGGATCCCTGGCTTCTACAACTGAAACATATAAAAGAGGCTATCAAATGCAGGTTGAGAAATGCTCTCAACTAGAGGAAGAAAAGGAGATCATTGAGTAGAAGATTTCTGATCTAAGGGAGGCTCTCTCTGAATAGGTTAAGATAAATAAGTCCTCAACAAATCATGATTATACTGACAGCAGTATACTTCTCCTACAAAAGAGTCTAGAAGAAGAAAAGGAAGATCAATTCTGGGACAAGATGGAGTTTTGCTTGCATCTTGATGACAAGCCCACACTTTCGGAGGACACCTACAATCTACAGGAGATAGTCATTTCTGATCAGCATAAGAAGGAGATCAATCAGACTAAAGTAATCTCTCAAGGGCCTGAGTTTATCAAGGAGAGCTCTAGGTCTAGCATCTCTCATGGTTGCCCTATCAGATATTTGGCCAGGATGGAGGTTATCAAAGGAGTACAAGTTGTGCCAGCATCCCAATATGTTTTTCCATGAGAAGTTGAGGCTGTGAATGAACTAGATCAACTTGTTGTCCCCATTGGCCAAGTAAGTAAAGTCTCATCGTTGCTTGTTGTTTCTTCTTAGAATGATGGTGCCTATGATTAGCTTGACCAAGTGAGAAAAATCTATATCAGCTAGATCTTTGTCAAGCAGGTGATTCTGCATATTTCCTGTATTTATCTTTTGATAGCTTTCTAGGAACATGTGGATTATTGTAAGCTAAGAAGGATGGGAAGCTATTTTTCACAACTAGTGAATGGTTTTGTTTAACCAAGTCTCTGCACTAGTTAGTTTAGGCTAGGTTAGCTTCCCTGCTTTCTAGATTAGTTTTTTTAGTTTTCCAAGAAGTACTCAAGCACAGTTTTGTCTCTCTCAAGTTTTTGTGCTCAAGAACTGACACCATGCCCAATGGATTGTCAAGGCAACTGGTCTAAATGTCTAGCAGGTTGAAATCCCGCAGAGGTCGCCAAAATGTTGCCCAAAATTTCCCTATCACTCCCTTTTTGGCTGCATCCTGTTTGTTCCAATAAATGCTCAAGTGTCAAAAATCCTCTGTGTTTTCTACCTTTTAGTGTCGAAAGTCCAGTGTGTTTTCTACCTTTTGGCCCAAAAACTCAATGTGTTTTTGACCTTCTCTCTGAAGGCTCAGGATGTTTTTGACTTTGGTCCAAAAATTCTCTATGTTTTTGACCTCTAGTTTGAAAACCCTCTGTGTTTTTGACCTTCAAGTGCGCAACTCTGACAAGGCAGGTCCTAGTTCCTCATAGTCATGCAAGTGCAGTGGAGATTCGATGGTTGTCACATAATCTCATGGAATCTTTCAAGCCCATGAGATCATGTGACAACGACCAGATTAGAATCTCAGTGGGTCTACATTTTTGAGTGAGGTGGCATATTTCCTAAGTGTGCTATCACGACCAGGTGGGTCCTAGTTTCTAACATCACCGCGGGGCCAGTCAGTAGTCAAGAAAACAACAAGCCACCAACGGTCAATGGTTAACATCTTATAGTTGGTCGCATGATCACATGGGCTCTTCTAAGCCCATGTGACCATGCGACAAACTGTCAGCGGTCACTGTTAAGGCAGTTCACAACAGCTTCGGTGGGTCATCGGGTGGTGATGTGTCTAGTTTGCAGTGGGCCTGATAGCATGTGGCCCCGTAGATTCAAGATCTACGGTGGTTGCATGTTTGTATGGGATCTTTCGATCCCATGCAATCATGTGACTACCATTGGATCCTTCTGGTGTTTTGGGCATTCTGTCGTGGGTCCATCCAATGCAATGGTCTGTGGGTCCGGGTTGTAGTTTGGTGGCAGTGGAAAAGAGATCTACGGTGGTCGTAAGATCTCATGGGATCTTTTGACCCCATGAGATCTTGCGCCCGCTGTTAGATTAGAATCTCAGCTTGCAGGTAGGGCCAGGGTTGGTAAAGCAAGTGTGTGGTTAAAGGATTTCACGTAGTCACTGAATAGACCCAGGGTTAAGGAAGGAATCATGCGACTCTGCGACTAAAGAGAAGGTGAACCTGGGGTGAAGCCAGGGGTTAAGTTTGTAGTGCAATCTTGAGTCCAAGGTGTCTTGCGTGGTAGAGGCAAGTTTTCAAAGGCTTGTCACATGATTGCATGGAGTCTTTTGGGCCCATACAATCATGTGACCAGTGATATTTTCAAGGTGGTGCAGCCAGTTTTTCACGGGCTTTCTTCTGAGGGGGATATTGCAAGTGTAGGTAGCTAAAAATTTATGACTTTGGAGGTGGTTGCAGTTGGATAGAATTTTGCAGAGATTTTAGGCTACCATTTTGGGTCCTTTCCAGTATCTGATCAGATTTTGAGAGCATTCATGGCTTAGTGGGCTTGCAGAGAGGTAGTTGGATCAGGGTTGTTAATCTATAGGTAGATTCAGTACAGAGATGGGCATGCAAGGGGAGATATATCTAATCGGTTGAGATATTTGTAGAATTGTATTTATAATCAGATTTGACTGCTAGGATTGGTTATTAAATTGGTAAATCTATACCCTAGTTAACTTTTGACTCCTGCCTTCATGTAGTTGAGTTTGTATATAACATTTTTTGGAGCCTGTAGTGCTTAGAGAGTTCACATTTTGTAAAAAGGAAAGTTTCTTTCCTAGAAAGCTATCTGAGACACTTTTTTGTCCTCTGGTTTTCTACTCTTTGTAATCTCCCATTGATAATTTAGATATGGAAAAGCATTTTTGTGACACTCTTTTTGTCCTCATGCCTTCTTATGTGAGTTATCTCTTATTGGATTGAAGTTTATGAATGCTATCAATAGAAATTGGGGTTCTTGGTCCCTCTCACTTTCTGTGATTTTGTGTGTTACTATGTCTAATCTGATTTAGATGTTTTGTGGGTATGCTATAGCCCCTAGCAGTCTTGTCTCATTCCTACACCTATTTGCAGAGGAGGATGTTTGTTTGCAGGTCATAGCTTGAGTCTTCTGTTCAAGCCTTCCTATGAAATACTTATGCAAACCTATCTAGTGAGTGGTGACTTATTAGACCTGATTCCTCCATTGATCTCATCCCTCTATACTAAGATCCAAACCCTAGTTTCGGTGCATCACCTAGTAGGTAGTTTGCTTCCAATTATTTCCCTTTCCATGTCCTCCTTCTAACCCTTTCCCCTCAAAGTTTACTTTCCTATCTAAGAGCAAGCTAAGGTGATAATCCAAGAGGAACCAGACTAGAACCTAGAGGTCTCATCTCATTTAGCAGAGGTCCCACAACCTTGAGATGGTTCCCATGTTATACTGAGTTATCAAGACTATGAGAGCTTGAGATCAGAGGTGCAAATTCAGTGTATAACAGTAGCATCATAAGAATGTTGGAGAAACTTAGCAAGTTTCCTACTATAAATTCATAGGAAACATGTTGTATGGGTGATGACATCATTCCACTACTAAATCTAGCCTATGGGCTAATGTGGTCTAGGCTCCAAGTTATAGATCTATTGTATGTGGGCCAGAGTAGATTGATGATGCAATAAGAAAGTGTTAAGAAAGAAATGAGTCTTGGGAGGTCGCACCTTAGCTATCTACCTTTCAATGCGAAAGGAAATGAGAAAGTGAACTGACATGGTCACATCAATAAGGGGTGTGATAGGTAAGTCTCTCTTTTTAGAAAAAAATATTATGCTGAGATCATAGAAGGATCAAGCCTTTTAAAAATTTTGTTAGGACCCTTTCTAAAATTAGACCAAGTATACCAAATCCCACTAGAACAACAATGACCAATATTGGGATAAAAAAGGTCCAATTTATTATGCATGTAAACCATACTTCTCTATCTCCCACTGTCCATCAAAAAGGAAAAATCTCATCTTTGTTAGATGCCACCTCAACCATATTGAAATCCCCACACATGAGCCAAGTTGCAGGTAGTAGTTAATCTGTAGGCCATCTCCATAATTGATATCATTCAACAACATCATTGGGAGCATAAACATTAAATATCCCAAAATAATGATTATCAATTGACAAAACAACCCCCACAACTCTCTACATGGGGTTAGAATCATGTTTAACAAGAAAATAATGCCAAAGAGGGGAATGAGAGTAGAAAATCCACCTTGACCAACTTCATGTTGAGAAGAAAGAGAAAGGCCAGCTGACCAAATAACATGACATGTAGCCTGAAGCATAAAACCAATAATTTTCACATCCCGGAGACACAAGAAATCTAGGCTAGAAGCACATTGACAAACATCTCTTACAAAATACTTTTTGGGCAGTCCTGTAAGACCTTAGACATTCCATGAGATGTAATTCATGAGAACAATGCTTTCACATCATCTCTTTCCTCAAGAGAGGAGAAACTATTATGCAAAAACTTAGAACTATTGCTGAAGCGAGAAGACTCATCTAAGATAAGTTGACACTTCTCTAGAAATTCACCATCCTCATTCTTAGCATGCCCAAACAGGTTGTGAGGATGACATAAGGTTTGAGAAGAAAAGATGGTTGAGGTTGCATGAAGAGTGTGAACCAAAGGGGGCCAATAAGTACTCCCAACCACATAATTCCCTTGCTGGTCAGGGTTTGAAACAGAGGAAGGAGACAAAACTTTGACTGGAAGCTTGGGAGGCTGGGAGGACACTAAAGCTCCACTCAGCTTCAAAGTAGTTGAATTTTTTCCCTTACATCCCATAGTAGTCCATTCTTATTTTTTTAGCTCCTCCTTCTTTGTTCCCTCTGTAGGGAAAGATGTAGTATCCTTAGGAGGGGATTTGGTTTTGGGAACTGCCAAAGGGAAGTACTTAATATTATGCTCCCTCGACTAGCACCTATAATAGGTGTTTAGAAAGTTCAAATAAGGAACCTTTTGGGTAAAAGTGGTGCCACCAGCTTGAATCTCAATGATTTCTTTAAGATCCCACAAGAGATCAACCTCAACAAAAACCCTTTTTTGAGGGAGAGCATTAAAAAAATGGTCATGTTCAAGACATACCACTTTGCCAAGAATTTGCGCAATGGTTTGCATGAAAGGCCAACAAGGTAAGGGTAGACTAGGGAACTCAACCCACACAGGTACCCTTATCTTATTTTCATCCGAGACAAAAAATTCTCAAGAAAAATGATGGAAAACCAAAAGGGAAGACCTAACTGTCCACGAACCATGAGTGAAAAATGGCTTCGACATGGGTAGAGTTGGGAAAACTAGAATTGGAAAAACCATTTGGAAAGGCTTTGAACGCCATTAAGCTGAATGCCATGAGGAGTCCAAGCTTTGGAAATCCATTCTTTGAGCATGCTTTGAAGAGGGGTTCTACCCACAAAATAACCTATCAAAGTATGTTTTTCTAGCTAGGCATATGCATTATCAAAAATCCTGAACATGAAGAATAATGTCAGGAGATGGCATACCTCGTGAAACACTTTTGGGACAAATTTGTGAGGTCTCTTTCTTGAAGGTGCCATGATTATTCATCACCATTCTAGCACCAATAATAAATGTTGAGCTAAAGGTGGATGGACCCATTAAATACCTAAGCTAATCCTGTAGTAAATACAGTATGAAAGGATGAAAAAACCTAGAATAGAAAAGTGCAATACTAAACCCTAGCAGAGCCAAAAAATCCCATCCCATTTGTAAATTTGATTCTTAGATGGTGCTAACTTTTATAAATGAATAATGACTACATGATCTCAGTTGGCACTTAGCTTTGGTTATTAGACAAATTCTTAGGTTGTGTATCTCTTTGGAATTTGTTATGTTTATTCCTATTCCTAGAGAGTGGAATGGACTTGTAGATTGTTTGGCCAAATAGGCTTCTAATCAAATGAAGGGTTGGAGTATTGTGGATAGGGGCCAATTATCATAAAAAATGTGTAACATGTTGGATTAGTTAATGGATAAGGACACGTTTTTGTAGTCCTTTTTTCTTTTTTGAGTGGTTGGTTATGTAATTCTCTTGGTGTTGAATAATTTTTTTACCCCTTTTAGTTTAAGGCAAGAAAATATTAGAAAATGAAAAAAACCTATTTTAGAAAAAGCCCATAAAAGATACACAAACCACGATAGATTGTGTTGATCCCTAGGTTTTTTTATCCATTAGTGTCTAGCACTTAGTCATTTTCTAGGCAATGATGGTCGGTCATCATTGCGACTGAGCCATCTAGTAAAGTCTGAGTTATGCATAAACTTGTAGAGTTATAGAGCAGTAGTTACTATCAAGCAAGTCAAAGTTCACTGAGTACTTTAGTAGTCACCGAGAAGTTTATGCCAAGTTGTATAGAAGATTCAGTGTTGAGCACTAGTATATGAAGAACAGTAATTTCTGAGCATCAAAGACTTCATATGCTGAGCAAGCTAGTTTTGACATATGTGTTTGTTATGGCACAAACACAAAGATAAACCATTTTGGCTGACTTCTATGTAAGATTTAATGTTTGTTGAGAGAATCAAGGAGTTTCTTACACCTTTTATTTCTAATCATTAATCCCTATGTAAGCCATGTAACCTATCAAACAAAAGGAATGCTTAAGCAACATAAGTAAAGAATCTAGATCATTGATCTTGATCTAGGAGGTCGATTAGATGTTTATATAAGATGAGATGTAAACCCTAAAATGATGTATGGATGGATGTAATGAAGGAGATTTCATATATGCAGAACATAGAAGTTTTTTGAAGCTTAGATGCGGAGATCAAGCAGAGTGACCGAGCAAAGATGTGAAGGAAAAAACATAGATACATTTTATTTTGAGATCAGATAAGTAGTGGAAAGAGGAGATCTATTATCACCATTTTTAGTGTAAATTGAAGGATCAGGTACTGCTACATTTTAGCAAGTTAATCAGGATAAATCTCTTAACAAAGTAGTCCTAACAGGCTTTCATAAATCTCTTAACCGAGTGCTTAGTTGTAAGTTTCAAATCCTTTAATCAAGGTAGATTGTATAAGTCTGTAAGCTCTTAACATGGCAGACCCCTCATAGGGTAGATCATCTAAAGTGATCAAAATTTGTATCCCTAACAGGAAATACTTTATACTGTAGTAGTGAGGATTTGTGGGTGTCATCACCACCCTAGTTTTACCTTTCAAGGGTTTCTGAGTAACCAAAATTTATGTGTTATGTGTTTCATTTGATGGTTGAAGTTAGAATGTTAGATCTATTTCAATATTGGAATTCATGTTTATGACATGCAAGTGAAATTTGATTAAAAGAAGATAATATTTGGCGATATCTAATTCACCCCCTCCTCTTAGTAACTCACTTCCCATATTAGATTTCCAACAATTGGTATCAGAGCTTTGGTCTCTTAAAATAAGTCTAATCACTTTTGAGTTAAGGTCTTGGAGATGGAGGTCTATAAGCTGGGAAAGATCATAGAGAATTCAAAGATGACATTCAGCTTGCATTACACCAGCTTGAAGAAGCCATAGGAGAATTGAAGAAATCCTTAAGCAGAAGGAAAGAATTGGCAATTCAATTTAATGACACACAATATCAAGAAGAGGACACCAAAGGTCTATTTGATAATGGAAATTCCACTGAAAGTGATGTATCTATATAAGATTTGTTAGAAAGAAATAACATATTGAATGAAGATATCAGAAGTCTGAAGAGAGAATAGGAAATTCAATCAGTAAGACTATGTGAAGTAGTTGAATAGAAAAAGAAAGCTAAATAAGACAAGACAATGGCTGAAGAAGACAAAAGATAAATGTCTATAAAATTTGATGAAAGGACATGTGTCTTACAAAGGCTGAAAAACAATCAATTGGACATGGTAAATCAATTGCTACTTGCTAATCAAGAGTTAAGAAGAAAAGATATGGAAATCACAAATCTGAGATTAGAAAATAGTTAAATGAAGAATGAGTTAAGATTTGAAAAGGAAATCAATGAAATAATGAAAAAACCAAATGAAGCTATGAAATAATTTGAAGAATTGTTTAGATAACAAGGAATATCTAGTAACACCTCTGGAATTGGACATGACGAGCACTTATCATCCGCTGAAGAAGGAGAATCATCAAAGAATAGAGAATAGAGGAATGAAAAGTCAAAGAGTAACAAACCTACATGCCATCATTGTGGAAAGATAGGAAACAAAACAAACATCTGTAGAAGCAAGAATGGTAAGTCCAATCCTAAACCAAAGTTTAATGGAAATTATTTTAAATGTAAGAAGGATGGACATTAGGCACATGAATGCAGGTCAAAGGTTGGTAATCCACCTACCACACCTAGATTTCAAGGACATTGTTTTAACTATCATAAATATGGTCATAGAGCACAAGAATGTAGATCCAATGCTAAGTGGACATGTAACAAGTAGAATAAAGAACCTAGGAAAGGTAACACATTCAATTGGGACTACAATACATGGTATAGTTGTCATTATTGTGGAGAATATGGTCATATTGGAGAAAACTATGTAAAGAAACATTTTAGAGGTAAATCCAAGAGTTGGATGAGTGGAAGTTTTGTTTGTTACAAATGCCACAAGATTGGTCACATAAAAAGAGACTGCAAAGCACAAGCACCAAGTAATGAACAATTTAGAAATGAAGAAACTGTTGAACAAATAAGGGATCAAATGAACAAGACATGGAGAATGAAAGAGGAAGCAAGTAGTAGTGGAGCCAGTGAACTTGAGGTCACCCAATCCAATGGATTAGGTGATCACACTACTTCTAACTAAGAAATAAAGGTATGTTCAAAACTAAATTTTCTAAATGCTATATTTTACACTGGTTGCTAACATTTGATATGTTAAAGTCCATATTTGCATGAATTAAGATACATTAGGACATATTTGAGAAAAGAGTTATATTGCATATTTGATGCTGAGCATCATTATTTAAGTCCATAGTGATCGAGTTACTCAGTGTGTGCCGAGCTCATGTAATAGTTGAGATGTCATGATATGTAATTAGCAAAACTAAATGGTAGTATTGACCGAAACATGGTTTTAACTGAGTATGAGTACATGATAATTGAGTTGTCTTGTGAAGGCCGAGACATCTGTATTCATCTATAAAGTGTACATATCATTTAATGAAGCCTTAAAGTTACCATTTGATCCTATAAAGTGAAAAATTATCATTCATCCTCATTTCACCCAATGATTTGAGAATTGCAGAATGATTTCTAAGCAACTGAAAAGAGTTATCTGTGCTAAGCTAAGTTTGTGAAGATCTTTACAATGTGCCATCATAAAAACATCATTAAGTAATGTTGAAACAAGGTATTACCAAGTAGCTTGAACTTGTAATTTGAATTTAGAGATATGGAATCTACTTCATCTATAGCAGCTAAGAAACAAGGGAAATAAGTTTTGAATGTCCAATTTGTGAGGAGTGATGCATGTAAGCTGCCTAAATTTCAATCCATTCTAGAAAGTGTGGTGAAGGGTGATCTCACAAGAGCCCTATCATTGATTTCATCAAGGGTTTTGATGATACACAATGTGCCCTCATGGTACATGTGAAAAATTGGAGAGATTGGTGATTATGAGCCAAGGGAGGCTTATAGGAAGTTATGTATCAATGGAGTGTTGAAGGCAGAATATCAACAAGTTTCTAAGAAAGGGTTAGTGTGCGCCCTATATTTCCCATGTAATTTCAAGGTTGAATGGATTAAGATCATCTTGAGAAGAGTTCATTACTTGAAAATATGGCTGGAGAATAGACTAGTCAAGATCACCAAGGAAATGATTCACAGAGTCATCGGTTATTCTAGTCTTGCCGAGAAGAAAATAATGAGATGCCAAAGTAAAGAGATAATTCAAACAAACACTTGGGAAATATGGAATAAAATAGGAATGATGATCTCGATGATCATAGATCCAGAGATAGAGTTTGCAGTGAGAGTGATCACCCAAAATTTTTATCAGTCAAACATGTTAGATAGTGTTCCCTGCATTAGAGTTGATCAAGCATGGACGATGGTAAAGAAAGATCATACTTATGATCTTGCCGAGCTACAATTGACCCAACTTTTTGAGAACCTAACTTCAATCAGGAAGGCCAAGAATTCAATGTGTAAGTTTAGTTACCTGATCATTTGTTTATTCTTCTACGTGCAAAATAGTTTTCCTACCATAGGATATATTGTATGGATTAAGGACCGACTAGTAACCTAGTAGATAAATGAGTTTATTCATCATTTATGAGAGAATTTTGATAGTGTTATGGAAAGCTACTTTGTGGAATTCAAGAAAAAGATGAGGAAAAGAAGTAGAATTCCCGTATCCCTAGTAGATAAGCACTACAATGACATATTCTTTCTAGTGGATACCAACCACCCTTATATTTAGGCTATTATGCCTAGGGTAGCATGGCTAAGGCCATTACCTTATGAGGTGAATGTAGATGAGACTTCAGCAACAATAACCTCTTTACTAGTAGAGGAGATAGATAGGAAAGCTAAACCTTTTGGAAACTATGAAGATGCAAAGTCCAAAATAACTATGGGATTAAAGTCTGCAACACTTGAGAGAAAGAGAAAGAAAATAGTCAACAACCTATAGAAGATGCTAGGAGAAGGTGAAGAGGAAAATGCACCTCTTGAAATAACACAAGGTCTGGGAGAGGATGAATCTAGTGATTTTGAAGGAAGTGATGAGGATGAAACTAAAATTCAAAAGAAGGGCACAAAGATATTAGTTGCTGAGATGAGTAGAAAGAAGTTGCAAAAAAAAAATCACACTCCTCCTATAGTACTTAGATAGAGGACCAAGGTAGCTTCAACTTCCATAGCTGTTGAGCCCCAAAGAAAAACACCAGCAAAGAAAATAGAAGGGGAAGGGTCAGGTAAAAGAAAACCAACTCAAACTAAAGCTATCCCAAGTCATCCTAAGAAGAAACTGAAAAGGAAGTTAGTCTTGGAGAAGGATGATGATGATGATGAAGAGAAGATAGACACAAATGACAATACAAAAATGAAAGTGGCATCACATAGACACCTGATGAATGTGGATGAAATATGCCACAATATCAAAAGCATTGCTGGATTAACAGGTTTTAAGGTTATTAAATTTGAAAAGATAAGTAATGATGAAAAAGAAAAGTTGAAGAGGATATGCTATAAATACTATCCAATTTTAAGATGACACCTCTATAGATTGGGAATCTCATTCCTGAAGAACTTTATAACATAATTGATCAGAAATGGCAGTATTCCATCATGACAGAAAAGAAGATAAGGGAAAGTATCTTAGCTTAGATTATGCCCAACTTAACACCACAAAAAATAAAGACATATATGGAGTAGTAAAGAAATAGGTTTCTACCTAAGCTCAGGGCCTAATCTATTTTGAAACATAAGGTTGAAGAAGTTGTTGAGAAAAGAAAAAGGTTGTGGAAAATTATATTTGGGTTATTGATTGATAAGAGTGCACCACAAGGAGAAGGAACATCCAGCCAAGTGGAACTAGATAATAAAGAAGACATTAATGAGCCTCATAATCTAGAAGAAGAAGGATGGAAGGTAGAAGTGATTGCATCATAGGATGTGATCACTATTGAGGATATCCCCGAGGATACACAAGTAAATGAAAACACATTGAATGAGGAATAAATAAAGAGTCACTTACTTGCCAAGGCAGCTTCAGTCCATTCTCTACCGAGTACCAATCCTATTTAAATTTAGGTACATGACTATCTAAGGATTGAGAGTACATCAAATATGGACACTGCACCTCCAAGCTCTCATATGATCACATTTGAACCACAAGTCTCACAAAGTACTAGTGCCGAGAAACAAGACAAGTCGATAATAACAATAGATAGTACACCTATCAAGGAAGGTAATAAATGACAAGAAGAGGAGAACTTAAAAGATGAAGTAGAAAAATATGCAACACTAGTCATTGGACCTCATATAGAGGAAGAGAAGAAGACTAAGGAGCATCCAGAGCATGAGGAGAAAGATCCTATTCAAGCCTTAGTACAGATGTTGAGTGGCAATACTCCAAAGAAGAAAGCTCATAAGAAAAAGGAGAAGTCTCCTACCACTTAGGTAACACTTGATGAAGTTATAGTGATTCCAAAGTGGAACACTAATAACTTGACATATGAGAAGATGAAAATTTTGCAAGATCTTTTGAAGAAGAAAAGAAAGCAAGAAGAGTTAAGGCAAAATGATCAACATAAAAAAGTATCGTATGAAATAAAAGGTATATTTATAGAATCTTTTGAAATGGGCAATGTGAATGATACCTCACCTATTTTGAAAAAACTGGTTCAAATTGTTAAGAAGGTGAATAGTGATGATAGTGAAGCAAATGAGAAACTTATGCAGTGGTCAAAAAGAAATTTTGAGACAAAGGTACTTGGAAAGGTCTCAACCGAGATAATAGTAAAACATGTAGAACTTTCTGCCTTAGTGACTAACTTAGAAGAGGTTGCACATAATGTTCATTCTCTATACAAGAAGCTATGTAATATAGAAATTTTCACTAAGGATAATCAAGAATTGATTGATAAACTACAACTAGACTTGAATTCTACCTGTCATTCACCAAGCATGGATGCAATCTCTAGTTCCATTCATTTCACAAGGTTACTTCATGAACAAGGGAGATTAGAAAAGTTAATGGATAATGATGGGAGAATAAGAGCCAAACTAATCTCCATACATACAATGTTAATATCTCATCTGGAGGTTATGCAAAAAGAATTGGTGTCAACAAAGGAGTTAGCACAAAGAGATCCTCATCTCTCTATTGTTGAGAGTTTAGTTGATCTAGTTGCCCAACTAGAAATAAAGATACAAGTTTTGGAGTCTGTAAGGTCAGGATGGGACAATGCCTTAGGAATGATAATGTAGCTCTACAAACCATTTTTGGATAAGTATTTTCTCACCCCTACACCCCAACAACTTCAAGTGACAAAAATAAGGGGAAAATGAAATGACTTAAGGGGGAATGGCATAAGTAACACAAGGAGAAAATACAGTGAGGAATTTATAGAAATGTATGACATACTATTTTGTAATGTATATATGTTCAGTGTATGTCAAAAGAGTCATATGTATATATATGTAGAATATTTTGAAGACTGAGTCAAAGTCCTAGGGGGAGTAGTCAAACTACTAAGTACTCTTTTGTAATGTAAAAGTCATGACAAAGTGTTATTGCCACTAATGTCAAAGGGGGAGATTTTGGATCTCTAAGATTTTTTGTCCATTAGTGTCTAGCACTTAGTCATTTTCTAGGCAACTTTGGTCAGCCATCACTCCAACCGATCCATCTTGTAAAGGCCGAGTTATGTATAAACTTGTATCGTTATCAAGTAGTAGTTACTATTGAGTAAGTCAGAGGTCACCGAGTACTTCAGTAGTCATCTAGCACTTTATGGCAAGTTGTATAGAAGAGTCAATCCTCAACACTAGTATATGAAGAGTAGTAAATGTTAAGCATCAGAGACTTCATACGCCAAGCAAGCCAGTTTTGATATATCTATTTGTTATGGCATAAACACCAAGGTAAACTATTTTGGCCAACTTCTATGCAAGATTTAATGTTTGTTGAGGGAATCAAGGAGTTGATTATGCCTTGTATTTCTAATCATTAATCCCTATGTAAGCCATGTAAATATCATAAAAAGGGAATGCTTAAGCGGCATAAGTAGAGAATCTAGATCATTGATCTTGATTTAGGAGGTCAATTAGATGTTTATATAAGATGAGATGTAAACCCTAAAATGATGTATGAATGGATGTAATGAAGGAGATATCATATATGCAGAACAAAGAAGTGTTTTGAAGATCAAATGCAAAGATCAAGTAGAGTGACTGAGAAAAGTAGTGAAGGAAAAAACAAAGATAGATTTGATTTTGATATCACATAAGTAGTGGAAAGAGGAGATCTATTATCATCATTTTCAGTGAAACTGAATGATCAGGTATTGATACATTTTAGCAAGTGAATCAGGGTAAATCACTTAATAGACATGCTTTCATAAATCTCTTAACAGACTGCTTACTTATTTGTAAGTTTCAAATATTTTTATCAAGGTAGATTGTATAAGTCTATAAGTTCTTAACAAGGCAGAGCCCTCACATGGTATATCATTTGAAGTGATCAAACTTTGTAGCCCTAACATGCAACACTTTCTACTACAGTAGTGAAGATTTGTGGGTGCCATCCCCACCCCTATTTTACCTTTCAAGGGTTTCTAGGTAACCAAAATTTATGTGTTATGTGTTTTATTTGATGGTTGAAGTTAGTGTAATACCTAAAATGTAGTGTTAAGGAATACTAAACTAAACTAGCATTCAACAGAAAAAAGAAGATTAGACTTATGCTAAGACCATAAAGAAGAACATAAACAAAATAAGAAGCTTGCAAACCTCTCACAAACCCAAATGTGAAGCCTTCTTTGTTGAGTGGATTTGGTCCAAGAGATTGGATGTGTGCTCAAAGTTTTGTCAAGCTTCAAATGTAGGAGGATTTTGGCATTATGAGGGTATGAATGTGATTTTTGTTCTTCAAAATGACACGGTAACTTTTCTCAAATGGTGGATGAAAATGAAGGAGAAGAGGGCTCAATTTATAGGCAAGAGGAGGGATGAAAGAGTGGTTAAGATGCAAACCTGAGGAAGGGTCAAGATGCATTTGAGGGAGAGCACATGGATTTTGATTTCTTAAATGCATCTCATTGTGACACGTGTCACAATGGGAGAGGTTGGAAGAAATGGGGGAATGTAACCATTTTGAGAGATGTGTGAGGGGAAAAATGTGTAAGAGAAGGATGGAGTGTGTAAAGGATGTGTAAGAGCATTTAAGGTTAGCATTAGGTGAAAGAATTGGGGGATCTGAGGATGTGACATGAGAGTTGACTTGGGTTGGCTTAAGATTTATTAATCCATGGATTATGATTGTGCAAATGTTTAGGATGTGACTAGGCTTGGATTAGGAGGCAAGTGGGAGGTTTAGGAGGATGTGATTGGAGGAGAGAGAATGAGTGGAGGGTTGAATTAGCTAATCACATGTTATTAGCTAATTAAGGGTGATTAGTATGTGTGAATGGGTTGGGTTGAGAATGAACTACATGTTAGGAGTTTGGGATAGGTTTGGTTAAGGGTTAGGGTTGAACTTAAATATTTTATTTAATTCCAAGTGGGAGGAAAATGGGGTTTCATGAATTAATTTAAATAGATAAGTATATCTATTTAAATTAATAGAGGAATAGGGATTAATTAATTATTAGACTATAGGCTTGTCATTTAGATAATTAATTGGACTATAGTTAATTAATTAAATTAATTAACTAGGGGATGCCATAAATTAACCAAATAATAATATTTAATTAATATAATCCTTTAGGAGAAAACTAAATAAGATTACTTAATTATGTAATCAGATTTAGGTGTCTACATTTTGCCCCTCTTTGACATTGTGTTAAAATAATTCTATTTTGAAGATGTTTAGAAATAATAAACAACACGAAGAATTGACTAGATGGAAAAAATGCCCCAGATTGTGGGTCAGAGGTTTAGGCTGGGTGATGCCCCCTTGATAGGGTGACATGTAAACACAAAAGGGGCCTAGTGGTGTCTCAAAAAGAAAGGTGAGGAAGGGGTTCTGCAGGCATAAAAAAGGGTAACAATAGGGAAGAAAGAGATGAAAAAGGCAATATTGTGGAAATAATTGGTATGAGGAGAAGAAAGAGTGGATGAAAAGGCATCTAGGAGGGAAACATGGGGCTTGGAAGAGCCTTAATAAGGGCTGAGAGGGCTAAAAAAGGTCATTTGTGCATCGGAGACCTTGAAAAGAGAGAATTTGGAGCTCTGAGTGAAGATAGAAGAATGACAGATAAAGGGTGACCGACTCACCAATCGGATATCGTGCAATGTGTCTGATGACATGGGGTCCCTAACCGATAGGTAGGATTGAAAAAATCACCTTGTACTTTAGTGATTTATGTTGGAAAGTTGACTATACTATTATATATGACTAGATATAGTGTTGTCATTATGGCAACAAAGTCATATAGTGTTTTGGACTCAGCGCACATTATCAAAAGATCAGAATTTGGTTAAGTATAAAAGACTAGATAGTTAACAGAGCACTAGTAGATCATAGAATCAGGGCATGTGCGTATGACCAAGTTATGGTATGCACCCTTGAAGTTAAGATGGTAACTATGTATTCATGCTAAGTCTAAGAGCACATGATTAGATGAGACAACATGAAGAAGATATATATAGCTGAAGAGGTACAACCGGTGAACACCAGGATAGAACAAAGTATGCAGTTGACTGTTACTAATTTGACTAGCAGTTATAATATTGTTTTGTAAAGGCTATGCACCTATTGTAATTAGGTTATAGACATGTAAACATCTTTGTTTGTAAACACTCTTGAGCCAATTCACTTGGTAGCATTGTATGTAATCGGTTAAAGGGATGACCTAGTTAATTGTTTTGGTAGCGTATATAAATATAAGATGCACCTTTGTAATTAAGTATGGAAGTGGATATAGAGTTAAGATAAGTAGAGAAAAAGTATGTGAAGAGTAGTTAGAATGTATTAGAGCTTTGCAAGAGGTCAAAGTATTAGTGCATCAATGGAATTGATCAGACAAGCAGTGTCACAGTGACAGTTCATCCAATAGATATAGTGTGTATCTGACATCGGAAGGTTGTAGCCTTCACCACTTGAGTAGTGAGCTATAGGAAAGTGTGTCCCCACCCCTAACAAGGTTATTGTAAAAGACTCCTAACAGGGTCCAACCCTTGACAAGGTCACTATACTAAAATAATTGTAAAGAACAACTCCTAACAGGGTTGCAGATCTTCTAACAAGGATCAGAAGACACTAGTGCAGTTCTTACTGGTTGTCAATTCCCACCAGGGTTTTTACCTATTTGGGTTTCCTCATAACCATATTGGTGTTATGTGTTATGATTGTTTATCTTTTTTACATTGATTTTTATTTTGGTACTTAAGAAATCAAGTTAAGTTTCAAGAGTAAAGTAAAAAGATTAAAATATAGTAAACACTAATTCAGCCCCCCTCTCAGTGTTCCCATTCCTAAAAATTGGTATCAGAGCTCTAGTCCTCAGAAAAGAAGTTTAACCACTTGAGGAGATCATGGATAAGGGAGAAATGAAACATCTGGAAAAGAATCTTGAAGCTTCTCTTGAAGACCTTGACAGATCTGAAAAAGAAATTGAAGAACTTAGAGAAAAAGTCAGTGATTCTTAAGAAGTCATCAAAAGACTAAAAAAGGACTTGAAAGATTGCTCAAATAGTGATATAGGGAAAATAGTAAAAAATTTAAACAAAGAGAACACATCTCTAAAAGATCAGATTGAAGAGCTGGATGATAAGCTAACTAACAATCAAGAAGTTTATGATGAACAGATCAAAGAGAACCTTCAACTGAATGAAGAATTGAGACAAGAGACCATGTAAATCTTGGAGCTAAGAAACAAAAAAGAAAAGTTAGAATCTGAATTAATTGAAGAAAAGAATCACATTGATAAATTACACACAAGCAAGGATCTGATAGAATCTCAGTTATATGCTCAGAAGCTTAAAGGAGATAGCAGTGAAATTAGATTAAATGAAGCAAAAAATCAGATTGATGACATGCGAGAAAGGATGAAAGCATCATAAGACACCACAGATGCTAAGGAGATTGGAAATTAGACTAAACTAGACAATAATGAACCATCTAAGGATAAGCGCAAGCCAGTAGACTGAACTTTTTATGCATGTAACAAGCATAGAGATATAGCAAGGAATTGTAAAGAGGTAAGACCTTTCAATGGTTACTGTTATTCATGCAATAAATTTGGTCATAAAGCTATGAATTGTAGAACAAGTCAGAAGAAAAATTCTCAACATAATCAGAGAAATTAGAATCAACTAAATGCAAGAGGATCTCAGAGTATTACATGTCAGATATGTAATTATAATGGTCACTTAGCTAGACAGTCTAAAATGGTAACCCATATCAATGCACTGAGGAATTTAAGGCCTCCAATTATTTGTCACTCTTGTAACAAGGCTGGACACATCTCAAAGTTTTGTAGATAAAGAATGCAAAGTTAGGAAAGCCCTAAAAATCTAGAAGAATCAATATTGGATACCAAAGGAGAAATCAAGTTTGTGAAATCTTCAGAAGATGCGAGCATGATTTGGTTAGAGGCAAAGAAGGATAAGGTTGATGAGTATGTATTGGATGCATACACAGTAGATAGACCCTCTACATCTAGATGAATGACCCTCAGGGTCACAAGGGGAGCTAATTTAGCTCTAGACCCCTGCACGACTGGTATACTCACCCTTAGAGTATGCGTCTTTGGATTTAACATTTTGGAGATTATGTGATGCTATGTGCAAGAGCGCACTACCTGACTAATTGGAGGATAGAAGTTAGAAATTCTCAGTTGATTTCTTATTTACACGACAAGCATTAATGGTGGAATTTTCACTTTAAAGTACATAGAGACTTGTAGATCACTCATTTCATTCGAGTTAGAGTGATTGGAGATCGCAGGAGCCCTAGGAGTTGATTGTGAAGCATTGAAACTTGATTCACCAGAAAAAAAGTGTGTTTGATCAGTTAAGAAGCCCTAATATGTCGTGATGATTCAAAAGTTCTTGGAAACCTATTTGAAGTGATAAACAAGTAAGTTATGGCTACACCTATTGTGTTTGATTTTGCGGAGAGGAAAAGATAAGTTTTCAAGAGGCATCCCTTTAAGTCTACCCTAAATGACTTGGAAGGTGCATTCTCCAAAACCCCTATGGGTGTAATGCATGTTGAAGACATCCATGCATACATTTACTGTAAGAAGGAACCAGTAGGACTTGATAGGATAAGAGAACACATTGAAACTATGATAAAGCCAGAGAAAACCTTCCTAGATGAGTTTGCACAACTAGAAAACCATCCCATAGTTGAATATGCTATGACATATGAGTTTTATGAGTCTGAATGGATAAAGGTATTACTGAGAAGGATTCATGATGACCTATTCTAGATAGGTGAAGTACTAGTGAGAATCACAGGAGACCTTATTCATGAAATGACAGACCTTTCAAGGATAGGCATCATTCTTCCAGTGGGTAAGGATGTAAGAAAACTAGTTGAACAAGTATGTAAGTCAAGAAGTGATAGGCGCAGAATGACAATTGAGCCTATAGAGGAGAAATACATCAAATTGATGTCTATGGTATTAGGTTATAGGTTCCAACACACTAGCAGGGTGAATAGTGAGTCTGTGATCACTATTTTTGCAGCAATAAGACTTGTTAGAGATAATGGTGAGTTCAGTCTGTGTGAGATCTCATGCACATATTTGATGGATAACATAAGGGCAATCAAGCATGATAAGACTAAACTATTCAAGTTTGGGTCTTTGATAATATACATGTTCTTTCATATAGTTGGGAAGGTATCTGACCTATACCTAGACAAAAGTTTACCTACAATGCCACAAATATCCCTTAAGGCATCAGTTGAGAGCACTCTAAGAGACTACATGGAGTTATAATTGAAAACATCCAGAATAAAGATGCAAATGAGGTATAGAATACTTGAAAGTATTGTTGAAAAATATAAGGACAACATTTGTTTCATGGTGGAGACTGACAGTGCTTGCATGGAAGTTGTTGAGCCTAGAACTAAGTGTATTCATTCACTTGGCTATGAAGTTGAGGAGAAAGTCTTGGAATCCTATGCTCAAGTGTTACTATCAGTGCCCAAGGACCCTAATGAACCTAGATGGGGAACTTATGAGGAAAAGACCAGGAAAGTGGATGCAGTCCTAAACAGTGCAACAACTAAGAGAAAAGTCACTAAAATCACCTTTGAGATATTGAAGATCCATGGTGTGACCAAGCAGACCTAGATAAGGCTAGAGAGGCTAAGATAGCTATGTAGATTGAGAGCACATCCTCTATAGAAGCCAAGACAGAGAAAATAGATGACCCTAAGTCAAAGAAGATAAAAGTTGAGAAAATTGAAGATATCAGTCTTGCGCTAATAGATACAGTTGATGTGGAGTTCACTAAGGTTCATAAAAGGAAGAAGTAAACTATTACAAGTCAACATTCAAATAGAGCCACAAGAAGAAGAGGCAAAAATACACAACCACCTCTTGAGGTAGGATTCCTACCAAGTATTCAAGTGTTAAGGACTAGAGTGGTAGAGGAAGGAAGGCTAGATCAGATAGCTGAATTCTATGACAAATATCATGCAATAGACAAGTCTAAGATTCATGAGATGCTAATCAAACATATGATCAAGTTCAAGAAGACAGTTCTAGAACTAAAGTTAGAAATTCTAGGTAAAGTATGGGAAATTTTGGATTCCTTGAAGAGACAAGCAATAGAGGAAGACTTCAGAATCAGGGAGAAAATACTAGATGACAATATGCCAGTATGTTCAATTGATGAGAAAACACTACTGCTAGGTTTGGAAAAGCCATACCTTAGAACTAAGATGAGGACATTACACATAATGAACAAAGATTATGAGAATATAACAAAGGAGATAGAACAAGCCTTTGAGAAGGTATTTTTAGAGAAATGCATGCAACCACCACCTATGCCCATAACCCAAGAACCTATTGAGCAAGAGAATGTAGCTGAGGTTACAAATGTACCTATGACAGCTCCCCAAGACTCAACACCCTCAGTAATAGTGCCCACAGTTGAAATAAAGTCTGTAACCATGACCACAACTCAAAAGGATGACACAATTATCATTGACAATGTGGAGATATCAATGGTAGCCACTGACAAAGACTTGGAAAATTTTGAAGAAGCTTTGGTTAGTACACAAGAAGTATAAATTCTATGTAGTGATATTTCACCTAAGCACCAAGAGGAAGTATTGATAGAAGACATAATAGGTCAAGAAGAAGAGGAGGAGAAAGATAATGAAAAAGAGAAAGAAGGAGAAAAGGAGGTAGAAAAAGAAACATCAGATGAACCATCAGTTGGAACACTTGTGAAGACTAAGATAGAAGTGATGGATAACACACCTATCACTCCCATGCCATCAACTTCATTGTTGTCAAGTTTGACCCATGATACAACAAGCTTGGACTCTTGGGGAGAAGAAGACCTGATCAAGATCAGTGTCCTTGCTATGGAGAAGGCCAAGGAAAAATAAGTAATGAGAGATCCCCTATTTATTGATTCAATAGACATCTTGAATAACCTACTACCAATAGAGACCAAGGTACATAAGGTACACTCAGTAGAGGATGTTAGCAACATCCTAACAAGCTTCAAGGAAAACTTCTCCTGCCTAGAAGAATTAGTGGCTAAGATAGTAGAAAAGAAGTATCTTACGAAAATATTGGATGAGCTATCTGAAAACTTTGCACTTGACCTCAACTCCTTAAAATTTGGTCAAGCTTCACTGAAAAAATTTGCAGCCAAAGGAAGAAAACTCATAGAAAACTACATGAACCAAGATAAGCTGACAACAGATCTTTATAAGAAAATTTAGGAGACAGAGGCCATGATAGATCAAGTCTGAAAATTAGTAGATGATCCTAGTATAGATATCAACATGTGCAACAATGTATACTAGGGACAAGTGGACAAAATAGAAAAGACAGAAAAAGAAATGTCCAAAATAAGGGCAAGGCAAACACAGCTAAGAAATTCTCTTGTGCCTTCACTAGATGTCTTGAATCAAAACATCAAGGAGATCGACTCCACTATGGTGACATATGATCAAGGTCCGAGTACAAATTTGGAGAAGATGGAGAAGCTACAATATACCTTATGCGCCCATCTACAGATTGTTAATACACTGATTGCATTTTGGAAACAAGAGATCCAAAACTTACAAATTGCATATCCAGATGTACTTTCATTGTAAGTACTTGTAGATACATTTTTGGAGCACCTTTGTCATTAATTTAAAAGGGGGAGTATTGTATAGAATATGGAGTCTTATATATATGTAAATAAGATTTATAGTAAAGAGTATAAGGGAGATATAAGTTAGAGTATGTTAAAGAGTTTTTGTATAAGGGTACAGTTAGTAACTTTTCCATATTCCTTTGTTGCCATCAATGACATAGGGGAGATTTTTGGAAAGTTCACTATACTATTGTATATGACTAGATATAGTGTTGTCATTATGGCAACAAAGTCATATAGTGTTTTGGAGTCAGTGTACATTATCAAAAGATCAGAATTTGGTTAAGTATAAAAGACTAGACAGTTAATAGACCACCAGTAGATCAGAGCATCAGTGCATGTGCATATGACCAAGTTATGGTATGCACCCTTGAAGTTAATATGGTAACTGTGTATTCATACTAAGTCTAAGAGCGCATGATTAGATGAGAAAACATGATGAAGATACAAACAAATGAAGAGGTACAACCAGTGAACACCAGGACATAATTAAGTATGCAACTAACTGTTACTATTTTGACTAGTAGTTATAATATTGTTTTGTAAAGGCTATGTGCCTATTGTAATTAGGTTATAGACATGTAAACATATTTTTTTGTAAACACACTTGAGCCAATTCACTTGGAAGGATTGTATGTAATTGGTTAAAGGGCCGACCTAGTTAATTGTTTTGGTAGCGCATATAAATATAAGATGCACCTTTGTAATTAGGTATGGAAGTGGATATAGAGTTAAGATAAGTAGAGAAAAAGTATGTGAAGAGTAGTTAGAATGTATTAGAGCTTTGGAAGAGGTAAAACAATCAGTGCATCAAAGGAGCTGATCAAACAAGTAGTGTCATAGTGCCAGTTCATCTAGCAGCTATAGTGTGTATCTTGTTAGCAGTATTTTAAAAAAATTTTATCCTCACGCTAGAACTTTTGCAAAATCTAGTTCTTAGACCCAATTGAGAGGTTTTATGGCTAAAGCCCTAAGATTGATGGAAACCCTAGTTGGTCTTAACATTGTTATGTTTTAGTGTTACATTTTTGGCTCACTAACTTTCCAAATACACATGTGCAATATTGACCCCCTTTTAAATGACCACTTTATTTGTTATGCTGCTAGGTTGTCGAATGAGGTACCTTTTAATATTTCTTTCAAAGCCTAATTTTCCCATAAAATTTTCCAAGCAATTAACCTTTTGAAATGAGTGGTTGTCATTGAATCTTAGGCTCCCTATTGTTAGAGTTTCTGACATGCGATTTGGTGACAAAAGGACATATGTCTCGGTGGGCTCACCTTCGAAGCTTGTTGTCGATTAAACAAAGGAATACATTGATGGCTGTCATTATACCATTGGGTCAAGTTGATCTATTTTTAAGCATCGTAGTATAGTGAGAAGCATTCGATCAAAGCTTTACTGACAGTGGCAGGTTCTGGCTTGTCAATCTCCATGGCATTTCTTTTGGATTGACACCTATCTCAGGTGATGTAGTAGCTGTGGGGTCAGAATTTTCAAAGGATAAAACAATGATTAATCTCATGGTTGTCATTATACCATTGATGAAAGTTGTGAAATATTTAAGCCTTGTGGTATAGCGATGACTGTTCGATTCAATATGAAGGACAAGATAGAAAGTGGGCCCTAAATTGCCATGTCATTCTGACATGTTTTCTTTTGATTGGTTGAAATAGTTGTGATGTGGCAGTTGACAGGGTGTTTGGTACTAAAGAAAAAGGGAGAAAGGCCCTCCCACCTATTTTTGTAAACATGGTAGTTTCTGAATCGATGAAGGAACTAAGTGAAGTGTTATTATGGCGTTGGATTTCTCAGATAGTTAAGGCTTGAATAGATCTAGTGGTTGTTGGTATACCACTAGGATAAGGTGCATCATATTTAAGGCCTGTGATATAGCGATAGCCGTTGATCTTTTTTAAAGGATAAGGACTGAAAGGTGGGTCCTCTGTCGCTAGTTGATGCCGACAAGTTCATTTCTGACTAGCTAAAGGCAGGAGGTGACTTGTCAAGTTGTCAGTATACTTGACACTGAGGAAAAGGTTGGGTTCCCACTTGCTGGTTTGTTTGAGGTGGCATGTGTTGATTCGATAAAAGGTTTGAAGAGAAAGGTGGGGTCATCACTTTGGGAAGTGGTAAAGCACGATAAGTTGGGAAAGGATCCTGTGGTTGTCATTACACTACTGAGGGAAGATGCTCAGATCTTATGACCATGCTTTAGTGACAGGATGACACCTATCCACTCTGATTAAAATTAAGCTAAGTTATTTCTTTTGCCCACATAATTGAATTGAGCTATTCCCATTGGTTAGGAACTAGTTTGGAGAAAATAAAAAGAGGGTTGCATGGCTATTTTTATTGACCGTCAGATGCGCCGAAAAGAAAACAAGATCAATGGTCCTAATTCAAATTTATGCTCTATGACATTGCTTGCATCTTGTGAATGTTGAGGGCACCAATTTTTAGTAATGGTGAACTTAATGAGCTACGTGCGAATGAACTACAAATGGTTGGCAAGATATTATATATCCAAATTTGATAATTTCATTCTTTACCTCTTTCATAAGCATCTTGGTGAACTGGAGTGTTTTCTAAAGTGATATCAAGTAGAGTTTTTTAGGTGCCTAGTAGGTCATAATCTTTGAATTAAAGAATTGTTTAAGTTTGTGAAGAGATTGAAAGGGAATTTTGTTGCTAGCTGATAAATTTAGGGTTTTTCTCTGGTATTTACACATTGTTCTAAAAATCCCTAGTTAAAATGCCCCCAAAGAGGGGACTTTTTGGGAAGATAGAGTATGAAAATAGGGGCATTTTGAGGACTTAATGCAATTGCTCCCGCATTCAGATAATGGGGCAGCTAAACTGAAGGAATTGGTCCCAAGGAACCCTAGAGATTATGTGAATAGTGGGCTCCATGATAGAGGAAACTGGATGAGAGACACTAGGGTGGGAGAGGATTATAATGGTCTTGTTTTGTTCAAATCAACATATTCATAAAGGAATTCATGTGCCCCCTTAGCAACATTTGGCAATTTGATATAGGGAAATTGGTTGTCCCTGGAGTATTTATGGATGCAAAATTGTTGATCCAAATTGCTAAGTGTTATAATCTTGTGACAAAATGTGTCAAGGATGTGAATGGAAATAATTTAATCAGTATCATAGAAGATGAGATCAGGGATGTCTTCTAATTGAATGACCCTTTAGTTGGGTAAGAGAAATAGATTTCAATGAATTCACTGAGGTGTATGAAGCTCAGAAAGATTATTTGAGAACAGGGCCTCTGAGGGATTTTCTAGATCAAATTGGATCAATGTGTGTTATCAACCCAAGTACACCTAAGCCTTTTAGGTTGGATTTGTTCAATAAACAAGCACAGGGTTTTTACAAGTCTTTAAATTTAATCCTAGGGCATGATGAGGCCACTCATATGCCTGTTCCATATATGTTTATGATGGTGTAGTCTCTACATCCCCAAGTGGCACTAATCTTTGATTTTACCTCTCACTTAGCTGACTTAATCCATGAGGGAATGATGGGGATAAAGAACATGAAGGTTAGTAGGCCTTTTGGATGGTAGTCTATGCTGATGCATATGTTCTTATACAAAGGTGAGTAGTTTTTTAGCTCAATAGTCAACATTGTTAATGAGAGGAATGGAGAAACCCATTCAGTTCAGTTGTGGACCACAAATTTTTCATGGGATAGAGTTGATGCCAGTTTTATTACTTTTGAGAGGGACTTTGCTTCAAGGCTTAGGACATTGTTATTTTTTGACAACCCAAGAATTCCAAGGGAATTGTTAAGATTAATTAGACCAAACGAATATTGTCAGGATATTACTATAGTTCACAATTTTGGTGATATCATATTGTATCCTATTTCCATAGTTTTTAGAGTATATGGTTGCAGAAAGGCACCTTACATTTTTCCCTACCAAGTCCCATTAAAGATAGGATATGCATAAATATTAAGGTAGATTGGTGACTTGTAGGAAATTGCCCTTACTGGTAAAGGAAGAGGGACTTTCTTCCCTAATATTACAATTACCCATCAATATGTTATCACTAAGGGAGGATGGGTGTATTTAAACTAGGTCTTGCAACCCTACAGAATGCCTACAGTTGCAGCAAGATGTGTAGATAATGAGGGTTTCCTATCAATAATGTTTAGGGACAAGATAATGTGTGCTCTTATGGAGCACCAGTTCAATTTTCTTGAGGATATAATAAGGAATGAGTTTGACCTTCCAACTCAAGAAATTAAGAAGGAGAAATGGGTGATCTACAAAAAGACTGTAGATTTCATCAGAAATTTTGATAGAACTTATGATCCATTGAAGGGCTTTGAGCCATGGGTAAGAAAGGTAGAGGCTCTTATGGAGCATTTTGAAGGCATCATGCATGCAATGAATGAGAAAAGGGCTACTCTGAGAAAGACAAATGTTGAGAGAGCTAGGAAAATTTTGAGCCATCCAGGATATATAAAATTGACTCCAAGGGTAGTTTATACTATGCAGAAGAGAAGTGGTTACACTGTTCT
Organism: Chamaecyparis obtusa; assembly: GCA_027943335.1. Classification (NCBI taxonomy): domain Eukaryota; kingdom Viridiplantae; phylum Streptophyta; class Pinopsida; order Cupressales; family Cupressaceae; genus Chamaecyparis; species Chamaecyparis obtusa. The sequence goes on from BSBK01001923.1 coordinate 765,463, forward strand.
TATACCAACACAGTAGAGAGGTGAATATCTTCCTTCTACTACAAGAGGAAAGAGGCCTATGGATGATCCAACAATGCAAGGATCCTCTCCAAAGAGGCAGAGACAAGAGGGATCAGGGTAAGAAAAAAATGTATATTCTCCTTCTCAATCCCCCTTACGTTTAGATGAACATGGGGTAGCTGAGAAATTAGTACAAATGAGGAATGAGGGGAACATTTTTGTTTCCAATGATGAGTTACAAGAAGGGACACTAGAGGCACCTAAGGAGGTGGTAATGGATCTTACTATTGTTGAATTTGAGGGTAAGCAAATTGACCCTATTATGAAACAAGCTAGTGATTTTTTTATTGCTGATGACAAATTTGTAAAGACTAGGGCATTCTTTCAATTTTTATGGAGAATGAAAATAAATCAATTTAAAGAGATTTGTGAAAAGAAGAAAGAAGAGTTCCCTGATAGGGACATAATAAAAATTGAGAATGAAACCAAAGGAGAGATGATAAAGTAGTTTGAGAAGATTACTCTTGAGGAGGGAAAGGCTATGGTCCATACTATAGGAGTGCTGATTCTACCAGAATGGGATATTGCTGATGCAATAATTTTTGACTAGGTCAGGAAGAGCAAGATAAAGACTCTTGCTATTGTAGAAGAGGCTCAACAAGTTGCTAGGGGTATTGCTTTCTCTGATGATCATGCAGCTTTGGTTATGTGGTCCCTTAAGAGGGAAGAAAACAAAGGAAAAAGAGAGGCTCTCTCTTTAGAATATGAAAGAAACTTTCTAGTGCAATGAGTGGGTGAGACTTCTGGTGTAGAATCTTCAAACCTCATTTTAGAGACTGCCAAATTTAATGTCAAGGTGGTCGAAAAAGATGCACAAGAAAAGGAAGAAATGAGGCTCAAATTTGAAACTATCCGTAAATATTATAATGAGCTTAAGATAGAGCTAATCCAAAAGGACAAGTTAATTGTTGAGCTGTCAGTACCACAGGATCACAAGTCACCACAACTAATGATAGCTGACAGATATGCAGTGGCTTCTTCATCTAGCCCTATCATTGAATTTCCACCATCACCTTACCCAGAGATACACCTAGATGAAAGGCTCAGTTGGGAGAAGCAATAGTTGCTTGAAGAAATGCATCACTTCAAAAAGAAAAGGAAAGAATTGGATAGACTGAGGGAAGAGTATTTGAAAGATAAGAGTTTATTGAAGCAGAAATATAAAGAAAAGGTAACAGAGGCTGTCATACAATTTTCTACAAATTTGAATGCCACAGTCCTATTTCACCATGGTAGGAGGGTAAGGATACTGCTCACCTCATTGGAAAAGCATAAGAGTGAGCTTGGACAAATTTTTAGCAAGTGGATTGAGAGATCTCCAAATGTGAGATTATTCAGGTTATTGTCCAAGTCTCAAAATGATCTTGACTCTCTGATTAAACCATTGCACCAAAATGTGAAGAAGCTTGTAGAGCATGACATACTTTTGGGTGATTTTGAGAGAAAATCAAATTTGATAAAAAAATAATTGACACTCGCCAGTTGTGACTTGATCCCAGGGGTTTTTAAGAAAAATGGTGAAATTAAGGAACTGATCAAATGGAGAGCACAAATAGATGATGACTTCTCTGCTAGAATGAATAGCATTTTGACTCTAGAGAATACTTTATTCTTTATTCATACTATGGAGACTTTTATTTCTGCCAAGTCTAATTTTGATTTCATTCAGTGAGAGATCAGTCAACTGGAGGACAGGTGGGAACAATTATCTGGCAAAAATGCAGAGTTTGAAAATTTTGAGTTTCCAAGTGAAGAGGTGTATAACAGGTGGAGGTATCAATACATACCTCATGCAGAAAAAGTAAATACTCTGCCAACCTCTTGAGACAAGTGAAGATAGTAACTTTTGGAGTCATGAAGGTTGTTGAGATGCAGAAAGGTATTTATTTTAGTTTTAATAGTAGAGATATTGCAATCAGATTTTTTGAAAGAAGCCGAGGACAAAATTGAAGACATAAAGCAAGGCGGCTCATCTACAAATATCTCACCAGTTTTGATCAGTGTATTTATTGTAAACCCAGTAGGGTTCTTTTAAAGTTTTTAGGTTAAGAAGTTTTGTAATCCCTAGAATGATTGGTAGCTTGTTGCATTTCCTTGTATATAAATGATTTTCCATGATCATTCTAGGCATTGAGAGTTTAGGTGTTGAAAAGATAATTTTTTTGAAACCCTAACCCTTAGTCAAGGATTGTAACATTTTGTATTATTTTCCATCAAGTAATAGAGAAGAAGCATAGGTTTCTACTGATATCTTGCAAGCTTATTATTTAGAATATTATGTATACAAACGATCAAGGTTATACTTAATACAAATCTCAAGTCTTTGTCTCTCTGTTGTATTTATTCTGTGAATCTTTAAATCGTTCAGAGATTTATATGTATGTATTTGGGTTTGAGTTCTGATCTAGGATTAGATTAAATATTTCTTAGGGTGGGATACATGTTTACTAAATTTATTTGAGGATTTTCTATAAGTAGGAAAGAGTTGGGGTATTTGTATTTATGTTTAAAGACCAGTTATTCTCAAAACATCTTTGTATTCATTCTGTCTTCTGATATTTTTCCTAATGGATAAGGCACTGGCCTATATTTTCCTATCTTTTCTTTGTGGGGAATGATCAAAATCTTTGTAATCCTAAACATATAATCAATACCAATCATTTTACTTTTATTTACATATATAGTAGTCCTGCCCAGTGATGGAGAGTCAATGAATAATAAGTTGTTATTTAGTACTTTCTCACTGTTATCTATTTTAAAGATCTAGTATTTAGTAAGGAATAGAGTTGAATCTATTGGATTAGGTGTACCCACCTTGGTTTTGAAGAGCCAGAAGTGAAGAGGGCAGTCTTGTCCCTATAGTTGGTCCAGTTGCTTATAGATTTCCCATATTTGGAAGTAACCCCTCCTTAACATCAGTCATAAGCATATTGGTATCTCATGGAGTGTAAAATATTTTGAAGAACCAACAAGATGGTGAAGCAAGCTTATGCCTTGGTAAAAGCTATCAAAATAGTCAGCTGTTATCTAGTTGGAGCCATAGTGGTTGCATATGTTCCAAGTGCTGCAGTTAAGGATATCTTGGTCCAACAAGAATTTTTAGGAAGAAGATGTAGATGGATTAATAGTATTGAAGAATTTAATATTGACATTAATATTACAAAGGTGGTAAGAGGGTTGGGCCTGCCAAAGTTGATGGCCCAAAGAAATCTAACTGCAAACCAAATAAACATGTTGGAGGAAGATCAAAGACCTTTTGTATGTAACATGGATTGTTGTGAGTGGTATAAGGATGTTGTTAAATACTTAAAAAAGATGTTTCTTCCCCTTAAATTGGATGACAACAAGAAAATAACTATTAAGCTTCATTCCATAAGATATGCAATCATAGGTGGTGAGTTATGGTGGAGGAGCAATGAGGGTGTCTTGCTTAGATGTGTAGACCAGGATAAAGCCAAGCTCCTGATGGATGAAATGCATAATGGGATTTGTGGGGGACACTATATGGAAAAGACTACAGCCCACAAGATCATCAGGTCAAGTTTTTTGTGGCCAACACTTTTCAAAGATACCCATTAGTTTGTAAAAAAGTGTGACCCTTGTCAAAGATTTGTAGGAAAATTAAAATTTAGTGGAAACTTGCCTCTCAAACCTGTTACTATCCAAGCTCCTTTCCAAAAGTGGGGTATGGATTTCATTGGTGAAATCCCTAATAATTCTAGTGGTGGACTTTCCTATATCCTGGTAGCAACTGATTACTTTACCAAGTGGGTTGAAGCAATCCCTTCAAAGAGAGAAACTAGTAAGGTGGTAACAGATTTTATGATGCAAAATGTCCTTACAAGATTTGGTTGCCCAGAAACCATGGTGGTTGATAATGCAATGTGTTTTAGGTTAGATAAGTTTGTTGACTTTTGCTAGGACAATGGTATTAAAATCTCATACGCATCTCCCTACCATCCACAAGGTAATGGCCAGACTAAATCCAGTAACAAGAGTTTGATTAAAATTTTGAAAAGAGTATTAGATAAGAATAAAAGGGCTTGGGATTCGAAGTTGTTGCAAGCTTTATGGGATGATAGGGTTACAATGAAGAAAGCAATAGGCTGTGCCCCTTTTAACTTAGTCTATGGGATTAATGCAAGATTTCCCCAGAATAATTTGTTACAGATGTATCAGTTCATACAAACCTATTATGATAATGTGGAGGATGAAATGAATGTTAGAATAAATGATTTGATTCAATTGAATGAGGTAAGAAATGATGCACATGTTAAAAATGAGAAGATGTAGGCCTAATGCAAAGTCTTGTATGACAAAAGGACTACTTTGAGAAGTTTTGTAAGTGGTGACTTGGTCCTAATGTGGAATGCAAGATAGGAAGACAAAGGAAAGCATGAGAAATTTGATCCTATCTAGTTAGGCTCATATATCATTGAAAAGAAATGGGGAGATAGTTCATGTCTATTGAAAAATTTGATAGGAGACCTCATGGAATTGCCAGTTCATGGGCAATTCTTAAAATTTTACTTTTCTTAAGTATCTTTCTAAGTCTCTGTGTAGGTTTAGGTTTAGGGTTTTTGTGTGCAGCTCTTTGTTGTCAATCAAATTTTTTTTGGGTCTGCTCTTCCAGGAGATTCTAGATTTTCTGTTGTATCTGTAGGAGATAGACGTCCCCAAGCATGAGACACTATTAGCATTATTTTAAAAAATTTTCATCCTCATGCTAGAACTTTTGAAAAATCTAGTTCTTAGACCTAATTGATAGGTTTTATGGCTAAAGCCCTAAGTTTGATGGAAACCCTAGTTGGTCTTAGCATTGTTATGTTTTAGCATTACCTTTTTGGCTCACTAACTTTCCAAATACGCATGTGCAATATTGACCCCCTTGTAAATGACCACTTTATTTGTTATGCCGCTAGGTTGTCAAACAGGGTACCTTTTTAATATTTCTTTCAAAGCCTAAGTTTCCCGTAAAATTTTCCAAGTAATTAACCTTTTGAAATGAGCGGTTGTCATTGAATCTTAGGCTCCCTATTGTCAGAGTTTTTGACATGTGATTTGGAGACAAAAGGACATCTATCTCAGCGGGCCTGTCTTTGAAGCTTTCTGTCAATTAAACAAAGGAATACATCGACGACTGTCATTATACTATTGGGTCAAGTTGATCTCTTTTTAAGCGTCATGGTATAGCGATAAGCATCCGATCAAAGCTTTACTAACAGCGGAAGGTTTTGGCTTGTCAGTCTCCGTGGTCCTAATTCAAATTTATGCCCAATTCAATCATGTGGGGAAATGAATAACTTAATTTCCACTCTGATTTAAACTAGGTCTTGTAACCCTACAAAATGCCTATAGCTACAACAAGATGTGCAGATAATGAGGGTTTCTTATCAGGAATGTTTAGGGACAAGATAAGGTATGCTATTATGGAGCACCAGTTCAATTTTCCTGAGGATATAATAAGGAATGAGTTTGACCTCCAACCTCAAGAAATTAAGAAGGAGAAATGGGTGATCTACAAAAAGACTATAGATTTCAGGAAATTTTTTGATAGAACTTATGATCCATTGAAGGGCTTTGAGCCATGGGAAAGAAAGGTAGAGGCTCTTATGGAGCATTTTGAAGGCATCATGCATGTAGTGAATGAGAAAAGGGCTGCTATGAGAAAGATAGTCCCTAAGAGAGCTAGGAAAATTTTGAGCCAGCGAGGATTTATAAAATTGACTCCAAGGGGAGGTTATACTTTGCAGAAGAGAAGTGGTTACACTGTTCTTTTGCCTACAAATAGAGAGGTGAAGATCTTCCTTCTACTTCAAGAGGAAAGAGGCCTACGGATGATCCAACAATGCAAGGACCCTCTCCAAAGAGGCAGAGACAAGAGGGATCAGGGTCAGAACAAAATGTATATTCTCCTTCTCAATCCCCCTTACATTTAGATGAACATGGGGTAGGTGAGAAATTAGTACAAACAAGGAATGAGGGGAACATTTTTGTTTCCAATGATGAGTTACAAGAAGGGATGCTAGAGGCACCTAAGGAGGTGGCAATGGATCTTACTATTGCAGAATTTAAGGCTAAGAAAATTGACCCTATTATGAAACAATCTAGTGATTCTTTTATTGTTGATGAAAAATTTGTAAAGACTAGGGCATTCTTTCAATTTTTATGGAGAATGAAAATAAGTCAATTTAAAGAGATTTTTGAAAAGAAGAAAGAAGAGTTCCTTGATAGGGACATAAAAAAAATTGAGAATGAAACCAAGGGAGAGATGATAAAGTAGTTTGAGAAGATTAATCCTAAGGTGGGAAGGGCTATGGTCCATACTGCAGGGGTGTTGATTCTACTAGAATGGGATATTTCTGATGCAATAATTTTTTATCAGGTCAGGAAGAGCAAGATAAAGACTCTTGCTACTACAGAACAGGCTCAACAAGCTACTAGGGGTATTTCTTTCTTTGATGATCATGTAGCTTTGGTTATGTGGTCCCTTAAGAGGGAAGTAAACAAAGGAAAAAGAGAGGCTCTCTCTTTAGAATATGCAGGAATCTTGCTAGTGCAACGAGTGGGTGAGACTTCTAGTGTAGAAGCTTCAAACCTCATTTTAGAGACTACCAAATTTAATGTCAAGGTGGCAGAAAAAGATGCACAAGAAAAGGAAGAGTTGAGGCTCAAATTTGAAACTATCCTTAAATCTTATAATGAGCTTAAGATAGAGCTGATCCAAAAGGACAAGTTAATTGCTGAATTGTCAGGACCACAGGTTCATAGGTCACCACAACTAATGATAACTGACAAACCTATAGTGGCTTCTTCATCCAACCCTATCATTGAATTTCCACCATCACCTTACCGAGAGACACACCTATATGCATGGCTTAGTTGGGGGAAGCAACAGTTGCTTGAAGAAACAAATCACTTGAAAAAGAAAAGGAAAGAATTGGATAAGTTGAGGGAAGAGTATTTGAAAGATAAGAGTTTATTGAAGCAGAAATATGAAGAAAAGGTAACAGAGGCTGTGATGCATTTTGCTACAAATTTGAATCCCAGAGTCCTATTTGACCATGCTAGGAGGTTAAGGATACTGCTCACCTCATTGGAAAAGCATAAGAGTGAGCTTGGACAAATTTTTAGCAAGTGGATTGAGAGATCTCCAAATGTGAGATTATTCAGGTTGTTGTCCAAGTCTCAAAATGATCATGACCCTCTGATTAAACCATTGCACCAAAATTTGAAGAAGCTTGTAGAGCATGACATACTTTTGGGTGATTTTGACATAAAATTAAATTTGATAAAAAAATAATTGACACTCCCCAGCTGTGACTTGATCCCGAGGGTTTTTAAGAAAAATGGTGAAATTAAGGAACTGATCAAATGGAGAGCACAAATAGATGATGACTTCTCTGCTAGAATGACTAGCATTTTGACTCTAGAGAATACTTTATTCTTTATTCATACTATTGAGACTTTTATCTCTGCCAAGTCTAAGTTTGATTTCATTCAGCGAGAGATTAGTCAATTGGAGGTCAGGTGGGAACAATTATCTGGAAAAAATGTAGAGTTTGCAAATTTTGAGTTCCCAAGTGAAGAGGTGTATAATAGGTGGAGGTATCAGTACATACGTCATGCAGAAAAAGTAAATACTCTACCAACCTCTTGAGACAAGTGAAGATAGTAAATTTTTGAGTCATGAAGGTTATTGAGATGCAGAAAGGTATTTATTTTAGTTTTAATAGTAGAGATATTACAATCAAATTTGTTGAAAGAAGCCAAGGATAGAATTGAAGACATAAAGCAAGGCAACTCATCCACAAATATCTCACCAATTTTGATCAGTGTATTTATTGTAAACCCAGTAGGGTTCTTGTAAAGTTTTAATGTTAATAAGTTTTGTAATCCCTAGAATGATCGGTAGCTTGTTGCATTTCCTTCTATATAAAGGATTTTCCACAATCATTCTTGGCATTGAGAGTTTACATGTTGAGAAGATAGAAATTTTAAAACCCTAACCCTCAGTTGAGGATTGCAACATTTTGTATTATTTTCCATCAAGTAATAGAAAAGAAGTACAAGTTGCTGCTGATATCTTGCAAGCTTATTATTCAGAATATGATGTATACAAATGATCAAGGTTATACTTAATACAAATCTCAAGTCTTTGTCTCTCCTTTGTATTTATTCTATGAGTCTTTAAATCTTTCAGAGATTTATATGTATGTATTTGGCTTTGAGTTTTGATCTAGGATTAGATTAAATATTGCTCAGGGTGGGATACATGTTTACTAAATTTATTTGAGGATTTTCTATAAGTAGGAAAGAGTTGGGGTATTTGTATTTATGTTTAAAGACCAGTTATTCTCATAACATCTTTGTATTCATTCTGTCTTCTGATATTTTGCCTAATGGATAAGGCACTGGCCTATATTTTCCTATCTTTTCTTTGTGGGGAATGATCAAAATCTTTGTAATCCTAAACATATAATCAATACCAATCATTTTACTTTTATTTACATATATAGTAGTCCTACCTAGTGATGGAGAGTCAATGAATAATAGGTTTTTATTTAGTACTTTCTCACTATTATCTATTGTAAAGATCCAATATTAGGTAAGGAATAGAGTTGAATCTATTGGATCAGGTGTACCCACCTTGGTTTTGCATAGCCAAAAGTGAAGAGGGTAGTCTTGTCCCTATAGTTGGTCCAATTGCTTATAGATTTCCCATATTTGGAATTAACCCCTCCTTAACATTAGTCCTAAGAATATTGGTATCTCATGGAGTGTAAAATCTTTTGAAGAATCAACATATCCAACATCAAAAGGTTTTAGTCTTCACCACTTGAGTATTGAGCTCTAGGACATTGTGTCCCCACCCCTAATAGGGTTATTTTAAAATTCTCCTAACAGGGTCTGACCCTTGACAAGGCCACTGTAATAAAAGCATTGTAAAGAACAACTCCTAACAGGGTTGTAGATCTTCTAACAAGGATCATAAGACACTAGTGCAGTTCTTAGTGGGTGTCAATTCCCACTGGGTTTTTTTATCTATTTGGGTTTCCCCATAACCATATTGGTGATATGTGTTATGATTGTTTATCTTATTTACATTGATGTTTATTTCAGTACATAAGCAATCAAGTTAAGTTTCAAGAGTAAAGTAAAAATATTAAAATATAGTAAACACTAATTCACCCCCCCTCTCAGTGTTCCTATTCCTAACAATTTATGCATTTATTACATATTTGGTTAGAAAAATACATGATCCCACAAGCGCATGATCAATGGGAACATGTTCGTACTTGTGGGAATGTGTTCCTACAAGAAATGCAAGGGGAGGGGGTTGGGGCTAGGTCAACATACTTTTTACGGGATCACAAAAGTCCAGGGGGGAGGGGAAACTTTTGGCTGGATCACAATTTTGCAAGAATTTTTTGCTAGATCGTGTTACCAAAGAAAAACATAGAGGGGAGCATAAAAAATGTGCTCCTAGGGGAGGGGGGTTAGAGGGAAGGTGTGGGAGTCCTACACCAGGCTAGGGAGGGGGAGCTGACATGATCTCTTGATGGTGGGATTGTGAGGTAAGGGAATCTTAGCACAAATGCAGGGACAAGGGTTTTTGAAGGAACATAGGAAAGGGGAGCATTGCAAAAACATGGGAAAGAGGGGATTTTGGTAAAGAGGAAAGACTTAAAAGATTGACTTGTTGTTGGTGAAGTGGTTATTGGATCAGTTGATGAGCTGGGAAAGACACACGATAGTGTATTTAGTGGGAGATCAGTTTACACTGGCAGAGAGGGCATGAGTGGATGCACTCAAGTTGGGGTATTTGGAGTGCATTTTTTGGAGGTGGACTTTTATGACACTTGTTAGAGCCTTGTGTGAGCGATGACACTCCGAGATGATGACATTCCACCTAATGATGGGAGAGATGACCATTACATTGGAGGACATTTACCAAATTTTCTAACTACAAATCTAGGGTACACTAGTGGTGGCAGGGACATACACACAACTGTAGGCAGTGGTCCCACTGCTAGGGCCAGGCATAGAACTAGTCTTGCACCATGGATAGTTGGCCTTGGCACACCATGCAACAACAATGCCACCAGCATGATGACTATATTTTTATGTATGCGGGCTAGTGTTAAGGTACATTTCCTTAGATGTACGAGGTATAGGAGCAACCCTGGAACTCATTCTAGGGATCATACATATCATTGACGTGGGTGCCCCAATAGTATGGAGCACTCTCATTTTAGAAGAGTTGTATAAAGACATACACTAGATTGTGTACCATGGGGTAGAGACTCTAGGGAGGAGTTTTGGCTTTGCCTCCCTCCTATAGGTATAGGTGTGGGAGCACATAGCAATGCTATGACCACTAGGCTAGACTAACAGGTAGTTGCAGGAGCTAGTTATGTATAGCTCAGGAGATCTACTGACCTATCAAGCGATAGACAACATTGACCACTAGCAGGAGACACTTGATGGGATCCAAGATGGGATCACTTCGTGGCCATACCTAGGGTAGGCACCATGGGTGGAGGACATAAGGGAGCTCCCGTATGTCATGATGCTGACATACATCATAAGGCAATGAGAGTACATCATCAAGTAGTATTGACCAGACAAGACCTCCAAATAGTTTGGTTATGTCTAATATGTAACAGACCCTACACGCTGGTATCAGAGAGCCACTTGAGAGCAGGTTACAGAGTTTGGGGGGAGGCTAGATAGGGTGGGGCTGCTAGCTAAGTATTAGGTGATACAACCATTTCAATGGGATTGGGTGGGGGGAGAGGTAGATCTAGGGACTACCCCAGGGTATGATGCATGGTTCTTGCTGCCAAGAGTTGTGGGGAGATCAAAGTTGCTAGCTGGTGGAGGAGCATCACCGGTATATAGCGGTTGGGGGAAGGGGAGAGGAGGGAGAGGGAGAGGAGATGGAGATGGTGATGGATATGGAGGGGGGGAAGATAGGATGGATGTGGATGGGGGGGGGGATGGGGGAGGAGGAGATGGGGGATAGGTACTAGTAGGATAGGTAGCACTAGGAGGGCCACCACCCATAGGACAATCACCACCATCAGGACCACCACCACCCTCGAGACCACCACCACTAGCAGGACCACCACCATCCACACCAACACCACCACTAGTGCCACCATCAGGGGCTCCAGTAGGAGTAGGGTCATCAAGCGGAGGAGGAGGAGGAGATCTAGCAAGGTGTCTCACCTCACTATAGGCAGCCTTTGATCGGGCTAGCTAGATGCTCCGTGACACATAGGGTGAGTGAGACACCCTAATAGAACATCTAGCTTAGGCTATATAGGATGGCCTTTTGATAGTCGATGAGAGGGTGAAGTTGTAGAGAGAGAGGGATAGAATAGTGGCAGATAGGGATCTATTGAGAGGAGAGAGGGATGGTTTGTGGTTGGAATGAGATCATCTATAGGGGGAGATAGATATGGTTATGTAGTAGCTGATGATCAAGATGTAGATCACTAGAGGAGACCAAGTGGTCTAGAGATCTCAAGATCGATCAAGAGAGGTATCTCATTTTTAGAGGGAACTGGATAGGATGAGTGAGAAGATTGGATGGTATAGGGGCATATACCATGTGTTAGTGCCACTTAAGTGACACCAGCATTATAGACATGCTAGCCACTCAAGGGTCATAGGGTCAGGGACAGGTGGGAGATTGGGTACATGGGCTAGTAGTAGCTAGAGGATAGGGGCATCATGCCCATGGTTGGTACCTCCTAGAGGACAAGACAAGAGAGTCATCAGTTAGGGCATTTACAGAGTCAAAAATGGTCAGCTGATGACTCTATGGAGATGGTGGAGGTAGAGGGGTTAGGGGTAGGTTTGGAGGTGGATTCAAGGAAAGGGAAGAGATCCACATAGGTGTACGGTATAGGTATATAGGGCACAATGGGGAGACAAACACTTTTATAGGATCTAGTGTAGGTTGACCCCCTAGCCAATAATGTTGATCTGCAACCTCCCTTAGGAGAGGTAGATAGGTAGTGATATGTTGCAATTTTGATTATGTACTTTAGCATTCCTTGATAGAGGGCATAGTCCCTATGTATATTATATTTGTACTTTTTATGGACATTGACTGGGATAGACATTTTATTCTTTCATTCTTTCAGATGGGACATACTTGTACTCTTATTCATGATTATATATACATGATGAGCTGGGTGGGATATGATGGGTTATGATGAATGTATGGATGTTTATGATGCACTAATGTGTGTGATGTAGGATGTGATGCTATTTTCTATATGATGTGAGACTAACATGTGTGTGATGTAGGATGCAAGGTGCCTTATGTGATATTTAATATGATGTGTGTATGTAGTTACTGTTCATTTGTGGATGCAGGATGTGATGTGATGCCCAATATGTGATGCATGATTTATTTATGTGATGATTTAATGTGCATATGGATATATGATGTTTTGACAATGCAAGATAAAAGATGAGCTAACAATGCAAGATAATGAATGAACCTAAATGATAATGATAAGCTAATATGAGTAATGAAAGATAATGAATGAATCTAAATGAATTCTAACAATGCAAGATGAAATGATCTTAACTATGCAAGATTAAGATAAACCTAAAAATGAATCTAAATAACAATGGAAGATGGAACAAACTTAAATTGAAAGATTAAAATGAACCTGAAACAAATCTAAATGAATAAAAATGCAAGATGAAATGAACTTAAAATACAAGATTAAGAGTATGGATAGACTTCTTCAAAGTTGAATATTTTTCCCTCATCGCCGGCTTTGAGTTCTTTGAGGGCATTCTTCAATTCTTCCCATTCTAAATTGATAGGTGTTGGAGTGGGTACTCCAATTGGGAAGGGGTCGCATGGGGTGGGTGAATATGGAGGGATGTGCATAAGATACTGTGGGATGGGGTAGGGGGATTGCCCTTCTGCATAGGTGGTTTGGAATGGATTTTGGAAGGCTTGCTGGTTGATGTATTCCTAGTGCATAGTTGAGGCGTTCTAATGCATAGGGTATGACATAGTTTTTTGTTGTGGGATGAGAGGATTAGGTTGAAGTGTTAGGAGGTACTAATTCTATGGAGGAGGTTGGTACAAGAGTTTCTATTGGGATTGGCATTGGGCTTGGCTAATATACGAAGGGTGCATGTCCGCGTTACTAAAAGGGGGTATAGAGGCTTGGGTATGTACTATGGATGGTTGAGCAAGATAGTTAGTGCTATGTGTGTGAATTTTGTACCTATTCTGTAGACACAACACTTCAGTAAAACATTAGAGGTTAGCAAAAATGAAATCGTGCAATGAATTGAGAGCTAAACTAACCAGGCGATTTACTGCCTTCTAATAGGTGTGAGTATGATGTTCTCAGATTGTTATCAAGATCAGTGACCTTGAGACACCTAAATGAAGGATTTGAATGCAAAACTGATATGAAATATGAATGCAATTGATCTATTTTTTTTTATTTTCTATGCAATGATATGATGAAAATTGATATGAATCTATGATATGTAAAAACTGATATGATATGCTAATCTAGAAATGAAATTCTAATATGATATGCTAAACTATGCAATATTGATCTCACAAAGCTTGGATTCGCAAAGATGATTCTTCAGTCTCCAATTGAGTAGAGTGATTATGCAATTCTTGTGGATTTTGAGAGATGATTTGTGAAGAGCTAAAGCCTTAATTTATAGAAATCCAAGGCTTTGGAGGTGCATGAAAAAAAGCCATAAATCACTCAAATAACTCAGCTTGATTTTGAGTTATTTTAAAATAAAGATAATTTAATTCACAAAACCATGCAAATCATGCAAAAACAACTTTTTAACTCAAATTAGAAGTTTAGATCAACTTTAAAACTCAAAAATGATGTTGAGTTCCAAAAAGTCAATAACTTGCATTGATTTTCTGATTTGGAGTTTAACTGCTCTTTGATTGTGCACATGGATAACTATGAATTAATAAATAAATAAAGTGATTTATTCTCAACTTAACTGATTTTGAAAAATAAAACAATTGATTTATGGGTTAATCAATCATTTAATCAAACTTTTATTCAAAAATAATATCATCAAATATGACAATATGCTTTAATTAATTAAATAATAATTTAATCAATTAATGATAGGAATTTTGATTTATTGTCAAAATTAAATAATACAATTTATGAATAAATAGAATTAACTTCAATTAAACAATTAAGTGGCAAAATTAAATCTAATTAATTAAATATTGAGAATATTCAATTAATCAAACTTTTAGGATAAATAGGATTTATCGCCAAATAATCATTAAATCAAAGATAATTAGGATGATTAGGAATATTACTAGGAATATTCCCCGATGTAGAATTTAAGATAATCAATTAGGATTCGATGATGTTCAGATGTGCCTTAGGTTAGGACTTTGATGTCGATTTCATTCGATATGTTGATATAGGAGGTTAATGAACCTATAGCCCATTTTTGGGGTATTACATTTTGCCCCTCTTTGAATTACTGTGCAAAGCGCAGTGGTTCAAAGACAATCTGTGGTTGATAAAGATATGAAACTAATTCGAAATTGATAATTGATATGAGACAGAAGCTGATTGAAAGATTGATATGAAGATAATAGGTCCTGAATGACCAAAGATAATGTTAACTATAACAGTAATGAACCAATGAAACAAAAGCATCAAAATGCCTGATTCTGAACCTTATGATTCCAAAGAAGTGAGTGACCGATTCCAGACTCAATTGTCCTTAGAAGAATCACATAGGTATCACATCTAAACCCTTCAGTTACCGAAGAATCAAATAAATAACACAATTGAACTGATAGTTGCAAAAACTGATACAATTTACAAGATTAAGAGAATACCAGATTGATATGGATCTCGATGAATCTGATATGCCTTGAGTGATGATTGATTTGCCCCGAGCGATGAGGACTTTTGATGAATCAGCAACTAGACGTGGTTGTTGTCTTGATTACTAAGGAAAGATATGATTCCAATAAAGATATGATTACAGACTTTGAATATTATGCAATACCATGCCCCCTTCGGGATTAAAATTGAAATCTGACAAGAGAAGTCAGCGTTAATAGTTCAGAAGCATGTTAATTGATGTGAGAAGTGGTTAAACATGTTTGAGAATGCATTTTGCATAGTTTGGAGGTCCTGGAGACCAAGTTTGACTAGGTTTGACCATGAGTTGACCATAGTTGACCAAGTTGAAACTTTTAGAGTTTGATGGAAGATAATCAGTTAAGTTGAATTCTAGATTGCTGTGATGATCGAAGGTCGAATATGCAAGCAGTAGACCATCCTGGGTCCAAAAATTTTAAATCATGATTTTGACATAGTAAATGATCTCAAATTTTGATTTTGATCCCGAAAATGGATTTAGAACATCGAAATTAGCTAGGGGTGCAATTTTTGTGAAAAACAAAGCACTTTTGAAAATTAGGTCAAAAGCTATATAAAGGCCCGAAGGGTCATTTTCAAATCATTTCAACCATTTGACTTTTGAGATCTTGTGGAGCCCTCTAAGCAAGAAAATGATAGAACAACAAGAACCAAAGGTACCTGTGAGTTCACATTGATTTGAGCACAATCGGAGACATGATAGACCTCTACAGTACGGACATCTAGTATGTGGACCTCTGTGCCCCTCTGAAAATTCAAAATTTTCATGTTTTTATAGCATTTTAGAATTTTTTTGTATGCGTTTTGCTTTTTGAATTTTGCATGTTTGAAAACTCATATGAGTCCCAACCCAGACTCGTACAACATTTGAATTCCATTTGCTTTGTTGTTTCATGCATTACCCAATGTCATATGAAGGGGACCCGTGTGTCGTACGACATTTCATCGGGTCCCTAAAAACTCGTATGATGCTGAATCTAGTGTCGTATGACCATGGATTGTCATATGGTCTATTGCGGAGTGTTGTACGACTTTCGGGGCCAATCTGGACTGTCATATGAAAAATAGTGAGCTTAAAATTGACATTTAGGGCCAAATTTTGACTTTTCTGATTTCTAATGCTGATAGCTGACCTCTTAACCTACCTTCTAAAGTACCTCACTATCCAATTTCTATACTATTAGCCTATGATTGAACCTAATTTCTAATAGAATTCCCTATTTTTGTATGATATAAGTCACATATCTAGATGTTCATGTCCGACATTCATACCTGACGACCCAAAGATTATGTTTCTCGCTTCCTGACCCTATGAGGGTTCATCTTGCTGCATGTGGGTTTGAGTATTTGATCCATTTACTTGATATTAGGGTAAATCATGGCCTTTTGACTGCACTTATCGAGAGATTCTCTGAGACACAGACATTTCATTTACCGACTGGAGAGATGACTGTGACTCCAGAGGATATTTATAGGATACTACACATTCCATTCCATAGCAATCGACATCCTGAGTATGTGAGTTCCGGCCAGACTGTTCTTCATGCCTTTAGGCGTCTATTTGGTGATGACACACAGTTGACAGGGTCCATTTCCTGGGAGACCCTTGTATAGAGATAAGGTCAGATGCACCGTTTAGAGTGCATTATTGCTAGGATGATCGATGAGCTCATCATGCCAGGCCGTTAGTAGAACATCCTTTTGATGGGATGGGCTCCGATGGTAGCCCTTCTTATGGTGATGCCCACTAAGCTTGCCTGGGGTCAATACCTATTGGCCCACATGTTTTTAGAGATGCATGAGGTCATGTATCAGGATTGCAAGAGCTTCACTTCTGGAGCTCTTGTATTATAGATATGGGCATGGGAGCATATCCCAGTGTTGAGACTGGTTTTTGAGACACAGCGGCAGCCATAGGAGCTAGTGATATATACATATGCTGGTTATGTCACATAGGTCCACATGGGTCATACTGAGTATTTTAGATGATGTTTGGATGATATGACATTTGTGCATTGGAGACCCTACTTGTAGATAGAGGCGTGGCCCACTGTGAGGGAGCAGTACAACTTTGTTTTTTAGAGTCGGGTACTCATTGGTCATTCCTCCACTATTTTGGAGATATTCTTCATTACTAGAGTGTGGTGTCAGTATGGACGTAGACAGGATGTCCCATAGGAGTATACTACATATGCTCACATTGTTCATGAGATTGGGCTCAGATGGACACAGAGGCTCAGTTATTCCCTATGTTCAGAGGAGTATAGTAGGATCATTGGTAGAGATTGGGACTACCATCCATAGGTAGTTGATGTAGGGGTCATAGATGGATACATCGCTTGGCTTACAGACCACCCCATTCATAGATTCTCAGATCCCACTGAGTTGATACCCTCCATGGAGGAGGTGATGGATGTTATAGGTGCTCCTGTGGTATAGGTCCTGAGACCGTAGGTAGTGCATCCTACACCACCCCGACAGAGAGTGACGAATCCACTTCAGAGACCATCAGGACATATGAGGCCCCCTCATCCTTCTACTTCTTCTACAGGTACATCCATAGGGTCACAGAGATGGACTAGGGGTGAGAGGGGTACTTTGGGTGGTGTCGGTTCTACAGATGATGTCATAGCAGCTGAGTAGTTCATAGGTGGTGATGGAGATACCCTATAGGCAGATGCCACCTTTGCTCTAGGAGCCAAGGTTAGACATCATAAGTTACATAGAGCAGATACCACTGAGCAGTAGCCAGAGCAGCCACAGGACACAGAGATGCTAGCAGCTGAGGTAGATCCTATTGTTCCTCTCACTTCATTAGAGATTATCAGACATCTCAGAGCTCAAGTCTGGGACCTAAAGGTATAGAGTGCTAGGTGGGAGGAGAGGTATCTAGAGGCAGATAGGTAGCACATAGATCTTTGTGCAGAGTTTCACTCAGAGGTTCGGAGATTACAAATAGAGGTGACCCATCAAACCTCACGGGCTTCATATTACATGTCTGCATACTATTCTATTGTCCCTACTACGCAGAGACTACCTACTTATTCAGATTACATGGCAGCCTCAAAGGGAGTTAGGGCACCAAGAGTAGAGGCCATACTAGATGCACCACCACCTCCTCCACTAGATACTGAGGAGCATGCCGATAGTTGATTCCTGTTCTCATGTTTTGATATACTCTATTCTTTTTTATCACTAATATACTATTCTGACTCTGATAGCTTTCTGGAGCTCATTCTTTTGTACATTGTGCCAGTAGTGCACCTCTGACACATTTTGAGTTTATGATATATATGAGATAGATGTTTTTGGTTGTGACTTCATTCGTACTTGTCATGTTTTGATTTATAATGGTATCATGTGACGTTTATGCTATGAGTAGTGTAGAATATATGTATGGATCACTGCAATGCAATGATTTCTTTCATATGTATGGATGTTATGAAAATGTAATTGATTATGAAAAGATGTGTGTATGATTTATGCTTATGCACTGGATGCAATGTAATGTAACAAATGGTAATGATATGAGATGTAAATGCAGTGATACAGATGATATGTTTTTGCAGGTTGATGAAGACAAGTACTCAGTCTTATGTCAAAAGAATATTTAACCCAGGAGGGTTATTGCTTGTGGTTCAGTGAAGAGACCTTCAAGTGAGACTCAGCTCTCTTTGGATATGAAGAATGGATATGAAGAATTGTTTAAGCTTTGAAGTGTTTCCAAACCTTTGTGAGATCATGTAGACATGCAAAATGCAAAGAAATGTGTAAATTGAAATGCAACCTAAGACCTAGGACCTAGTCACTGATCATGTGTTGATTTGTTATCATCATTGAAATTTTAGGTAACTGGATAAATCAATACAATGCCCACTAGTTATGGAACCATAGACATATGAACATCATTTTTTTTTTTGCAAGAATCAATACAACACCCACTAGTCAACAACCATGGATATATGAATATTGATTTTGTTTTCAGAATGTCAGATTAGATATAAGCACCAAAGCATAAGTGCCAGGATGACCTGAATATCATGACCATTTTGATATAGCAATTTGTATAAGCATCAAAACATAAATATCATGATGACCTGAATATGCCTTGCATTGTAAACACATCAAACAGTCAAGAGATCATCCTAAATCCAATATGAATTACCTGTAGTGACCCTTTATCGTTCACATCCTTAGGTAAGATCGCATTTCACAACAGGAGAAAGAACTCACTCAAAAAAGACAATAGTTAGATCCAACTTCCTTGAATTTTCTGGGTATCAATGGTTGAGGTACGCATGGCCATCGAATTTGAGATAGAGGCTCTTACAGTCGGACACCATTTCAATCCAGAATTTCCAAAGTTGTTAGATTTTCACATACAAGTAGAAGACAAAGAAAAGATTATGCCCCCAGTCATCACTCTCTAAATCCTATAAAGGACATCATCAAAGAGCTAGAAAGGACATAATATGCAAAAATCTCAATGAAAATTAGTAAGCATACAAGGAGATAAAAGCATGTAAAAAGCACACATTGTTTTTCAGTTTGATGTTTGATTGCATTGTTGTAGATGCAATATCCTTTCTGGAAATGAGACTGACAAACTAACTCGGATGAAGCTTCAAAGGACTCTAACTAGATATGATACTTCTAAGATACATTGGAGGCCATAGGATATGACTTTGATTGCCCCCAAGTTTGAACATTGATAGGATACAAACGGTTGAGCTGATTGGTGTACAGACTGACTTATTGAAAACTGGAAAGCCGAAACAAACTAGGTGATATGTACAAACTAAAGCAAGACTGAAAGCTAGGAAAGACCAAGATTGCACTGATAGATGGAGCATTTTGAAACAAGTGGCACCCATTTGCTAGGTTTTCACCATCTTGGTAGAGATTCTATTTTTGCTACCAAGGTGCCTGTTTCCAAGTTTTCACCAAGGCACTTTTTTCTTTTTTTGGTTTTTTTATATTTTTCATTTTTACTTTTTTTTGTACTTTTGATATTTTTTTACTTTTTTTTGCGAATCATCAAAGCACCTATTGCTATGTTTTCACCAAGATGTTCATTTTTTTCAGGACTTTTTCTAATTTTTATAATTTTTTCAGGACATTTTTCCATAGACCGAATGCTTTAGGCATAGAATTTCTTCAGATACAGAATGTTGATTGGTTCTCAGAGCTGTTCTCCTTCAGTCGTTGAGAGTTGATAGGAACTAGAGCCAAAAGTAGTAGTGATAACAAAGGGACCCAGCCAGTTGGGTTCAAACTTCCCCTTGCGTTCTCGATGTGATTGATTTTTAAGATTTTCTCTCAAGACTAGATTACCAACCTGAAATTCTCTGTGTCTGACTTTCTTGTTGTAGCCTCTAGAAATTCTCTTCTGATAAATTCTAAGATGATCATACGCTACTTGTCTGTGCTCATCTAGTAGTTCAAGTTCTTGCAACCTAGACACTTTGTAGTCATCATCAGTTACTAGACCATGCATTTTGATTCTTAGTGATGGGATTTAAACCTCAATAGGCAGTACCACTTCAGACCCATAAACTAAAGTGAAAGGTATAGCCCTAGTAGGTGTTCTGATACTTGTTCTGTAGGCCCAGAGAGCTGGATTGATCATGAGATGCTAGTCTCTTCCTATTTTATTAACTGTACGATGCAAGATTCTTAATAAATTTTGTTAGAAGCCTCTGCTTGTCCATTCCCTTGGGGATAGTAGATAGAAGACCAATGTTGTGTGATCTTGAATTTGGCACATAGATCATCTAGGTCTTTGTTCTTTAATTGTCCACATTATCTATGATTATGGAATGAGGTATCCCATATCTGCATATGATATAGTTCAATATGAACATAGATATTTTCTGTCCAATTGCTTGTGCCAAAGGGACTGCTTCTACCCATCTTGTAAAATAATCTGTAGCTGTGATTATATGGGTATGTCCATTAGAAGAATGAGGATGAATCATCCCGATAAGATCAAATGCCCATTGATGGAAAGGCCATTGTGTTGTAAAGGGGGTTAGATCCCTCCCTGGAGCATGAATTAGGTTTCCATGTACTTGACACTTTTGACAATTCTTAGCAAATTTGATAGCCTCTTTCTCCATCTGAGGCCAATAGTACCCGACCCTAATATGTTTTCGAGCTAGTGTTAAACCATTTGAGTGTGACCCAAAAATACCCTCATGGACTTCCTCTAATGCACGTTGAGACTCTTCCCATTCTAAACATCTAAGTAGTGTACCATCTAAACCTCATTTGTACAAATCATGACCAATGATGACATATCGAGAGGCATTTCAGATAAGGTATCTCCTTTCATGGTAGTTGAAGGTATTGGGAATGATTTGGTCTTGAAGATAGGAAAATAGGTTTTTGTATCTGGATGAATCATGACCAACAACAATGCAGATCATGCGGGTTTCAGGGGAGTCATATGCAGGATAAGATAGTGCTTCCACTAGGAACTCATAGCATAGCTCATGTTCAGGCTACTGTAATAAAGTAGATAATGTGGCCATTACATTGGCAACCTTGTTCTCCATTCTAGGTATCTGCTCAAATGTGATAGATATGAAATATTTCTTAAGATCATCTACCATTCTCTTGTAAGGAATGAGCTTTTCATCTTTAGTTTGGTACACATCATTGCCTTGATGAATAACAAGTTGAGAGTCTCCATGAATGTGTAGCTCTGTTACTCTCCATTCAATTGCTATTTTCATACCATTCAAAAGGGCTTCATATTCAACAATATTATTTGTGCAAGGAAACTTTAATCTGAATGCTTTTGGGATTGAGTATCCTTGAGGAGTTATGAACAATATGCCTGCTCCAGATCCATTCTATGTATAGGAGCCATCAAAGAATAACTGCCATTCTCTAGAAGAAAGAGTCACGAAAGAGGAATCTGGAAATTCCAGTTGCATTGGTGTATTATCAATCATATGTGCATCTGCTAATTGACAAAAAATAAGCTACCCTTTGATAGATTTTTGTTCCACATATTCAATGTCAAATTCACTTAAGAGCATAACCCATTTATCCAATCTACTTGTGAGGGCAGCTTTGCTTAGGAGGTACTTGAGCAGATCAATCTTAGCTACCAATTGTGTGGTATGAGCTAACATGTAATGTCTCAGTTTCTATGATGCAAAGATCATAGCTAGACAAGCTTTCTCAATCATTGAATAGTTCTTTTCATATGCAACCAATTTTCTACTGATATAGTATATAGCTCTTTCCTTTTTGTTCTCATCGTGTTGTGCTAGCAATGCCCCCAGTGATGTATCTGTTGCAAAGACATATAAGATCAATGGCTTCCCATGAATAGGAGGCATCAAAATAGGAGGATTGGATAAATACTTCTTGATATGATTGAAGTTCTATTCACATTCTTCATTCCATGCAAAGGTCACACCTTTATGTAATGTTTTTGTAAAAGGCTATGATATGTCCACTAGCTGTGATATGAATCTTCTGATAGATTGAACTCTTCCTTGCAATGTCCTCATTTGACTGATATTCTTAGGGGGTTGCATCTCCATTATAGCCTTTACTTTAGCTAGATCAACCTCAATGCCCTTCTTTGAAACTATGTATCCTAAGAGCTTTCCAGAAGTGACACCAAAAGCACACTTCTTAGGATTTAGTCAAAGACTAAACTTTTCCATTTTGTCCAGGATCATGCTCAAGTCCTTTAGATGTTCAGTTCTAATCATAGATTTTTCTAAAGTATCATCAACATAATCTTCCATAGTTCGATGCATCATGTCATGGAAAATAGATGTCATGGCCCTTTGATATGTAGCACCAGCATTTTTAAGCCCAAATGGCATGACATTCCAACATAAGGTACCCCATGCACATGTGAAAGAAGTTTTCTCTTGATCCTCTGGAGTAATTTTTATTTGGTTATATCTAGAGAAACCATCCATTAAGGAATACATCTCAAAACTTGCAGTCATGTTCACTATCATATCAATGTTAGGTAGTGGAAAATCATCCTTAGGGCACACTCTATTCACGTCTCTAAAGTTTGTGCACACTCTGATTGAACCATCTGGTTTAGAAATAGGTACAATATTGGAGATCCACTCTACATAGTCAATAACTTGGATGAATCCAGCTTTTAGGAGCTTCTCTAATTTAGCTTTTACCAAGAGTGCAACATGAGGATGCATCTTTCTCAACTTTTGTTTAACAGGTTTGACATTTGGAGCTATAGATAAATGATGCATTATAAGATTAGGATCCAATCCTGGCATATCTAAATATTTCCATGCAAAGTTGATCTTCTTCTTTGTTAGGAATGTTGTAAATTTTTGCTTCTCTTCTTTTGATAATGATTGTGAGCTACATGTACCAATTATGGTTCCTCTGTTGTACCCAAATTGATAGATTGAGTGGGCTCAATTAGAACTGGAGATCTATCCTGTAAATGACTCAGAAGGACATCAAATATCTCATCCTTAGGCACCTCAGAGAGGTTTTCACCTTTGGATACATCTTTTATTTTTACTTTTGTAGGTTTTGAGACTGCCACAAAGTGGTTTTCACCCTCAGAACTCTTTTTCTTTTTCTTTTTATTCTTATTTTTCTGACTAGGATATTTGATGTCTGACTCGGTCATGCTGATGCTCGGTTCACTAATGGAAGTCCTCATAGGCTCAACTACATTTAGGTAGCAAGCAAGGGCATAGTCATTTGAGAAGGTATAAATACCATGGCTTGGATTTGTGGAGGTTTGATCAATAAGGTCTAGATATTGGATAGTCAAAGTGGGGAAAGATTGGGAGATAGTGTTTATGGATATGGATCTATCATCATTGGTCCTAACCTGACGCTCAAGTTCAAAGGTGATATTACAACTTAAGACATTCAATTCGTGAATAGGCTCAATGTCATTGTGGGAATCCAATTCAGCCACAGGTGGATTAGACTCGATAGGTTCATCATTTCACTCTAGAATTACATTGGGATTAGGTGCATATTGGTGAATAACATCAACATGTTTCTCAGTGATAAGCTCATCTAGTTTTGGAATGACTCCCCATTCATAGTCATTAGATTCATCTTCTAATTCAAGATCTCTAGGAAATATTAGAACATGAGTAAAGTCAGGGTGAATACCCCAAGAAGGGTTACCCTCAGATTCTGATTTGAATTCATACTCATGGGAATCTGTCTTAGAATCACTACCACCTCCCTCTTGATTGTTTTCAAGATTAGCTGGTTCTTGTGTTGCAACTATCTCTTGATTGATAGTAGGTTCTTGTGTTTCTACTACATTAATTCTTTTGATTGGATCATCTTTATCATCAAGAAGGTCTTTGATCTCTTTAGGAAAATTTTCATAGGGGATGAGTTCTGAGCTATTTGAATCACTATCAGATGGTTCTATTTCTTCTTTCTCAAGAAGAGGTTCTCTTCGTGTGATCTACTCTATGACATGAGAACAATTACCTTTGAGGTGATAAGGTTTCTTCTTAAAGCCTAGGCCAACAGTATTCTTATTTGCTCTACCAGTATGTGGGAGAGGTACCTCAAGACCTTTTCCTCTGACCCCTAGAGGTCCTTTACCTGAATATCCCATCTTAGCTATTAATTTATTTCCTAGACCGTATGACTTAAAAGGGATCTGTGGTGCTGTAGAGTCACTAGTTTGAACATTGTGGGATTCAGGTTCATCTTTGTATAGCCATGACAACACATCTTCATCCTCTTCAAACTCTTTCTTGGATACTTGTTCTACCACAAAATTCTTTTTATATGCTTCAAGAGGTTCCTTAGATTTGGGCTTGGACTATTTCAAAGATTGTCCATAAGACTTAGGTGAGATAGGGAGAGATGTCAAAGATAAGACTGGCTCCATAGTATATTCTTCCATACTATTTTCTTTGATATTAACCTCTTTTGCAAGAGCTTCCATTTTAGATGTGGATGCCTCTTTAGTGGATTCAATGGAAGATTCTCTGTTATTAGGCACAAGCTTATTTGCACTTTCCTTCGAGGTATTGCAAGTTGTATTCAGATCTGCGGGGATAGTAACCTCTACTCCTTCATAAGGAAACTTCAAACATTGATGGTATGTAGAAGGAATAACTTGCATTTCATGTATCCATGGCCTCCCTAGGAGGATGTTGTAGGCCAAAGGTAGATCAAGCACTTGACAGATGGTATCTTTGATAACTGGACCCACTCTGATGGGTAAGATAATGGTTCCTTTAGAAGATCTTTCTTGTTCATCATAGGCTTTTATGGTGATCTTCTTTCGAGGATCAATAGCCAATTTTGAAAATCCCAATTGTGTGATCAAGCTGTAGGAACAAATGTTTAGGCTAGCGCCCCCATCTATCAACACACATTTGATTCTATAGTTCTGGATCAAGACTTCTATATGCAAAGGCTGATTATGTGGGTGACTCAAGGAGTTGTCATCTTCCTCTGAAAAGGAGATATATTGCAGAGATGTAAGATGTCCAACCATAGTTCGGAACCTATCTAAATCAAGGTCATCAGGAACATTGGAACCTAGAAAATCTTTATCTAGTATGGCTCTATGAGCTGGAGATATTCAAAGCAACTCAAACATAGAGATTTTGGCATTAGTGTGCTGGAGTTGTTGAACAATGCTATAAGATGTAGGCCTTGTATCCTTTGGATTGGAAGATTTGGAAGTAGCCTTCTATTTAGAAGCAGATGAAAGATTGAAGGGTATCTTAGGGACATTTGATTAATCTGGGATTTGTCCTTTTAGATGTGCTTGGGCTTGCAATCAAGTAACCACATAGGTGGATTGATTTTGTCTATCTCTTCTTACAATTGTGATGACATTGCAACTTTCAGAGAGACATGGTTCAACCATATTGATGACAACATTATTTCCAGGGTAGGCATAGTTGACTTTTACCCCCATATTAGGTTGAGAAGTTGAAACTCCTTGACCATGTTGTGGAAATGGTTTTGTAAATGTCGTATGATCATTATTGCTCTTAGGATTGTCAATTGTGATGTCTCCACTATCGATCAGATCTTGAATGGTGTGTTTCAACCAAAAGCAGTTATTCATTTTGTGACCTTTACCTTGATGGAAATCATAGAATTCATTTTCTCTCCACCATTTTGGCTTAGGCTCAGAATCAGGTGGTCGGATTGTTGGCAAAGAGATGATGTTATTAGCCAGTAGAGTTTTCATAGCTGATTCTAAAGATTCTCCAAGAGGAGAGAACTTTCGATGTTTATCCCAAGATTTGTATTCTGGCTTCTTTTGAAATGGTTCAGATGAATTTTGTTCTGAAGCTTTAATGGCTTGGGAACCAAGAGTTAGGTTGTAGGATGGTGCCTTTGATGGGGCATAGATAGTGTCAACAACACCATCTATGATGATGCCTTTATTCTTGTTCCAATTTTTGTTCTTGTCTTTAGAACTAGATCTTGATTTGTACTTGTCTTTTTGAAGTGTGATTTCTCCTTTTTTCACAAGAACTTTTTCAATTTTGATAGCATTGTCCACCATCTTGTCAAAAGATGTATGATCTTGCATTTGTAGATGATAATTAATTTTTGGAACAAGGTTATTGATGAAGATTTCCATTTTTATTTTTTCTAGAATAGGTCTGGCATATAGAGAGAACTTCTTCCTCGATCTCTTGAGAAATGTTAGGAATGGTTCCCCTGGATATTGCTTGAGATTATAGATATCAATCATGGTGACTAGATGTTGAATATTGTAGGAGTATTGCTGATAAAACAATTTGATCAACTCCTCAAAATTTTTGATAGTAGAAGGCAATCTAGAGAACCAGTGGATGGCTGCTCCCCCTAGAGATCGAGGGAAGAGACACATCAAATAGGTTGGTTCATGGATGAACTCCATGGATTGTGTACAGAACTCTCTAACGTGATCTTGAGGCTTAGAGTGTCCATCATATTTATCATACTTTGGCATCTCCACTCTTTTTGGGAATGGGGGCATGTACAAGTCTTTGTCAAAAGGCAAAGGACAAAGGGCCTCCATGGAGAATTCCTTGGGTTCCTTCTCTTTCTTAAGATTGTTAAGTTCAACTTGCATAGCATGCATCTATTTCATCATAGCTATGAGTGGAGTTTCTTCCTCATGCATAATGATATCTTCAACATTAAAGTTGGGAGGAAGTTTAGCTCCTTGATGAGCTAATTGTAAAAAGTATGCCTTTCTATCCTCTTTCAAGAAATGCTTCATCATTCATTTGAAGTTATCGTCATTTTGATATTGAGCAATTTCTTCTAGTGTGGGTTCCTGATCTGCACCATGTTGAGATTGAGTTCTTTGAGAGCCAAAGTTTGTCCCTACTTGAGACATGGTGGGAGTTTGTGGACTCCCCTAGAAAAGATTGATGCAAGGTTTGTTGGGTACCTCTGTGAGTTGATGGAGGAGGAATGTAACCAGTTTTTAATAGATAGTTGCCAAGACCATCATCCTCGTAGAGACCAGAATTGATGAGTTTCTCAAGAGTTAGACCCATGGTAGTGGTTATAGGTAAGTTCTGGGATGCTTCTCTAGATTTCTTGTGTGAGGAAGCTCTAGTTTCCACCATCAACTTTGAGTGAAACAAAGAATAAGATCTAGATGACTGAAGAATGAATTGAATCAAGATGATCAGATGATGCAACCTTGTCAAGGTTTGATTGATTTGAAGATTCGATTAGATGTGGGTGAAGGATACTATGCCCTGGATGTATGGGTAGATTTCCCAAAAGATAGCAGACAAGATATCACAACACTTAGTCATTTTGATGATTGATTGAAGATTGATAGTTATGACAAGGTTTTGACACAAGACAAAAAGGACTCAAATTGATAAAATAGAAGGCTAAATCAGATTCAAAAGGCCACTTTAGGAAAATGATTGGATTCTCAATAGCTACTACTCTATTCCTGACACAGTGATTTGTTCGACAGATTCTAGAAATAGGCTAAAAAAGCTAAATATCTGGCAATTCTGACAATTTTCTGACAACATTCAAAATTTTCCCAAATGACACTCTACAGACTCGTACGACAGTGGGTATGCTATGAAATGATAGTTGAAAAGCTCGTACGACAGTTGTAAAACTCGTACGACAATGGGTATGCTATGAAACAATAGTTGAAAAGCTCGTACGACAGTTGCTAGCAGGATTTGACCTCTGGAATTTTATTGGCAAAAAGACTCGTACAACACTAGGTTCTTTACCATACGATAGATGGGAAATAATGAAATGACACTTGATAGAAAATCGTATGACTTTCTAACCTCCTAAGATGACTTTTGACTCTAGAAAAGAATTTTACTTCAGATTTTGCAAATTTTGAGTTTTCAGATTCGGATTGTTTGCAAATTTCAATGTCCAGATTCAAGGATTGTAATAGATTTGTTCATTTTCAGTAACCAGATAGATAAAAAAGCACACAAAATAGCAAGCAAGTGATTTCAAGCATGTCTGAAAACAATGAACAAGGGCAAAAGCAACCTTGCGCATGAACAATCAAGTGACTTATTTGTTCTAATCCTCAGAAGCGCTAATTGTGTATGTTCCAAAAATGTTTTGCAATAATGCACATATACCCTAGAAAATAAAAATTTGGCCTTGCTAGGGTTTTTAGTAATGGTTTGACTCTGCAAATTTTATGATCCAAAGGGGTGAACTCCAATCCTGGCGCACCAGAGTTTTGACACAGTCTGAGAACTTAATCTTCAGGATCTGCTAGGGAGATCTGACAACCCAACAATGAACCACACCTGTGGAGATTTCTTCCACAAGGACATTTATATAGCAGCTGTCACTACCATGGTGAAAATGGCTATTACCACTGAGGTTTCATCAACGTAGTTTGCCCTATGAAGGGAGTGTCCGCTACGGTTAACCCTTTCTAAAGGTGACTCACAATAGTATACCACAAAGGGACTTGGCTGCAGATCCAAGGGTTTGAAACCTTTTCACTTTTAAGCTAGACAAAGTAGGTAGATAAATCTGACACGCTAAGATGAATATTATCTCACCAAGGTCTATGATATCAACCCCACGTGATCTATCAACCTCTCCGAAGAGAGAATGTATCAATGGATAAGGGAAGATGCATAGACCAAGTAGAATGTGAGACACACTAAGTATCCTCCCTACCGACAAGGATTCCATCATCAAGAAGGATTTCACTAGGAATCCAATCTCTCAAGAACCACAAATAGTGTTCATAGGGCCTAATTACTATGTTTTCACAGATATATCAGAAAACAAATCCATCCAAAAGCATTCAAAAGCACAAAAGGTGGTACACTTAATGCTCCAAATAAACATGAGGTGAGTCCACAAAGTGGTGCATTTAACTCCTCACACAAATTTAAAAGCAAGTCCACACCCTAGAATACTAATGAGATCTGAAAAGCACAAAATGGGAAAGAACTGGTGGAACAATTAACGCTCTTCCTAAGTAGACCCCTCCCCTGAATATGGCGTTGACCTTGCAACCATGGGGTGAAAATGAGGGGTGAGTAAGAATAAGTGAGTCCAATATCCCAATTTCGCTAATAAGATCAATCAAAAATATCCTAAGACTACTTATCAATACTTAAGGTGTTACAACCTAGTATCCAATTATGAAAATTTGAAGAAAAGCATGCAAAGAAAACACTCAAGCCAAACACATGAGAGATTCATTTTTAGGATCCAAATTGAAATGTTATTAGATTAAGGAGAATACTTGGAATCCTCACAATGCACTTAGTAGATGTTTACCTACTTTTAGCAATTCTTGCACTTTTTCCAATTAAAACCAGTAGGAGTCAATAAAAAAAAGAGAATTTCAATTGTTAAGATTAGCCATTAGTCGAAATCTGAAAACCAAATATGACAAACTACCCTAAAAAATGAAATGATAGTTGAAACCTGATGCCAAAACTCGTACGACAGTGGGTTTGTTACCAGATGACAATCCGAAACTCGTACGATAGTGGGTATGCTCCCAGACGACAGTCCAAAAACTCGTACGACACTGGGTGTATAATGAAACAACAATTGAACTTCCAGATGATAGTGTGTACAGCCTGGCATGATTCTCGATCCAATAGAATGTCATACGATAGTGGGTCTAGTGTGAAACAAGATCAGATTGTTTTCGAGATCAGTGACCTTGATGACACCTAAACGAAGGATTTGAATGCAAAAATGATAAGAAATATGAATGCAATTGATCTATTTTTTTATATTTTCTATGCAATGATATGCAATATTGATCTCACAAAGCTTGGATTCACAAAGATGATTCTTCAGTCTCCAATTTAGCAGTGTGATTATGCAATTCTTGTGGATTTTGAGAGATGATTTGTGAAGAGCTAAAGCCTTAATTTATAGAAATCCAGAGCTTTGGAGGTGCATAAAAAAAGCCATAAATCACTCAAATAACTCAGTTTGATTTTGAGTTATTTTAAAATAAAGATAATTTAATTCACAAAAACATGCAAATCATGCAAAAATAGCTTTTTAACTCAAATTAGAAGTTTAGATCAACTTTAAAACTCAAAAATGATGTTGAGTTCCAAAAAGTCAATAACTTGCATTGATTTTCTGATTTGGAGTTTAACTGCTTTTTGATTGTGCACATGGATAATTATGAATTAATAAATAAATAAAGTGATTTATTCTCAACTTAACTACTTTTGAAAAATAAAACAATTGATTTATGGGTTAATCAATCATTTAATCAAACTTTTATTCAAAAATAATATCATCCAATATGACAATATGCTTTAATTAATTAAATAAGAATTTAATCAATTAATGATAGGAATTTTGATTTATTGTCAAAATTAAATAATACAATTTATGAATAAATAGAATTAACTTCAATTAAATAATTAAGTGGCAAAATTAAATCTAATTAATTAAATATTGAGAATATTCAATTAATCAAAATTTTAGGATAAATAGGATTTATTGCCAAATAATCATTAAATCAAAGATAATTAGGATGATTAGGAATATTACTAGGAATATTCCCCGATGTAGAATTTGAGATAATCAATTAGGATTCGATGATGTTCAGATGTGCCTTAGGTTAGGACTTTGATGTCGATTTCATTCGATATGTTGATATAGGAGGTTAATGAACCTATAGCCCATTTTTGGGGTATTACAAGTGCAATGGGCAGAGCCAAGTTGTTGTGATTGTGAGGGGATGGCTTGAGGAGAAATGGGTGGCATAGATAGGTAGTTGGTGAATGTGGGAAAAGATGCAACGAAAGGAGGTGCTGGTGGTTTTTGTGTTGTTTGGGGATTGGGTCCTAGCTGATAAGTTGGTTGGGAGAGGTGTGAGTATGTGGGTATGCCCAAGCCATTCATTTGTGCTTGGTTAAGGCTCCAAGTGGTGCCAATCCCTACTGTGGGTTGTGATGCGGAGGTTGCTATGCATGTGGGAGCAAAAATGGGATTTTGTAATGCAGATGGAGGGTTTTTGGATGCCATGAATGGAATTCCTATTGTGAAGGTGACTTGTTGAGCTTGTGTGCTGATGAAAAAAGGTGGGGGAGAGATTTGTGTGGGATTAGGATGTGTAATAGAATGGGTGAATGTGGGTTGGGTGGCTTGCGTTATTCCTTGTTGAAGTGGTGTTGAGGCTTGGCTTACGATGAGTGGAGCTATTGTCTACATAGCAACTTGTGTGGAAGGTGGAGGTGGTGCTTGTGTAGAAGCTTGTGGTTGTGTGGTTGTTTGTGAAGTGGTAGGGGGAGGAGATGCACCCATGACAAAGAAGGGGGCAGATTGGGTCACTGTTTGAGTTGTGGGGGCTTCTGATCTGGGCTGCAAGAGATGCGGCATGGATGAAGTTGTATGAGATATTTGCATGGTCAGATCATGGATTTTTTGGATGACAAAGGGGTGGGGGTTGGTGGAGATATGGATGGGTTTTGTGGGATCAAACGAGCATAAATGTGGGGGAATGGGAGTACCCTCATGTGCATAGTTTTATAAAATAGCGAGACATTTCTGTGCAATAATCATGCTTACCATTTGCGTGTGTCTTGGAAGGTACACGAAGGCTTCCATGGAGTTAGTGGTAGGTGTCTCATTAGGGTCTTCCCATATGTTCTAAACCAAAGGTGGTTGAGGATCATACATTACCATAGTACTAATAGGGTCATTCGGGTCTGCTAAACTATTGGCTTGGTTGGGATCTATTCCTTTCCTCTTCTTTGATCCTGTCTCAACACGCATGAAAGTGCAAAGTCCTAGGATGTGGGAGATGCAGATGTATTGGGATGATTCTTGGGATGATGGTCTTAGATCTAGATGATGTGGATGATAGCTTAAATGCAAGATTTGAGATGCCTAGATAAAAAGGATTTTTAGGTGATACATGATTTTAGTGATGTATTTGGATGGGTGGCTAAAAGCCAAGATGAACTACCTTTCCTAATGCGGGATCAAAATATGAAGGATTGTCATCCTCAAATAGACTTGTGATCTTTGGATGATGGGATCCTTACTAGTGCGAGCCAATATCTGGATTGAGATGATGAGGTTCATAGGAGTAAGTACTAGCTACCCTAGATAGTGCTTTGTTGAATGGGTGAAGCTAAGATTTTGATTTCTTTGGATAAGGTTTGAGCAGCTCAAAATGAGTCTTTGGATGTGACATGGATCTAGGATGGGATGCAGATCTAGGATGATAATTTGAGATTTGGATAGGAGATGATGCTAATTGATGCTTCCTAGGGGGATGATGTAAATGCACATAAGAAATGACCTAATATGTATGGATGTTGAGACAACTTCGTAGATATTGAGAAGGGAGTAGGATTAAAGCTACTAGTCTTCACTTTCCTGTCAGAGGAACTAGCAGTTAACTCAAATTTGAAATGCAAATTATTTGACCCTTACATTGTATTCCACATTATCTAGTCTTGCTTGGTATTTCTCTTCTTCTTGGGTTGTAGTGACAATGGGTTGGTGATATTTGAGCTTTCTTTCAGCAACCTTCTTCTCTCAATAGACATGTGGCATTGGTAGTTCAAATTTCTTTTGTTTTACTAGTTTGGTCATTGGTCCAAAAATACCCTCACTCTCTAGATACTGGAGTAAGTCAAGCTAGGAAGTGAACACAGTAAGTATACCTTGGCTTGGTTTTGAATAGACTTGGGGTTTCTTTTTTAGGATAATTGACAAATAGTCCCACAAGAGACAAAGCAATCTTGTGGGATAACAAGCAGATGATCTCTTTGGAAAAGAACTTTGTAACTTTGATTTGTGTATGTTCACACAAATATTTTTCCTGGGTCTGATAACTTTGGGAACACACACAAGAGATTTATACCTACAAGACATGCTAGTATCAAAACCCTTGTCCACAACTTGGTATCCCAAAAGAGGAATATAGATGGTGAGTAATCTTCAGGCTATATGGGAAACCACTTGGATCGGTCCTTGCACAAATATTTTGATACCTTCAGGAGTAGATCGGGTGGGCCTCTGATTAATGGCTTTTAGTAAGATCCATGACGTCCCCCCAATCAGTTTGTATGCATGTGAGTCACTTAAGAGCCTAATTGACCATGCCAAAATTGTAGGGATATTCATCTACCTTGGGATACCATCAACATGCCTCTCTCAAGCTTAAGGGGATAAGGCGAGAGTTTTCTCAACACCTTGTTTGTATACCGATTGGGGAATTACTAGTTTGAGGTTGTTCTCTAAAGAGGAAGTGCTTCTCTCTAGAGAGGCCTCACTAGAAGCAAAATCAATTGAACTTGATCTTTCTCTTCACCAAAATCCTCAAAGGCAAGGGGAGAGGATACAGATACAAGCTAATTGTTCTTGCATCACTTACTTTATCAAATTTTTACAAGAAAGTAAAAGCTCTAAGGAAGTGTTGAAAAACACTCCTTCAAACATGCCAAAAAAACTTCATTTCCAAGCTGAACCTAAGATTTAGATTAAGTGTTTTCTATCCTAGGACTTCAAACACTCATTTTTAATATGAAAAGTTCACTTTTGGAAAATAAAGGTACTTAAAAAGTAAATTTGGAAAATGTCTTACTCCCTCTTAAGCACTCAAGATTTGTGTAGTTCCTTTTAAGGACCAATTTGAAATGTTTTGATTGCATTGATTTATTGTCCCTTAAGCATTCGAGATTGAATTTTGATTGATTTTAAACACCAAAAGAAATGTTTATTGCATCGATTCTTTGTCCCTTAAGCATTTGAGAATGGATTTTGATTTCTTTTAAATACCAAAGTTGGAGTGTTTGATTGCTAATTTTTATCCTTTGTTCATTTTAAGCCCAAATCAAAAGGATTAAGTGTTATGTATGCATTCAATGTTCTTTTTAGTGTACCAAAAAAAAATGTGTAAATTTTGTTTTTAAAACATTAAGCCGCATTCCCGCTGATCCTTCCTACAATCCCACAGACAAAAAAAAGCATTCTCACAGACTGTACAATCGATCCCATAGGACTGTCAGAATAAATCAATTTACAGAAAGCAATAAATGTCAAGTTTAGTATGATACCTGTGGATGCGATCCCAAAAGGTCAACTATTAATCCCGCGTTGTGGGAATGAGGGAACAAATTTGGAAGTTTTTTTAAAAAATGCTTTATGGCTTACAATTCGTACAAATGTGGTCCTGTCTAGTCAAATAACATTCTCGCGTTGCAGGAAAGGGATCCCACAGTTTGTCATAGAGAAATGACTGGTTAATTCAAGATAGAGAGTAGAATTTAGATAGAGAATAGAAGGGTCCTTCATGTGAATGCAATCCTACTGATCGTATAGTCAATCCCATCGATCGTACTTGCATTCTCACAAAACTGTGTCTTTTCTGCTATGTAAAATATGAAGATGGGAATGGTGGCGCAAATGTGTTTTTTTTCACCTCAAACCTACAAAACACCCAAAAAATACTTGCAAAGCACTCAAACAGCAAAAAACATTAATTTTTGGTTAGTTTTGCAGTGTAAGATAAATGAAAGAGATGAAGAAATGACCCTAGAAGTGGGTCCCATCGGGTGTGCCAAAATGTAATACCTAAAATGTAGTGTTAAGGAATACTAAACTAAACTATCATTAAACAAAACAAAGAAGATAAAACTTATGCTAAGACCATAAGGAAGAACATAACAAAAATAAGAAGCTTGTAAACCTCTCACAAACCAAAATGTTAAGCCTTCTTTGTTGAGTGGATTTGGTCCAAGAGATTGGACGTGTGCTCAAAGTTTGCTCAAGTTTCAAATGTAGGAGGATTTTGGCATTATGAGGGTATGGATGTGATTTTTTTTCTTCAAAATAGCATGGCAACTTTTCTCGTGGATGAAAATGAAGGAGAAGAGGGCTCAATTTATAGGCAAGAGGAGGGATGAATGAATGGTAAAGATGGAAACCTGAGGAAGGGTCAAGATGTATTTCAGAGAGAGCACAATGATTGAGCTTTATAAAATGCATCTCATTGTGACAAGTGTCACAATGGGAGAGGTTGGAAGAAATGGGGGAATGTGACCATTTTGGGAGATGTGAGAGGGGACAAATGTGTAAGAGAAGGATGGAGTGTGTAAGGGATGTGTCAAAGCATTTAAGGTTGACATTTTTGGAAAGTTGACTTTACTACAATATATGACTATGATTTAGTGTTGTCATTATGGAAACAAATTCATATGATGTTATGGAGTCAGCACAAGTAGTTAGAACATCAGAATTTAGTTAAGTATGGAAGACTAGATAGTTAGCAGAGCACCAGATGAATAGAGCATCAAAGCACATGCGTATGACTGATTTATGGCATACACCCTTGAAGATAATCTTTTTGGTATGTAGTCATGCTAATTCTAAGAGTGCATAATTAGATAAGTCTGTATGATGAAGATACAACTAGTTGAAGAGTCACAGATAGTGAGTGATAGAGAAGAACATAGCATGGAGCTGATTGCTGGTATTTAGGTTAGCACTTGTAATATTATTTTGTAAAGGCTATGCACCTATTGTATTTAGGTTTTAGACATTTTAATATTTTTTTTTTTAAACACGCTTGAGCCAATTCATTTGGAAGTGTTATATGTAATAGGTTGAAGGTTGACCAAGTTAATAGTTTTGTTTGTGCATATAAATAAGACATGTGCCTTTGTAAATGAAAAATAAGATGGATAGAAAGTTAATCAAATCAAAGCCGAGGTATGTGAAGAGTGGTTAGAATGTTGTAGTTCTTTACAAGAGCCTAAAGCATAAATGCACAAAGGAACTAATCTAACAAGCAGTGTCACAACAACAGTTCACCTTTCAGATATAGTGTGTATCTGAGATCTAGAAGGTTGTAACCTTCACCCACTTGAGAAGTGAGCTCTAGGATAGTGTGTCCCCATAACTAACATGGTTAATTGTAAAAGAATCCTAACTTGGTTTGACCCTTGACTAGGTCACTGTACTAAAATCATTGTAAAGATCAAATCCTAATAGGGTTGCATGATCTTCTAATAGGGATCATAAAACACTAGTGTAGTTCTTAGTGTGTGTTAATTCCCACTGGGGTTTTTACCTAATTGGGTTTCCCTATAATCATATTTGGTGTTATGTGTTATGGTTGTTTATCTTGCTTGCATTAATATTCATTTTAGTACTTAAGAAAATAAGTTAAAGTTCAAGATATCAAAAAAAGTAATAATATATAGAACACTGATTCACCCCCCCCCCCCCCCACCTCTTAGTGTTCCCATTCCTAACAATTGGTATCAGAGCTTTGGTCCTCTAAAGATAAGTTTAACCACTTGAGGAGATCATGGATAATGGAGAAATGAAACATATGAAAAAGAATCTTGAAGCAGCTCTTGAAGAACTAGACAGATTTGAAAAAGAAATTGAAGAACTGAAAGAAAAGGTTAGTGATTCTCATGCAGTCATCAAAAAACTAAGAAAAGATTTGAAAGACTATTCCACAAGTGATTTGGGAAAAATGGTTAAAAATCTCAATGAGGAAAACACATCTCTGAAAGATCAGATTGAAGAATTAGATGAAAAGCTACTTAATAATCAAGAAGCCTATGAAGAACAGGTCAAAGCAAAAAAGTAGTTGGATGAAGAACTAAGGCAAGAAAACATGAAAATCTTGGAATTAGAAAACATCAAGAAGCAAGTGGAATCTGAATTGACTAAAGCAAAGAATCATATTGACAAATTGTACACAAGAAAGGATCTAATAGAGTCACAGTTGTATGCACAGAAGGTTAAAGGAGACACCGATGGTATTGGATTCAATGAAGCACAAAATCAGATCAATGATATGCAAGAAAGAAAGAAAGCATCAGAAGAATCTATAGAAGCTTAGAAGAAAAAAAATCATACAGAAGTTGAAGCAGAACCACCTAAGGATGAGCTCAAGCTAGTAAACAAGACTTGTTATGCTTCTAACAAGCATGGACACATAGTAAGAGATTTTAAAGAGGTAAGACCATTCAATGCTTACTGTTATTCATGCAATAAGTTTTGTCATAGAGCTATGAATTGTAGATCAAATAAAAATCAGCAAAATTAGAGAAGTCATCCACAACAGAATGTAAGAAATTCTCAAAACATTACATGTCAGATATGAAATTATATTGGTCACACAGCCAGACAGTGCAGTATGGTAACCCACATGAATGTGCTGAGGAGTATCAAGCCTCCAGTCATTTTTCACTCATGTAACAAGGTTGGACACATCTCTAGGTTCTGCAAAACAAAAGTGCAAAGATAGGAAAGCCCTAAAAATTCAAAAGGATCAATATTGGATGCAGTAGGAGAAGTCAAATTTGTGAAAACTATAGAGGATGTGAGCTTGATTTGGAAGGAAGAAAATAAGGATAATGTTGATGAAATAGTTGAGGATGCATCCATAATGGATGCACCTCCTATTTATGGTTAAATGACCTTCATGGTCATAGGGGGAGCTAGATTAGCTCTAGACCTTTGCGTGGCTAGTATACTCACCCTCAGAGTATGCACCTTTGGATATAACATTTTGGAGACTAGGTGATGTAGTATGCAAGAGTGCACTACCTAATTTTTAGTAGAAACATAGAATGAAATTTACAGTTGCATTCTATGTTTACGTGACAAGCATTAATGGTAGGAATCTAATTTATAGTCATTGGAGATTCACTAATCACTCATTTTCAATCAAGATTAAGAGTTTGGAGATCAAAGGAGCACTGGAAGTTGAGTTAAAAAGCATTACAATTAAATTTATTAATGAAGAAGGAAGATTGATTGTGGGAAGCCCTAGTTCTGACGTGATGATCTAGAAACCCTTGGAAACCTCTGTAAAGTGATAAATCAAGTAAGTCATGGATACTCTAGTTGAGTTTGATGTTTCTGAAAGGAAAAGATATGTGTTTAAGAAGCATCCCTTCCATTCCACCCTAGATGTCCTAGAAGGAGCCTTTTCTAGAACCCCAATGAGCATTATGCACATAGAAGACATACACATATGTGTATTGCAAAAAGGAACCAGTTGGTTTGGACAAAATTAGGTCGCACCTTGAGTCAATGATGAATTCTGATAAACCATTCATGGATGAGTTCATGCACATTGAGAATCACCCAATCATTTAGTATGCTATAGCCTATGAATTCTATGAATCTGAATGGATTAAGATCCTGTTGAGTAGAATTCATGATGACCTATTTTGGATAGGTGAAGTTATAGTTAGAATCACAACTGATCTCATTTATGAGATGACATGACTATCAAAGACATCCGTCATTCTTCTAGTTGGTAAGGATGTTATAAAATTGGTTGATCAAGCTTGTACGTCATGTAGTGACAAGCGTGGTATGACCATAGAGCCAATTGAGGAAACAAACATTAAGTTATTGGCTATGATTCTTGGTTATAGATTTCAGCATGCAAATAGGGTCAATAATGTGTCTGTAGCCACTATTCTTATAGCCATTAGAATTGTAAAGGAGAATGGAGAATTCAACTTGTGTGAGATCTTGCATGCACATTTGATTGACAACATAAGGGAAATCAAACATGAAAAGAGCAAAGTATTTAGGTTTGGATCATTGATTATCTATATGTACTTTCATATAGTTTGAAAATTCCTAGATTTATACCTTGATAAAAATATGCCTACTATGCCACAAATATCACTTAAGGCATCAACTAAGAGTACTCTAAAAGATTTTATGGAGTTAGAGATAAAAACATTCAGGATAAAGATGTAGATGAGGTATAGGATACCTGAAAGCATAGTTGAAAAATATAAGGACAACATTTGTTTTATGGTGGAAATAGACATAACTTGTATGGAAGCTATTGAGCCAAGAACTAAGTGGATTCATCCACTTGGTTATGAAGTGGAGGAAAAGGTTTTGGAAGAATATGCACAAGTTCTACTATCAGTGCCCAAAGATCCCAATGAGCCTAGATGGGGAACATATGAGGAAAAAACCAGACAGGTAGATGCAGTCCTAAACAATGCAATGACCAAGAGGAAAGCCTCTAAAATCACATCAGAGATATTTAAGATTCATGGTGTCACTCAAGATGACCTAGATAAAGATAGAGAAGCTAAGATAGCTATGAAAATTGAGAGTGCATCCACTATGGAAGAAAAGATAGAGAAGACTGATGATCCTAAGATGAAGAAAGTAAAAATTGAGAAAACTAATGATCCAAAGGAAAAAGAGAGTAAGATAGATGATATCAATCCTACATCCATAGATAAAATTGATTTAAAGTCCACTTAAGCATCTCCTAAAATTCCCAAGAGGAAGAAAAAAATAGCTACAAGCCACCCATCAACAAGAACCACAAGAAGCAGAGGCAAAAATGTGCAACCACTTCCTAAGGTAGGATTCTTACCAAGTTTACAAGTGTTGAGATCCAGAGTGGTAGATGAAGGTAGACTTGATTAGATATCAATGTTCTATGATAGATATCATGAGATTGACAAGTTTCAGATCCATGATATGTTGATCAAATATATGATCAAATTAAAGAAGACTGTGCTAGAACTAAAGACAATGATTCCAGATAAATTTTGGGAAATTTTGGATACTTTGAAAAGACAAGCTACTAAAGAAGACATCAGAATAAGAGAAAAAACACCGGATGACAACCTGCCAATATGGTCAATTGAAGAAAAGTCCTTATTAATGGACTTAGTAAAGCCACACCTTAGAACTAAGATGAGAACATTGCACATGATGAACAAGGATTATGAGCTAATAGCCAAGGAAACAAAAAATCCTTTGAGAAGGTGTTCCTAGAAAAATGCATGTAACCAACATCTGCGCCCACAACTCAAGCACCTATTAAGCAAGCCAAAGCTGATGAGAGTAAAAATGCACCTATGACAGGTCCACAAGACTCAGTGCCCATAATGATAGCAACTACAAAGGCTATGGTATCTGCGCCCATGCCTGAAGCCAAGAAAGACACCATCATGATAGACAATGTTGAGATATCTATGGTGGCCACAGACAAGGACTTGGAACAGTTTGAAGAGGCATGTATAAGCACTGAGGAAGTAGAAATTCTTTGTGGTAATAATATACCAAAGAAACAAGAAGAAATTCAAATTGAGGACTTGACATGACAAGAGAAAGAAAAGGAGAAAGAAAAAGATGATGAAAGGAAGGAAGAAGGAAAAGAGGAAGAGGATACAGAAAAGAAAGGTGAACCTATGATTACAAAGATTGAGGTAATGAATATCAATCAAAGTTCACTCCTTACACCAAAATCATCACTATCATTGTTGTCAAGTTTGACTCATGACACTACCAATCTAGACTCTTGGAGAGAAGAAGACTTGATTAAAATCAGCATGCTTGCAATGGAAAAGGCAAAAGAAAAATAGGTTATGAGAAATCCATTATTTCTTGAGTTAGTCAACATTCTAAATAGCCTATTGCCTGTAGAAAAGAAAGTGTCAAGCATACACTCAATAGATGATGTCAGCACCATCATGACATGCATCAAAGAAAAGTTTTCTAGCCTTGAAGAATCAACATCCAAGGTTGCCGGAGAAAAATATATTGAGAAAAGGTTGAAAGAACTGACAACAAACTTTGCACTAGACCTTAGCTCTTTGAAGGTTGGTCAAGCTTCATTGAAAGAGATTGCAGCTAAAGGAAGGAAAATCATAGCAGATTGTATGAACCAAGATAAACTAACTACATACCTTTACAAGAAAATTCAGGAAGCAGAAGCTATGATAGATGTAGTAGGGATATCATTGGAAGATCCCTACATAGATATAAATATGTGTAACAATGTTTACCAAGGACAAGTGGATAAGATAGAGAAGGTAGAAAAAGAAATGTCTAAGATAAGGGCAAGGCAAACTCAGCTAAGAAATGCTCTTGTGCTCTCATTGGATGTCTTAAATCAGAAGATCAAGGAGATCGACACCACTATGGTGACATATGATCACGGTCCTAATTTAGATTTGGATAAGATGGAGAAGTTGACATATGATTTTTGCACCCATCTCCAAATAGTCAATGCACTAACTACATTTTGGCAACAAGAGATCCAGAACTCAAAGATAGCATATCCGGATGTACTCACCTTGTAAGTACTTGTTGATATACATTTTTTGAGAACCATTGTCATTAATGTCAAAGGGGGAGTAGAGTATAGAAGGGAGAATATGGAGCTATGTATATGATATAAAGGGGAGTAGAGTATATAGTAGAAGGGGAGATATAAGTTAGTATATATGTTAGAAAATTTTGTATAAATATACAGTTAGTAACTTGGCCATATTCCTTTATTGCCATTAATGAAAAAGGGGGAGATTGTTGGCAAGTTGACTATAATGAAATATATGACTATGATTTAGTTTTTTCATTATGGAAAAAAATTCATATAATGTTGTAGACTAGGCTATCTGAATCTGTTTTGAAAAGGCTAAGACAAGCAAACATTAGGTTTTAATCTAACATTATATCAATCCAAAACAAAAGCATCTAAGCTAGCCACCTTAGATTGAGCCTAAACAGGGGCACCCGAGCATTGTTTGATTTGCTCTTGCTTAAGGGGATGTGGGTGTGCTCTCTAAGCACTTGGAGCATACTCTAATGCATTCTAAAAATGGATTGAGACTCATGAAAACCCCCAAAAATGGCACAATATTGGGTAGAACACCCAAAATTGCCCCTAAGGCTTCAAGAAATCAATATAATGCTTTAATGGAGATTTGATGCTATATGCTATGCAAAACAATGAAAGAAACTATGTTAATCCATTATTCCTAGGCTATGATGTGCTAGAAAGCTTGAAGAAAACAATGAAATCTAGCAAATTAGTTGATTTTAGCTATGATCTAACATGAAAATGGCATTATAAGATTACTATTACTTGAAAAGAAATTGGATGGATTGCTCTTAGAAATGAGAGTATTTATAGGATTTCCTAAGGGCTTGGGTTAGGAGGATAGGTTAGGGTTTGGGGTAAGGTTAGGGCTTGAGTCAAGGGGGATAAGGATGAAGACTTTCTAGAAGAGTCTAGGCTTGTCTAGGGATAATAGGAATTTAGGAGATAAATAAAGATTTATTTATCTCAAAGGCTTTAACGAGTTTGAGGCTCATTAGGGTTAGGGTTTGACTAGGAGTCAAAGGAGATTTAGATTAGCTTAGGGAAAGTAGGTAATTTCCCCTAAATGGGTTTAGGGAAGGATTAGGAAAGTTCTAGAAGAGTCTAGAGTTTTCCTAGGGTAAATTAGGAATTGAGGATTAATATTTAATCTTAATTAAATATTCTTGAGTTGGGATTAGGGTTAGGAAATGATGGGATTAGCCTTTAATTGAAATTAAAGAAGGATTAGAAGATTCTAGAAGAGGTTAGTGGTCTTTAGGAATTTGGCAAGGTTTTGGGCAAAAAATAAATAAATTATTTATTTTGGGATTTTTGGTCAATTTATTAATTAAATAATTAATAAATAGGGGAATGATGTTTAAATAAGATTTAAACATTTTTGGGAGGGATTTCTTAATTAA
This sequence comes from Chamaecyparis obtusa, assembly GCA_027943335.1. Classification (NCBI taxonomy): domain Eukaryota; kingdom Viridiplantae; phylum Streptophyta; class Pinopsida; order Cupressales; family Cupressaceae; genus Chamaecyparis; species Chamaecyparis obtusa. The sequence goes on from BSBK01001923.1 coordinate 808,470, forward strand.
ATATTTTTAATTAAGGTAAAGGGATTTAATGACATAAAAATAAATTAATTAAATAAATAATTAATTAATTAATAAATGATGATGTCATCAGGGGTTTTTCAGAAAATAAAAATACTTTATTTTCTAAAGGATTTTTACGTGTCTACAAATGTTATGGAGTCATCACAAGTATTTAGAACATCAGAATTTAGTTAAGTGTGGAAGACTAGACAGTTAGCAGAGCACCAGGTGAATAGAGCATCAACACACGTGTGTATGACTGAGTTATGGCATGCACCCTTGAAAATAAGCTTTTTGGTATGTAGTCATACTGAGTCTAAGAGCACATGATCAGATAAGTCTGTATGATGAAGATACAACCAGTTGAAGAGTCAGAGACAGTGAGAGGCAGAATAGAACATAGCATGGAGCCGACTACTAGTATTTTGTTTAGCACTTGTAATATTTTTTTGTAAAGGATATGTGCCTACTCTATTTAGGTTTTAGAAATGTTAATATTATTGTTTGTAAAAACGCTTGAGCCAATTCACTTGGAAGTGTTATATGTAATAGGTTAAAGGCCGACCTAGTTAATAGTTTTGTTTGCGCATATAAATAAGACATGGGCCTTTGTAATTAAAAAAGATGGATAGAAAGTTGATCAGAGAAGAGAAGAGGTATGCAAAGAGTAAGTTTATTATACTACTTTACAAGAGGCTAAAGCATAAACACAAAGGAATTGATCTGACAAGCAGTGTCACAACAACAGTTCACCTTTCAGATATAGTGTGTATCTGAGATCTAGAAGGTTGTAGCCTTCACCCACTTGAGAAGTAAGATCTAGGATAATGTGTCCCCACCCCTAATAGGGTTAATTGTAAAAGACTCCTAATAGGGTCCGACCCTTGACCAAGTCACTATACTAAAAGAATTGTAAAGATCAACTCCTAACAGGGTTGCAAGATCTTCTAACAGGGATCATAAAACACTAGTATGGTTCTTAGTGGGTGTCAATTCCCACCAGGGTTTTTACCTAATTGGGTTTCCTCGTAATCATCTTTGGTGTTATGTGTTATGGTTATTTATCTTTCTTGCATTAATATTCATTTCAGTACTTAAGCAAATAAGTTAAAGTTCAAGATATCAGAAAAAGTAATAATATATAGAACACTGATTCACCCCCCTCTCAGTGTTCCCATTCCTAACAGACATAAGGTGAAAGAATTGGGGGATGTGAGGATGTGACATGAGAGTTGACTTGGGTTGGATTAGGATTTATTAATCCATGGATTATGATTGTGCAAATGTTTAGGAGGTGATTAGGCTTGGATGAGGAGGCAAGTGGGAGGTTTAGGAGGATGTGATGGGAGGAGAGAGAATGATTGGAGGGTTGGATTAGCTAATCATGGGTTATTAGCTAATTAAGGGTGATTAGTATGTGTGAATGGGTTGGGTTGAGTATGAACTACATGTTAGGAGTTTGGGATGGATTTAGTTAAGGGTTAAGGTTCAAATTAAATATTTTATTTAATTCCAAGTGGGAGGAAAATGGGGTTTCATGAATTAATTTAAATAGATAAGTATATCCATTTAAATAAATAGAGGAATAGGGATTAATTAATTATCTGACTATAGGTTTGTCATTTAGATAATTAATTGGACTATAGTTAATTAATTAAATTAATTAACTAGGGGATGACATAAATTAGCCAAATAATAATATTTAATTAATAGAATGCCTTAGGAGAAAACTAAATAAGGTTACTTAATTATGTAATCAGATTTAGGTGTCTACAGTTAGAATGTTAGATCTATTTCAATATTGAAATTCATGTTTATGATATGTAAGTGAAATTTGTTTAAAATAAGAGAATATTTGGAGATATCTGATTGATCCCCCCTCTCAATATCTCACTTCCCATATTATATTTCCAACAAGATTGATTAAATATACAGAACATGAAACATAGCCATAATATGAAGACAAAGTTGTAATAGGATTCCAATATTGGTTTTAACAAAACCCAATGTAAATGAGGATTTTTTATAAATAGAACTATCATTTTTCATTTAGAAAGAATTATAGCATTCCATGAAGTAAAACATTTGTTCTTGTGTTGTCCCTTTATTATGTTCGCCCTCGTTGTCTTTGAAATTAAACTCTTAATTTTTATATGAGATCCATTAATAGAAGAAACTCTTGTTTGGAAAATTTGTATGCATCTTCCCCACCATAAGCTTCAGACCACTAATGAAGGATATTTGATCCATATTAAATATATAAAAGATTCCTCAAGTAAAAGATTGGCCATGGGGTAAGCATTTGAAAGAGTGTATTTGGAAAAGGGGTATGTCATTGAAATTTTTATTTTAGCCAAGTCCAACATTGCTGAGAGAAGTTACAATTCTGCAAGAGGTGTCAGGATTTGTTTCTTCTATTGTCATCCACATAGAATTTACAATTAAATGGTTTTTCAATATCTAGTTTCACTTGTTAGTCATTGGTTAAGATCCTCTTGTTCAAATCTAGGGACATGTAGGCTCCTACCTTAGGGAGGACATGGTTATGCCAACAAAATTTAAAGAGCCAATTTTGGATTTTTTGAATCCCCTACCATGTTTAGGTATTTATAACCAAGATTGATAATATATTTACCTATTTTATAAGGTGTCCAAATTAAAATATCTTATAAATTTAAGTAATTTTTTTTGCTAAAGAAGACCAAATAGCTTCTCTTTTGGATCTTGTGGAAAGTTACAATGGTTAAAATCTAGCTCCATATAACAATTGAACAAAAAGAGTTCCCAAATATGGGTAATTTTATCTTTATCTTCATTGAATTTCCCCAATTTGGATAGAGGGGATACCTTTTTAAAGGTTCATCCCAAAAAGAGTAACTTTCACTATTATTTATCAACCAAGATACATGTGAAGTAACCACATTTCAACAACCTGTAATGAAGTTCCACATTTTTTATCCTTGTGGAGGGTTCACCGTGGTGAAGATGTTTTTAGGGTTGGGAGAGTATATACATTTGGCTTGTATGATTTTATCTATTTTGAAGAAGGCTTTGCAAAAATAATCTATAAATTTTTTCCCTATTGCTATGTTTCATGCTTAAAGGTTGTCAATACCAACTCCACCTAATATTTGAATCCTTTTTGTGACAATTGTCCAAGTTCCCTTGCCATATGAACTTCATGATAAATATTTCTATGTTAGATTAGAAGTTTTAGGTATTTTAACAACAAACATAATGTAAATTGGAATAGTTGATAGGGCTTCTTTTGCCATGATGATATTACTTACCAATGACAACCATTTGTCTTTCCAAGTAGAAACTCTTTTTTATAAATGTTTATAATGATTTATTATAGGAGGAAGTTTTATTAGCCCTTGAAAATAAAGGGAGACCTAAACCATGACATATGAAAAAGTGTCTAATTTGAAGTCTAGAATAGTGTTAATTCTTGGAGAAATAGATGGATCCACATTTAGGAAGATTTTTTTTATTTACCTACATTTATTTTTTGACCCAAAAGTGCACAATAATCACCAAGAACTTTTTTTTATTACATTGGCTTCTCTAATAGGATACATAAATAGAAGGGTGATGTAGAGGCCTAGGTGTAATTTCAATCAATAATATCAAGAGGGACTCCAATAGTGTAATCACAACACCCAACAAGCTTCTTCCATATGATCATCTTTATGGATCCAATCCACACCATACCCTATCAGAGTGTGTAGAAACCTCCCATGCCTCCAATAGGCTCCAAACCTTTGTAAACAATCCAATGTACCTCAATCCATCCATTGGATTCAACCAAGAAACTTGATCATTCAACTATCCCTTACCCAGGTGCTCACTAGCCCTTAATACCTAGTAGCCCTGCTCAATGGTTTTTTCAAGGATTTCTCATATATTTTCCAAACCATTACCTTGTCACCATGCAATTAGCCATCATTAGCCTCCTATTACAAAGTAACTACTAGAAAATATCATCCCCAAACCTCCCAACCTTAAAATAGAGTTTATTCATCATAAAAATCAAAGGATTTTCACATTTACAAGAGGTTCCACCATGTTATACTACTCCAAACACCAAACCCTCCTTCCTAGGTACACTAGCCTAGGGATTTGTCAACAAGACCTCTCCAAGAACTTCTAGATCCTACCAAGGGATCCTACACCATCCAAGAATAATATCATGACACTATATGCCATAAAAAGTGGCCCTCCTTCAGATATATGGAATTCTCAGACCTAAACTTGTCCATCCACCATGTACCCTCAATCAATATTTTTCAATAATGTATGATCCTCTCTTTAATCCCCCACATATCCTTGCAAATAAAAATATATGGAAACATATATTATAGGGATTAGATCCTCCCACAAGTAAGTGGGGGAGCCTAAGGATGCATTGGAACTTCAAACCAATTTGCTAATTGCACTCAAAATATTGTTTAGGAACAATCATCAAATGATTAGATTCTCTACCTCAAACTTCACAAAGCAATATAATACTTGTATGGAATGAACAAAAAATTAAACAAATACCATTTCAATCAATTTCCAATCCAATTTGTATTGGAATATTTTAACAAAACCAAAAAGAGGATTGTGTCCTTATGAAAGAGACTATGCCAGTTTGCAAGAATTAAAAGTTTATTGATCAAACTTCATTTACAAGTCTTTCCTTGACACAAAAAAACTCTTATCAAACTCCCTAAAACTATTCTCTTACTATCATTCATATTCACACTACCTAAATACCCTTCTACTAATCAGTTAATAGTGGTAACTTCCTTCCAAACCGACAACAACAGTTAATGACTGTTATATTTTAGTTTATATTAAACTGTCAAGTTGACAACATAGTTGTCAAATCAACAACTCTTTATCTTTATTCATTATATTAACCTTTCAAATTATTTTAGGACTTCTATCCTGACACTCAAAACCTTAAACCCTCTCATAAGCCTTTATAAGCCTATTTTGCCAATTTAGGCAATATTACATTTTTGGCACTTTTAGTGCATTTGACACCTTTAAATGACTCTAATGGCCAACCTACATCAATATGGATCTCATATGTATTTCACTAACATAAATTTCTCTTAGGATCTTCAAGTGACCCCAAGGTGCACTTCTACATAATAAGACCATAATGGTCCATTGATTATGTTTTGATTATGTTTTAAAAATCATTATGGAAGACAGATCTACTGACCTTCTTGATTTGTGTTGTCCAAAGGATGTATGCATATATTCTTCATAGCCTACTTATGACCCAAAGTACCAGCTCCCTACACATGAAAATTGAACTGGTTATAGATATCATATCCAGGATCCACACCTCCAACAAAGTCATACTTTTCCAAGACATTCTCTTGAAGAGTGAATAATTTTCCACCACAAGTGTTGAACAACCATCCTAGCATCTTGAAAAACCTATTTATTATTTTCTAGTCAAATATGTCAGATAATGAAAGTGGGTCCAACAACTCAGTTAGGCTAAAGCAAAAAGTTTTAACTAGAGGCTTACCCAACAGTCCCAAAACTTGGGCAAAGAGAAGACATGAGGCTTAATTCGTAACTCTCCACTAGAAGTGCATAATATCCATAGCATAAATGTAAGAAGTTGAGTCCCAATTTAGGGGAAATTTTCTTGACCTTGGGAATCCTGCTAGAAATGCATTTAGGTTTAGGAACTCAATCAAAAAATTTGAAATGTGTACACATTTTGTTTTGAGTTCTCAAGCCTAAATGTGATGCAGGAGCATCTTCAGTTCTTGAAAATCATGTATCTCAGTAGCTTGTTAGATGTACTCAGTAACTTCTTTGGAGTTCTTGGTGGAGTGTTCCTATTTCTTTACTGACAAGCTTGGTTACCACTTGATGGTGTGTTGTCTCTGCTCAGTGGTGCATTTCATCAAGTGGATTTGACATGTTATGTTCTAATCGGTGGTGTTCTTCACCAAGTGGATTTTGTGTATTTTGTGTTTCTCAGTGGCCTAGTTCATCGACGGATTTTCTTTTGGATCTTTTTTTCTATGGTGACTTATGAATTAAATTTGGTTATGATATTAATATTGAGATCACTCATTGGGAGGTGTGTGGACTTAAATTTGGGTCATTTATTTCTCTAATGATGGATCTTGAAGATTCTATTGGGCCAAATTGTTCTGTATCCTCATGTATAAATGTAATGATCTGTTCTAGGTTTAGGGGGTTAGAAGAAATAAGGAGAGGGAAAGGAATCTTGAGATCATGGATCTCACATGCATGGAGATTGTTCTATTTCTATAATTTGATTTTGTTGTATTGGCCATAATAGGGAAGGCCTCATAGCCCAACATGTATAAAGTTTGAATGAATATATGAATATGATCTATTTTCTTCTCTCCTTTTCTATGTTATTTATTTTGTGTTTTAATTCTACAAGGTGGTTTGGTAATTGGGTGAGCCTTTTCCCCTAGTTATTAACCCTCCTCATGTTAGGTGGTATCAGAGAAAGTTTTGATGTAGAGGTTCCTTCTTGTAAAACCTAGCTAGTTATTTGTTGTGGGGTAGAAAATTGTGATCTGACCTACAATTTTAGAGGGTTTCAAGATGGTTCAAGGAAGGAGAGATGCAGATCCATGTTTAGCTAACATGCTAAGACCAATTTTTGCTAGATTGTAAGTTGTTGAGATAGCCCAATGCTATGGAAGACATATTGATGATGTTAGTGATGATGAATCTGAAGAAGTGCAGGAGGTAGCCACACATGCACCTATAATAGATCAAGGAGAAGAAATATTCCTAGAAGCATTGAAAAGTTTGAAGGCCACACCAAAGTTTAACCCTCCTGAGTATAGTGGAAAGATGGATTCAGATGAATTGATGGACTGGATCATTGAGATGGAGAAATATTTTGTGTATCGGAACATATCACATGAGAAGAAGGTGAAAATTGCAAGCACAAAATTGAAAGGTTGTGCATTCTTGTGGTGGGAACATCTACAATTAAAGAAGCTAATGAAATTCTCGAGCAGCTAGAATCCATTAGAGACAACTCTAAAATGAGTATATTATGCTAAAATGATGAATTAAAGCCTACTTTTCTCAATTATGTTAAACAATATGCTTGCAAATCAAATTGACTATAATAAGGATGCAATTGCTAAACTGATAATGGGATCCTTTTCTCTTGATTTTTGCCTTATATTTATAGATTTTTCCAAGCTTAGGGGTGGAGTAAGTTTAACCATGATCAAATTTGGGTTAATTTTATGGTTTCAAATATTGAGAATATATATATATATATATATATATATATATATATATATATATATATATATATATATATATATATATATATATATATATATATATATATATATATATATATATATATATATATATATATATATATATATATATATATATATATGTGGTCTTCAAAGCTTGGGACAATGAGAGAAAATGAGTGGTCAAGATTCATTCTCAAGATGAGTGATTGAGAATTAATTTGGCTTTGATCCATGTGAGCTCATTTCTCAATTCCTATTAGTTCATTTAATTCCTTCCCATGTGGTAGGTGAGAAATTTTAGGAATTAATTAATTGATTTATTTAATTTCTTTAGCCATGTGTACCCCTTGAATGGGTTGTATTTGATTAAATTGAACTATACAATTAATTTAATTAACTGCACAATTAAATGATAAATTTGATTTAATTAATCCTCTTTGGATTTAATTTCAATTAATTTCTAATTTTTCTTTGATTGTTCACTTGGATTAGCCTGACTATTTTTAGGTGTCTACAAATGGCCCTCTTTGAATCAATGTGCAAAGCACATTGGTTCAAAGAATGTCCGATGTTAGATTAAATGATGCCTGATTTGATCTTGATGATTGATTCCTTGATAAGAACTTGATTGATTGATGATGCACATTCTCGTTATGATGATGGATTATGGATATGATTCTTGATCTAAAAATATTCCCTAATTTCGATGCCCCACTGATGAATTTGAAAATTTTTGCACGTTCTTTGATTTGAAATAATCCTTTGATTTGAATAAGAATCCCTGATGATATAATGGCACCCCCCCTTAGGAAATGAATCAAAATGATTTTGGATGATTTGATTGAGATTGGGAAATTTTGATTTGTTTCCTAATAAAATCATTTTGAAAATGCCCCAGTCATTGGAAAGTTTGATAAGAAAATCTTTGATTGATAAAATGTTGTTGATGCTCCAAATAGGTTGATGATGTTTTGATATCATTTGATGTTAGTCAGAATCAATTGGTTGATGTTGTATTGATGTCAATCCAATAGGATGGGTAGGTTGATTTATTGATGTTTCACTCTCAAGATCTAGAGAGACAAAAAAAATGATTTTCCTTCCTTGAGATCTATAGTTAGGAAATTTGATGCGCTCAAAAAGAGAAAAATGGATGAAAGGATAAATTGGTTGATGCTTGATGATCAATTGGATGATTTGACTGATTGATATTTGATTTGATATTATTAGTTATGTTTTTTATGATATGGGGTTTCTTTGATGTCCTCATGATGCAAAATTAGGAATTGGTAGAAGAGAAGGGTCATCCGTTGGTACAGAAGTAGATATAGGAATATGTGATGAATAGAATTAGGTTTCCCCTAGTTAATCAACATGATTGAGTATTGATGATATCCTTAATGTAGCAGGGATCATTTGATGGATCGTGATATACATGTATTTGTATATTGATGATACTTATGTACCTTTGATGATCAGATTGAGTATGATTTTTGATGATGGATACCTCAGACATTTGATGACATTGATTAGGAATTTGATTATATATTGATGGGCATTTTTTGATGTATATTTACAGACATTTAATGATGTACCTTGATGTATTCTGATATAGACATTGATGTATCTTGATATAGTCCTTTGATGATGTGATCATGATTAACTCTACCCCGTAATTAAGGAAAATCCATAACTTTTAATATGAAAAATTAATCTATATGGATGCAACTAGTTGTCTCTTTTAATAACAAGGATGCTTCTTTTTCATCATTGAACTTTTGATAACATGAAATTGGTACAACCCTCACTAGTTAGATTTGCAACCATGATGATATGAGTACCTCTTTCCTCTGATTTTAATGTTGTAAGTAATAGACAAAGAATTGACCCCTTTCATTTGAAAATGTCCTCAATGATTCTTTAATGATCATGTCATTAGATGAACTTGCATGCTTCTATGAATCAACTTGACAAGCACTCAAGCATAAATCAAGAAAATATCATGTCTTCATCATTGCTCATCTAGTAAAAAACATAATTGATTTACTAAAAAGACATGATTCCAAAAAATTAGTAATACTTTGAACATTTTTTATTTTGTTTGTAGATCCATATTTCAGGTAGAAATTCATCCATTTTTTGATCCTTAGTTATGTTTAATCTTTTTAGATTTTGATCTGATTTTCTATTTGAAGATTTGACTGTGTCAGATCAAGTGTTTGGATGCTTGAAATGTAATATAGATCAAGAAGTTCAAGTGTAGCAATTTTGGGTTTTCTTTTTGATGCTATGATTTTGAGCCAACTTGCATCTATTTTGCAAATCTCATAGAGTTTGGATTAGTGCCCCTAGTTTGATTTGGAAAAGATGTTGTAGAGGATCATGTAGCTTTTGAGAGTTTCCGATTTTAGGATTTTTAAGAATTTTTTTATTTTTTTGATTTTTATAATATTTGGATTCTTAAAAGATTTTGATTTTATTTTTGATTTTTAAAAAAAAATTTGGATATTTTTGGATTTTAAATTTTTCTGACTCTCTTTAAAAAAAAAGTTCACTTTTTTTTATAGATTTTATATATTTTAAGATATTACCAGTTCTCAAACAAGATCACATTGATTTGTCCCCAATGTATAACAAGGTATAGGATATGAAAAATGGATTAGAAAGATGATGGATGATGGATGAATAAGTCATGATGGATGAAGCGAGGGAATGTGACCATCAAGGACAATCTCCTCAAGATTATCCAAGCTAGGTAAAAGAATATTGCAATGTAGGCCAATGATGTGGTGTTGGATAACATCTGGAATGGTGTTATCCAAGCATACGGTTCACAAGAGTGCATGTCAAGATAATTTTGATAACATATTTTTTATTTCTTCATTTGGATCAAGATCAAGGGCTCAATTTGGATAGGATATAGGATAAGGTTTGATGGAGGCTATGAGTGATGGTTGACTTGGGATAAGAAAAATCATGATAAGGTACCATGGATACAACAAGTGAATAGGTTGATGGAAAGGATAACATATGTCAAGATACCTGATGCTCATGGATATATTCAACCTTGTCAAGATCAAAGGTGAAACATGAAATATGGATGCAAGTGAGATAAATGGTAGATAATGGATGGAACTTTCCCCCAAGTGTGGAGTGCAAGAGAGAGGGATTACACATGATGCCTTTTTTCCAAGATTTTATCATGACACTTTTCAAAGGTGCCATAAGAAGTGGTTTTCACCATATGATGGATTTATTTCTCTTTATTTATTTTTATTTTTTATTTTTTTTCTACTAAGGTGCTACTTACCAGGTTTTAACCAAGGCCCTTTTTAAAATCTTTTTTCAAGTTTTTTTCTATTTTTGAGTTTTGGAGGGAATCAACCCTCATTTCTCTTTGGATACTCCCTGAAAAGTTATGGTATGATGGGCTAAGGCTTCTAAAATGTATGCTTAAAGATGTTGACAGGGTGATGGAAAGGTGATATGGTGGATAAGGTGGAGGCTGGTTAAATATTTATCTGATGGATTGGATAAGGGAAATAGAAGGATAATGAATGAGAGGTTAATAATTATTTCTATGTGTGGGTGTGAGAAGGTTAATGGAAGGATAATGAGTATGAGAATAATAATTATTAGCAAGATCAACACTAAAACACACCTTGATGGATAGTGGAATAATGGAGGAAAAATGGGTGAAACAACTGAAAGTTTTGATGTAGGAGAGGATATGGACCTTGGGATGAAAGGACACAAAATGGATGGATAAGATGGAATATTTTTGGGAGAATGTGGATTAGAATCCTTTCGAATCTTTATTTCCAACTTTGATTTCTCTTTTGTGTGCAAGTCCTTTAATAATGACTTGGGAATCCACAATTTCTTTGATTTTCCTTTGTTTTTGGATGCTTTAGAATACATTTCTTCAATGGGGGATTTGTGAACCAAAATTTTATTTGATTTTCATTTTTTTTTTCTTGATGGGCCTTTGTGGTGTCTTGAATATTTATTTTTTCTTTTCATTCACATGTCGATTAGATTGGATAAGGTGTTGTTCATACATAAGAGGATTCTTGAATTTTTGATTTTTATGTTGCACATCCAAATTGCTTCCAAAAGACTTGGGATTAGTTGATGAATAAGTTTGATATGGATGGTTCATATGGATGGGTTGACATGGAGGGTTAATGAATACATGTCTTTGTTGATCTTGATATATGGTAGGGTAAGTGGGTGATAAGCTAGGATTAATAGGCATAGGAAATGGAAGAATGTAAGGACCTAATATGGATGGAAGATATGAAGGTTTCAAATTTGGGATATAGGTAGTAATGATGGATTTTGAGGATGTATAAGGCTGATGCTTATGTACAAATAGAGGTAAATGAGATATGGGAGGGATATCAACATCTTTATTGTGAACTGCATGGACAAGGTTCTTATCTTTAGGATTTATTTTTATACCAATAGGCTTATGAGTAGCTTCCATAGGATAGAATTTGATAGGATAAGTTGAAGCTTGAGGAAGTTTATTCTTATGCAATGGATTAGGAAGAATGGGAGACTTTTGTGGTATATATGGATGTGTATAGCAAGGGAATGTTGGGATACTTTGATCTTGACAAGGATCTTTGGATATCATATGAATAGTACTTCTCTTTTGACTTTTAATAAGTTCATTAGATATGGAAAGGAGATATTGATATTTCTTAGGATATGGGTAGGATATATAAGGTGGAGGAATATGTTTGTCTTTAGGTGGAGAGATACATTTCTCTCTAGGTAGAGAGATATCTTCTTGGAAGAAGTAAAAGGGTATGAAGGGATCACCATGGGATTCTTGGGGTATGGTACTTTGGTCAACTATAGGATAAGGAGGGGTAATATCTTGATCTTGATCCTCAATTATGCTTGTTTATTTACACTTTGGATTAGTCTCTTGACATGGGGCTACTTCTAAGGAAAATGTATGAGTTTGGATATGCATGAGGGATTCTTGAAGGGCTAATGGAGGTTCATTTGAAATAGGCATGATAGGCATTGTAGCACATGCAGGATTTAGGTATATAACCTTTTAAGAATGAAATAAGTTTGTAGAAAGATGTAGGTTATCTTGGATCTCTTTTAGAGGTAGCCCTTAAGAGAAAACATAGTTAGCATGAAAATAATTAGGTTCTTTTTTTGATAGGGGAATCTTGGATAGGTTTTATGATTTAGGAGATGCATGAATGGTGGAAGAGGTAGAGGCTATAAGAGAACCACTACTAGACATAGCTTCATGAGTTTGATCTTTCTTGAGAGTAATATCTTCATTATATGAGTCATTAGGATCTTCAATTTCAATTAGGTCATCATCAATAAGATCTTGGGTTTTATGCTTCAACTCCATGTAAAATAAAGTTTCTATTAGATTAATAGTGTCCCAATCAACTGAGAGGGGGGGTGGGGGTGAATCAATTGATGCCAATATAGATTACTTAAAATTTAACTCCAAACTTATTTCTTATAACAAAATACTAAACTAAGAAATGAATGCAGCGATAACATACACATAGACACCAAGAATTATTCTCAAGGAAAACCCTGTGAAGGGAAAAACCCTGGTGGGGATGGTACCCACAAATATTTGCACTATAAGTATAATGATCCTGTTAAGAGTTCTGACCCTGTTAGGAGCCAAGTACTACAATAGGAAGGTCCTGATTAAAGGATAGACCCTGTTAGGATCCTCTTACAATGTGATACCAATTAAGGAATTGACCCTGCTAGGAGTCCAACCCTGTTAAAGGAAATTACCTTGTTAGGGGTGTAAAATTTATCAACTTGATCAGATGATATGAGATTTAAAGCCACCCTCAGGTTCTCCAAACCTTGCCACTTCAAGTCTGAGATAAATATGTTCTGAAACTTCTTTCAATCTTCAATTACTACCACAAAAGTTCTACCTTGTGCCTAAGTGCCCAACTACTGCTATTCAAATAGTATCCAATGTATTATTAAGCTTACATTCACCTTTTCATCTTAGATATATAGTGCCACACATATTTTCCAATGATTTCAATCCTTATATATAAGTTACAATAGTTAAGTCTAGGTTGACCTTCATATGATAAATCCTATTTACAAAATACAAAATCAACCCATGCGAGAATGCACATGTAACCTCTTACAATGTTACAACATAGTAGTTACATTAATAAATCATTATGATCTACTGATTAAGCTCGCACATCACATTACTTGAAACGTGTTCCAAGTCAGCCTCCAAATAGGTCTTTTCCAATACACACGCCATAGTTGACGTTACCTGTACTATCAAAGCTCCATATGATCATAATAAGATCTATATCCAGTGTTCAATATTAATTTATGTTCCCACATCATTACCCAAACAACCATGAGTGCTATCCACAAAGTTCTACAATCAACTCTATGAAAAAAAACAATTTTTGTCTCCTGAAAAACTATTACCAGTAAACCACTCATAACTCTATTTGATCAACTCATAAGTATGTGTGATCATGGTTGGTGACCCTAAACATCATTGAGAGTCTTCTTCCAAGTGTGCACGTGTTAATTTTTGTACGATGTTCGTATAATTCTTTGCAACCTTTTCTGCAAGCTTCTAGATAACCAATCAATAACATATATTTCCATCAATGACAAAATTTGTCATGAATGCAACACACAACCACTATAGCATGCCTCCAACATTACTAGGACACTCCCCCATAGAAATACCATCATAATTCATGATAATAGTTTCATGTTCGTTATGTCTATGATATGCACAATAGTTTTTCAAAAACATAAAACCACATGAAGTGATTTGAGGCAACCTAATGAGAACATTTTCAAGAAGTTTTTCCAAATATTATTCGTATGATTGTACCAAAGGAGTAAATGATCTATCCAATGGAAATTTATATGTACTTGTGTTTGTAAAAGATATATGATATTCAAAATCTTGATTATCCAATTTTTTTTCATGTGATGATGATTGTTGAGAGAGGACAAATTCCTCTTGATTTCCTTGATCAAAGATGAGATTCTCTTGATATTTTTAAATAGGTTCTTCATCAAATATTGGGTTACCATTAGGAAATTCTTGATCAAAGATAGGCTTTTCATGATGTTCTTCTTGATCAAATAGTGAGTTATCAAAGATAGGATGTTCATCATGTTCTTCTTGATCAAAGATACAAATGATGTGAGATTTTGGAGTATTCTTTTTATTTGAAGAATATGAAGTCATGGATGGAGGATCATGATCATAAAGATAAGGAAACATTGTTCTTAATTAGGATTTTTTGGATGATGTATCCATTTCTTTTTCCATGTCTTTGATTCTTGTGAAGAGAATATTCTTTTGAATTATTGTGGTTAATTGATTTTTGGATCTTAATGGATGTTTTATTTTTGTAATCATATACCTTTAAGCACAACAAGAATAAAAACAATGGTTTTTTAATTATCACAAGAAAATATTCCAAGCAATCTACCTAAGGTCAAATTTGTCTTTTAAGATGTCTCTAATGAGGTAGGCTTGCTAAATTATCCTGGTGCTAGTATGTATCAAAGGATATCAAAACATCATCAACCTATTTGGAGCATCAACAACATTTTATCAATCAAAGCTTTTCTTATCAAATTTTCTCATGATTGGGGCATTTTTCAAATTGAAAATTTATTAAGAAATAAATCAAAATTTTCCAATATCAACCAAATCATTTCAATTCATTTCCTAAAGGGGTATGCCATTATATCATCATGGATTATTATTCAAATCAGTGAATCCAACAAATCAAAGAAATTGTTTCAAATCAAAGAATGTAAAATTTTTCAGATTTATCAATGGGGAAACAAAATCAGGCAATATTTTTAGATCAAGCATTATATCTAGAATCCATCATCATAATGAGAATCTTCATCATCAATCAATCAATGTTTTATGAAGGAATCAATAATCAAGATCAAATCAGGCATCAATTAATCAAACATTGGACATTCTTTGAACCAACACATTTCACACATTGATTCAAAGAGGGGCATTTGTAGACACCTAAAAATAGTCAAGTTAATTCAAGTGAGAAATCAAAGGAAAAATCAGAAATTAATTGAAACCAAAGCCAAAGAGGATTAATTAAATCAAAAAGATCATTTAACTGTGCAATTACTCAAATTAATTGTATAGTTGAATTAAATCAAATCCAACCCATTCAAGGGGTACAGATGGCTAAAGAAATTAAATAAGTCAATTAATTAATTCCTAAAATTTAGCACTTATCACATGGTAAGGAATTAAATCAACCAATAGGAATTGAGAATTAAGCTCGAGTGGATCAAAGCCAAATTGATTCTCAATCACTCATCTTGAGAATGAATCTTTACCACTTATTTTGTCTTATTGTCCCAAGATTTGAAGACAAAATATTTAAATTTTCTCAACATTTGAAACCATCAACTTGACCCAAATTTGATCATGGTTAAACTTACTCCACCCCCTAAGCTTGGAGAAATCTATAAATACAAGGAAAAAATCATGAGATTCTTGGTTCTTGGTTGAGATCTAGTTGAGATTAGATCAAATTATTCATGGAGAAACTTTCTCTTACCACCTTCAAACTTCACATAATCATTTTTGGGGTTTAACAAAAGTTGGGCTCATTTGATTCTTGGTTGGATTCATCAAGTGTTGCACTCGAGCCCTATGCTCATTCGGTTTGGAAAAGCCAAATGAATTCCTAATTGGCAGAGAAGACACCATTGGATGAGTTGATGTATTCATTAAATTTAGATTACAATTAGTGCTTTTTTGCTTCTCCAAAAGTGAGTTTATAATCCCTTGTTCCTTAATGTTCCCATCAATATTTGAAGGTTTCCATTGGCATCCATTCCATCTAAGATTTTAGACATTTTGGTTGATTATGTCCAAGCTATTACGAATGCACCCTCATCAAATGGTAGAGAAACTAGACCATTATCACCATCTTTGATATCTTCTAGAAAAATGCTATGAGTTGATTGGCCCATCTTCATCCATGTCTTTGCAAGCTCTTTCCATCCAGTGACTAAAATCTTAGCCATTGAACACACTTGTCCTAAATGATGTCTTTACAATCCATTCACCACTCCCTCAATAAAAGTTACATTAAGAGTGGCTATAAAAAGATGCATCAACTCTAGTTGTCTCAAACACCCCTTCACCTAGTTTTATGACTTCTTAGGATCTAACAAGATTCCTTTGATCCTCTCAACTTCTGTGATGACGTCTGACTCCTCTATCTCCTATGTAAGGAGTTCCACCTCATCAAAAGTGTAATGACTAGCTCTCTTTCTCTCACCAAGACTCCCTTGTTTCTCCTTCAAATGATTATGTTATTTCTCTACTCCTTTTATGTTATCACCCCTTTCCAATGTCAATGCATTGCATTCTCCACACCTAACATACCCACTAGAGAACAATCTCTAAGAAATCTTGTCCCTCCT